>CM076572.1:32613627-33184878 GCA_034641835.2 Pinus albicaulis | reverse complement strand
TGTTGATATAGGTATATGCCAATGTTTCGTCACGGCTATGGTTAATGCGATATGTAAATTCTTTGATTGGTACGTGGTATAGGAGGAGTAGTCCTACACGTATATAAATCAAAAATATATATATATATATATATGTCATATGCATATATTTAAGTTTTATGGAAATGGTCTTTATCATGTGTCGCAATTATGTCTTATGTCATACTATATATATGTATATATATATCATATGCCCAAGACCAAATATATAATTGGGAAGGTCAATTAACCTCAACATGAGGGTTATGGCCTGATTTGATACATAAGTTTGAATAATACTTCCTAGGCTATAAATTGTTAATGTCGAAAAAAAAAAAAAAATTTGTTGTGGTAATAGAGGTACATTACACTTTGGAGAGAGAAAAATGAAATTGTCTCAAGTTAAGACAATTTACCTAGAAATTGTCTTAAAACTCCCCTTTGTGTTGTAGTGCAACTATTGTCTCTGGAGAGAAAAAAATAAAATTGTCTTTGGAGAGACAAAAATGCTTGTGTTATATATTGTATTTATAGAGACAATATTTTAAGAAAATTTAATTTTAAGACAATTTAATTTGAGACACCCACTTAAAGACAATATTTAAGACAATACACAAGTTTTCTTTTGTCTCAAATTAAGACAAATTACTGAAAAATTGTCTTAAATATTGTCTTAAAATCCCCCTTTATGTTATAGTGTCAGTGGCCAATGGTGAGGATTTTTTCTATTTTCTTTTATGCATGTAAACATGAACTATGACAAGTTATATTTGTTATATTGAGGTTAAATACACCATTTCATATCTCGAGATGCTAATCCTGTAGTTGTCTCTTTGTTTATGAACATCATTTGAAATAATTTAGAATGGTTATTTTTTGTCTACATTGTGGTGAAGCTAGTCTCCCCAGCCATGATATTGACAATGACTTCCGGAAGTTAACAAGGTTTTTGATGCATGAACTTTAGGATTTAGGATTAGTTATTGTTTTTCTTTTGCAGTAATGATCAAATTCAAGTTTTTCCTCTCTACATTTTCCTTTGTTGGAAACCGTTCATTAGCATGTACTATTGTATATCGATTATTTTCACGTACATCCGACTGTTGGAAGAGCCATTTTTTTAATAGAAAAAAATATTTTTTTTATTATTTTACAGATACATATAGGGATCGGCTATACCTTGTAGGGTCCTGCAAGATCTTCTATAGTCTTATTGGCCTACTGCATGGAACCTCAAAATTTATAACTACTTTTATAAGGCAGGGTTCTGGATTTTTTTATCTAAATATTACATTTTACCAATTACCCAACAAAGTGGATATAATATATTAACCATACTTGTATGGGTATTTCTATCACCAGGGATATTCGTACATGTTTCACCTGTATACTAATGACCTTCTTTATTCAGGAAATTTTGGCATTGTATAGGGATTCTCATTGCAAGGGTCTCTCGAATTATGATCTAAAAATAACTCGAATCACATAGTCCATTGTCGGAGCCACGATTTTAACCATTTGGATGGATTTGGTTTCTTCATTACAATTTAGGATCATAGTTTTGGATGACATCTACAGAATTGTTGTGCACTTGTACTAGTTGTCCCTTTCTTTTTTTTAAGCTTAGGTGGTACCTTCGATTTTCTATTAATAAATTCGGGCAAAAGATACAAAACTAGACCTCAACCTGCCCACAGGAAACCAGGTATTTCGGCCATCTCAGTTCAAACTAAGTCAACCAGAACATAAAAATTCTTAATAACTGATAGAAAATCTGTCTATACTGGATATCCAAGTGCAAAAATCATATCATGTACAAAAGGAAAGAATCATTAGAACCTTAAACACAAAATGCAACATAAAAAATAGAGAATTTTAGTCCTCCTGAGAGTCAACAAGTGCTAGAGCTTTGGCAGATGCTCTTGGTAGTTCAATAGGAACCTGTTGCAGTGCTTTAAGCTCCTTCTCCAATCTTCCAAGTCTCGTATATTGATGCAACTGGCGTAAATTGATTTCATGAACATTCCTATTAATATCTGCCAGGGTCGATTCCAGCTTTGTCTCCAACTTTGTCTCCGCTATAGACATAACAGGTTCGGCTAGGAGGCATTTAATTATCCAATAAGTGCACACAGATTGTTGAATCAGAGAAGTGCATCCCCGGGTATGCCTAGGATCCAGAGTCATAGTATGCATATCCTCAAAAGCCATGTCATCCTCCAAGTCTATATTATCCAGAATCTCAGATTCCCAGCCATAGATGTGACCACGAACTGAATTGGGGATGTCATTCATGAAGGTTTGAACCAGTGGTTAAAGGTGCTGCTGAATCATATTTATGCCCTATTTCTGGTGCATTTCAGAAGAGAACTGTTTTCCCTTTCCCCCAGTGGGCTTTCGGCCTCATTTTACCATTGTAGAAAAAACTGAAAACTCTGTTAAGATTTGGCTGAGGTAGCTCCGTCACCCTAAAAACCTTGTGACCGACACCGTTGCATGCACTATAAACCTCAGGAATGAAAATCCAAACGGAACAAGTAACAATGAAAAGGAAAATAGCCTTGCAAACCTTAACCCTACACCGACGGCACGGTTTTCAAAACATGACTGACAACCTAGCTCGCCGATCCATCTGGAGGCACCGGGAAACGGAAATAATTTTAGAGCGTGGGTGTCGGAAGTCGCTTTGATTAACTCCTCGCAGCGGTTGCATGCACCCGCCACGTGGTAGGCATACATAATCTGCATACCCTCCACCATGTTGGCGTACAACTGCCACCTTAACACATTCAGACTAAGCTCCCATGTGAGGCCTTGTGCGTTGTAAGTCGTGCTCTGTTTGAGGTACATCGCATCCCGATTAGGGATTACTATGATCGGGAGTATTAAAAACCAAATCCTTTGTGAGAATGGTATGAAGATCAGGCATCGTCTCGAACAACTCCCGATGCCATGGTCGATCCGAATGACCATCAACGTTTCGGTAAGCCCAATTCGCTAGATAATCAGCCGCCTAGTTTCCTTGCCATCGCACATGCACAGGTATGACATAATCGACTTGCATGATTTGTTGGTGGATTTCTTGTATCAATCTGGCTATTCCCCGGCTCTTGGTGATCGACACCCAATTCATTCCATGAAGGAGTTTTTTAAGAATGTCACTAACCATGGAAAAAACACCTTCAATTTCAATCCTGTTATAACATTCGCGCTTAGCAATAGCAAGTCCAAATTTCAGGGTGGCAAGTTCCGCTTCATTATTTTTAGAATTCCCTAGGTCAATAGCAAAAATCTGTAGAGTTGTTCCTGTACAATAAACAGTCCTCCAACGCCTGCCTGTCCAGGATTCCCTTTCGACACGCCATCATAATTTAGTTTAAGAAATCCTGATTGTTGTCTATCGAAAGTATTTCTTACATGATAGGGTAACGAAATTTGTTTCCAGAATGAGGGTGCAACCATCTCTTCTTCCAGATTTAACTGTTGAAGGATTCGACGTTCTTGAGCTTAAACCACCCAACCGTCATGATCCAATTTTTCAACCAGAATGGTTTCCTGGATTCCTTGCTTAGTAAGGTTCCATATATCTTCAATATTAAGTTTGTAGTATTGAAAGATCCTGCGATTACATTCTTTCCATTGTGACCAAAAGATAAAACCGACTACAAGCGCCCATGCTCTGTTTGCCACAGGGCTTTTGTATCCCCCTTTCCTCCAATTTGCAATTTTTTGGGTTAAACTATTATCATGTCGGACAATTTGTTGGAATAAGCGATGAAGGTTTAGCCACAACCGTTCCATCTCGGGACAAGTATTCAACAGAGGTTCCATTATTTCTGTAGATGCTTCACATATAACACACTTATATGGCGCATGCATTCCCCTCTTATTTTATCCCATATCAGGATCCGCCCATGCCCCACCAACCATAAGAAATGCTCTATTTTTGGCCAATGCTTAGTAGCCCAAATATTCATCCACACCCGATTATTTGGGAGATCCAGTTGTTGTGCTTGCAGTTGATAGGCTTCCTGAATCGAAAACATTCCCCGCTGTCTATAACCCCATCGCAAAATATCGGAACCCTCCTGTATAGGGATCTTCTTTGTCCGGAGTTCGTTTGCAAAATTTTTCCACTACTGTGTTTCTGGAGCCTATTGCCAATGACCCTTTTGTTTTCATTCTCTATTCGTCCTAATAATATTGAACTTCCACACAATGAGGGTTTCGAGTAAACAATAATATTTCCACAAAATCTAGTCGGGTGAACAACTTCTCCCATTGCTGCCATGAGTCTTCCCAAAAGCCTGTGTGAGTACCATATTGAACCTCCCAGAAACTGTGATGCCTGATCAGATGTCTATTGCCAAAGGCAAGGTTCCATATCCCTGAGCCTTTTTCAATAGTAAGGCAATTAAGTCATTCCTTAACCATTGGGGGCATATGGTACTTCCTAGACGAAATAGTCCGCCATAACACTACTCCTCCTTGTAGCCACCTCCACCATAACTTAGCACCCATGGCCTAATTAAGAATATAAGGGTCCCGCAGACCGAGCCCTCCCTTTGGTTTAGGTAAAGTAAGCTAATCCCAGGATAACAAGGCCCATTTTCTCTTTTCCTAGGCACCTTTCCATAAAAATTTCTTATACAGACTAACTAGATCTTCACAGGTTTTCTTAGGGTAAGCCATACCCGACAACTGGTAGATAGGGAGGGCTTGGAGGATAGCCCGAAGGAGAATAACCCAACTAGGCAAGTTTAAGGCTCTAAAGGACTAGTTGAGCATATGTTTCTGAATTCCAATCAAAAGAGCTTTCCAACAGCTCGTTCTGACCACATTTTCATACAAATTCATTCAAAGATATTTGGACGGGAATAATCACAAAGTAAAAACAAGAGTTCTAGTGAGAAAGCGCTGAGATTGAGGGGCCATATTAAAAAATAAAAAATTTGATTTTCCATTGTTAACCATCAATCCTGAAGCCCGCATAAAGATGTTTAAAATATCCAAAATCGCTTTACATTCTCTGAGGGTGGCTTGCCAAAACAGCATAATATCATCAACAAATTGTTGATGCGACAAAGTCAAATGAGGGCCCCATAAGTTAATCCCTTTAACCTCTCCAACTAGAACTTTCTGTTTAATAAGTCTGCTCAAACCCTCTGCTGCTATGATGAAAAGGAAGGGTGATAGGGGATCACGCTGTCGAAGACCTCTAGAAGGAGTAACGGAGCACGAAGGAGAGCCAAATTGAAATTTGATCAACATGGAAAAAAGTGTATGTTAGTTGTTTGAGTAGTCCAGTGTAATGATATTAATAGTATAAACAAATATCAGACATAATTGGGATATCAGAGTATGAAATTTTTTCTATACATATCATATTTATGAGAAATGTTAATATAGACAATCACAAAAAATTTCTCCAAGGTAAAGCCTCCTAGTCTAACTGTTGAGCTCATGTAAAAAACTATACTCATCAGTCTCGTGAAGGAGTTGGTAGGGGGCGAGAGAAATAAATCAACACGAGTGCCCATCTCCATGACCTAGTTGGTAGGCGGCGAAAGAAGTAAATCAACACGAGTGCCCATATCCATCACCTAGTTGGGAGAATGGAAGGCCAATAATCCTTCGTCCAACAAGAATAGATTCTCAAACCTTGTGGAAACACTAGAGAGTTCATGACAAAGCCACTAAATCCTTGTTTGCAAAAAAATTCCCATATGACAATCGTGTTTTCCAAACAAACCATCCAAATATGTTGATCTTTAATGGCATATTCGATTTCCATACAAATACGTACCATCATGAATCTTCATGCGCATGCAAGATGTAATGTCATTGTACACTTCAATGACAATCAATTAGTACACTTAAGATACAATCAGTTAACCCTGGCGGAGGACAACTTGCAACATAATTTATCCTCACTATCATTTAAAACATTTCGTGCCATATTTAGATCTTGTATGTATATATCCCATACCTTTGTTTCCTCTCCAAACATTCTAAGTGCCGCAACATCCTTCCCAATGGGTTATATGTGCATCAAATCATATAATGCATGAATTGGTGAGATGAAGAAAAGGCCCTTGTCATGTAATATTTTTATAACCTCTAGATATAAAAGTTAGTGGCACAACATCTCTTGGATGGGTTCAATCCCAATTACTACCTTTGAGCTTGTGTCAATCTTGCATTGCAGATTTCTGAAAAAGCCCCTTTTTTGCTTTCATGAAGCTATCCCAAATTTATGAGTCATTTCATGTTGAGAAAACACCCAAGATATATCAATCGATAAAAGAAAATCTTATCATATATTTTTATTTTATATTCAATTTCTATGTACCATTTCTAGAAACTGCTCTCCATAACCTCTTGGTTAGTGAAGCCCAACCAAAAATGTTTATGTCTTTTACACCAAACCACCAAATGGCTGCATCTTTAAAATCTCCTCCCATTAGGACATATGTATTTTTTTAAAAAACTCATATGTACACTATTTTTTTAATATATATATATATATTCTATAATTTACAATCAAAGAGTAATACTATTATAATATCTTATATAATATTTTGATAAACTATATACATATTTTCTTTTTATATTACAATTTATTTTCTTATTACTCTAACAAACTTGCTATCACACGTTTTTACTTAACCAAATCTTTTGTTTGCAATTAACCATTTCCATTACCCTTTATAAAGAGCTTAAATTTAAGTGACATATATTTGTTTGTTTTTCATATAATAAAATTTAAACATCATGAACATTTACCCACACTGTCTAAAATAAAATCCCTTAATATTCATTACATATTTGGTAATTAAAACATGGTGTTCCACACCACATTATATGATATTACAAACACATTATTAAAATATGGTGTTCCACGCCACATTATATGTTATTACAAACACATACAATAAGAAATCTTTGTTATAGTTTGCATTGTACATTGTAATTTCTAAAGTAGAATATCTTAATGTTCATTACGTATTTGATAGTTAGAATTATATGTCGTTATAAGCACATACATTATAGTTTGCACTGATACATTATAATTTTAATTCGAGCTAACCTGAATGGTAGTATACATGTGTGCTAATGCTTTTTGTTACAAACTTTAACGTTAACTTACCGTATAAATTTGGCTGGGAACATTTACTATATTAAGGTGGCATTAATATAAAACTCCAGAAATTGTTTAATGACACAATTGGCGCATTGTGTTGGGAATTCTCCAAATGTCACTAGTATTATCCATGGTGCTTGATCTTGAGTCCACGTATGTAAGTTTACTTATCTTTGATGGATGATGAAGATTTGTTCTTCGTGATCAACGGTGGTACTTCCTTAGGGTTTCGCCTGGTTTGTAATGACTATTTCTATGTTTACCCTTGTACCCGCATTTCGCTCTCTTGCTCTATCGATTCATCTGTCTTGTAGTTTTGGAGGGTTGGGGTTCACCTCTTCCTTCACCGTCATTCTTGTGGAAGACAGTTTAGCTTTTTAGTTGGTCGCCTCAGGGTTAGGGTTCACGCTTTCCTTCACCAACATTCTTTTCGCTCTCTTGCTCTATCGATTCATCTGTCTTGTAGTTTTGGAGGGTTAGGGTTCCCCTCTTCCTTCACCATCATTCTTTTGGAAGACAGTTTAGATTTTTAGTTGGTTGCCTCAGGGTTAGGGTTCACCCTTTCCTTCACCAACATTCCTTTGGAACACACAGTTTAGATTTTAGTTGGTCGCCTCATTTGTCACACTAAACTCCTAAATAATTTTGCATCGCGTTGAACCAGCAAGGTAACTACCAGGTAACTACTATTTCCTTTCGTTTGTTGTTTTTAAATTCCGGCATTGCAGTTTAAGACATATGCTAATTTGCATACATTAATTTATTTTCTCTTTGACAATGCTAGCAGGTTTCGGCTCTGTTTCGGTGGGTAATTGATTTTACACAGGACGCTTCACAGACCTTTGCATCTACTTTTCTTTTGTGCATAGTCTCTAAGATGATCTTTGGCTAAGAAGAATGGTTTTCCAAGCTTCTAGAAGGCCATGTATCTCATTTATTTCTCTCACTCTCAGAAATACTACAAAATTATATCCTAGCTCTCACAGAGTCAATTTCTCCTTTTCTTGGCAGTCATGGAGCATCTGTTTCGGGATATCATCTTTCTACTGAAAAATATTCAAAAATTTTCTTCAATCTACCTGAGGTAGAGAAGGCTATTCACCCCAATGTTACATGATTTCCTTATGAGATGATGACTTGCAGGTTTGTACTCTTATTATTAAATTGGTGATGTGTTTCTGTGCTGCTACTTTTTCATTATTTGTAAAATAGTGTTCATTCACTAATCTGGTGTGTTTTCTTTCAATTTATCAAGAGCTCATAAAACATGAACTATGCATTTGGATTTCGGGTCACAAGTCATTGTAAATTCCAATTCTTTACATAGAACATGGAACTAGAAACTCGGTATTTTTGTAGCAAAAACACTAATAGCTGGAGCGCAGGGCATCTGAGGGCATCTGTCATCAAACAAAGTTGGAAGAACGTGACAGAAACTGTTGCGTTGCACTTCATTCATAGGTCGGTTGCTTGGTTTACAGTTTCACGGAAATCGAGCTCTTGTACGGGCACTGTTATATGCATTCATTGCTCGGATGCTCGGTTGGCTCAGTTTCACTGAAATTGAGCTCTTGTACGTGCACTGTGTACGAAGGCACTGTTGAGATTACTGTTGTACGAGGGCACTAATGAGATTGCCGTTGCACGTACTTATTGAGCGCCACTAATCTCAACATCGTAATAAGCAACAACTTCAGAATAGAATGAATGTTTACGAGAATTGAGTGTTTATTGATATAATTAAATAATAATAAGAATTTATTTTTAAGGTAATAATAATAATCATAAGGTTAATTTTAAGGTTATGGTGAAGTTAATTTTTAAATTTGATAGAAATAGTTAAAATCACACAATTACAGAAAAACAATCATATATTATGTACAAATGGTGTATGTGTAAAACACATTTAGACGCTCATTACATTTGGATTACTTTATTAAATAGAGTTTTTGAGATTCAACTTATTCCTAATTTAGAGAGAGAGGTTGAGAGAAATTCTCAACCATCACAAACCAACTTCTCAAATATGGAATGTAAGCATTAACTCCAACATCCCCCTTAATGATTACATTATATGCATTCATTGAATTCACTCATAAATAACAAAATAATCAAGCTTATCAGTAAATGCTCCATCAAGTTGCCTCATAACCCTTGGAAAGGTGTAGTTGGCAAGTTGGATTCTCGAGTTTGCTTCCTCAACCCCCGAATCAAGGACCTCCCGAAGTCAATTACTGAACAACATCCCAATTTGTCGCATAACCCCATTAGGAGACCACTTCCATGTCTACCACTAATGAGGGATCCTTCCCTAGATCCGCAACTGCCATACTATCTCGACAACCATCCATGTTGAGCTTTCTTGGCACTTATCTCTTCAAAAAACAATTGATTACATTTTGGAATTGTTGAACTCCTAGTCATTCTATAGACGAGCTCCCATCCATCGAGATACATAGGTGCCAACTGCTGTACTCACCAGTTATCTAGAAAAGCCGTCTAGATACAAAATGTATCTAGAATCAGTGTTACAAAATGACCTTTTTATCTAGTTTGAGATTCATCACTTAATTTACATATAATTTATAATACTAGAACCACAAAGAATTTCAATAAACATGAAAGAAAATAATATTGGTACAACTCCAGCTATATGCACACGTCTCTCAACATAGGGATCTATGCTTTGAAATCCTTTTGAAAAATCTCTACGTATCATTTCAGCCTGAAATTCAGCTCCTTTCTCCGTTAACTTGCGCTTTCGCTTAATCCAGCTCATCTCTTCTCACAAATCACAACTTTCAGACATCATTGACTGTTTGTCTCCACAAAACAGGCTCCACGACTTTCTCTGCACAGATGTTTCTTCTACAGTAAAAAGAATTTCCAAAAGGAGGAAGCAAAACATGTGCATAATCAACTCCGCCAACATAAGGAATACAAAACTATTAAGCGATTACCATGAAAGTTACATACTAACGCTTTCTATTGCGGCAGCTTGTTGATCTTGCGATGCTTGAAATCTCTGTATGTTTTGGGGTTGAACAATTGAGGGTTGTTCTCATCAATCAATTCCTTCATGGGGCCGACGACGGTGTCAAGAGGTGGGTTGCAAAACACTGTCCATGACATCCTCACCCTATCTTTGCTCACCACGCTCTTATATTCCAAACGCCATCATCGTCCATATCGGGGACCAGCTGGAGATATTGAGCGATGGGAGATACCAAAGAGTTTTTCATTTTTTAAATCGAATCACATTCTATAACACAAACAATAAATGGTACACTGGTGTTGTCAAAACATTGACACTATCAACAAAACATTTTCAGTCTGCAAAACATTGACACATGGCTTCATCTGTTATCTATTGGCAGCGGCTGGGAGCACGGCTAACACAGCTAGCAGCGTTCACCTCGCAATGGCTGGAGCACGGCTTCAAAATCCACCATGGATCTTAATATTAGTCGACCATGTATTCCGATTAAATGGAGAAAATGAGCACATAGTCGGTGTTGTGTGCAACGACAAGTCAATGAAACATAATACAAACGATTATGAAAGAAATAACTAAAATCACTCAACAAAGCACTGCGCAGCTTCAGGGATTTCTTCACAATAGACAACACACAACACATAGGCCTCTGATCCTATGCTCCGATACCATGATAGAAATAGCTAAAATCACACAATTACAGAAACACAATCATATATTATGCACAAATGGTGTATGTGTAAACACACTCACACACGCTGATTACATTCAGATTACTCTATTAAATAGAGTTTCTGAGATTCAACTTATTCCTAATTTAGATAAAGAGGATGAGAGAATTTATCAACCATCACAAACCAACTTCTCAAATATGAAATGTAAGCATTAACTCCAACAAAATTGAGATTTCATTTTCAGTGGAAAAAGAGATTTTTTTTTATGTAAAGTTTATTATTATTATTATAGAGTTATACATATTCTATCTTTCTTTGTATTTGGACCTATTTAAAAAGAAGCACATGTTTTAAATCATTAAAAATACTCAAGTTATTTATAATAAGTATAATTTTTATTGTCATAACTTGTGAACTTTTTTTTTTTTTAATGTAATTGTTATTTATATGATGTTTATAATGGATATAAATCTTACTATCACCATGAAATATACTTTTAGAATTTTGTTACATATTAATCACATTTATGGTATAAGTTTTTTTTTTTTTTTAATTCTTAAAATAAGTTTGTATCTCTTAAATGCAAAATTGTTGTACATTCAAACTAGATTGACATTGAATTTTCAGAATTTACATTGAATAATGAATCTAGAAATTATTAGATTGAATCTTAAAAATTGACATTGAATAATGAAACTAGAAATGATTTTGAAAAAAAAAATTATTTGTATAAAATATTTTCAAATCTCTTAACTCCAATTCTAAATTGCAAAATTTTTATGTTCATTTCATTAAAATATGTTTTTAAAAATGTTTTGGAATGGTATTAATGACTTTGTTTGAATATAAATAATGTCCTTTAGATATGTTTTATCTTTTAAAATAGTTTTGTCTAGAGTAGGAGCTTTCCAATAATTTGGATGGATAGATTTATTAATATATGGATTGATTTGTTAATATATATGATAATAATTTCAATAATTAGTTACAGGAGATTTTTAGTGATTTTCAATAATATTAATAAATATATTTATATTTAAAAAAAATATATTTATATTTTTTCAAAAAATATATTATTTAATATATTTATATTTTTAAATAAAATTACTTATTTTTTCAAAAAATATATTATTTAATATATTTATTTCAAATAAAATTATTTATATTTTTCCAAAATATATATTATTTAATATATTTATATTTTTTAAATAAAATTATATATTTTTTCAAAAAATATATTATTTAAAATATTGTAAAAAAAAAATTATTACCATTATTTTCTATTAAAGAACATTAACTTTGTTTTCAATTTTAATTTTTAATCCAGGAATTTTTTTTTTTTTTTTTTAAATAACATTAACTTTGTTTTCAATTTTAATTTCTTTATAAATATAAATCCAGAAAAAATTTAAATCAAGAGATTGAACTTTTAAAAATGCCACTTTAATTAATTTTGTTAAACATATTGTTTTAAATTGAAAGATTACTTATCTTTTTTTTATTTTACTATTTCATTAATGTTAGAATAAGAAAAATAAAAAAACATAATTAATGCTTACTTTCAACAATCAAGCACTAGAAATAAACCTAAGAGATTGCTATAGCACTAGCAATAAAACCTAAAGTAAAAATAGTACCCTACCATTAAATTTATAAAACTTGAGATTAATATTATTAATCCAAAGGATTAATATTAAAAACCCAAAGGATTATAAACCCAACGTAATAACATTAACCCTAAGATTAATATTAAACCCAAAATATTATTATTAAAAATCCAAGGGATTAATATTAAAAACTAAAAGGACTAATATTAAAAACCCTAGGGAATAAACCCTAGGATTAGTATTATAAAGCTTATGAATAATATTAAGTTCTCGCAATCTGAATCTGTAATTTAATAAAGCCAAGGGACTCATTATAAACCCAAAGGACTAATAAACTTATTTGACTAATAAACATTATGAATAAATTTTAAATTCTTAGATTAATATGTCAACCATGGTTTATGAAAATCAATCATGGTTAATCATGGTGAACAATAGTCCAACATTGCACTGTGAAAAAATATTATTTCAATATGAAAATCAACCATGGTAAACCATTGTCCAACGTGGCATTATGATAAAGTTTGTCTCCATATGAAAATCATTCATCATGAAGCATGGTCAACCATGGTCCAAAGTTGCATTACGACAAGGCTTGTCTCAATGTAACAGTCAACCATGGCCAACCATATTTATTTTAGGGTTCATATACCTTCAGTTGATAATATTAATGCCATGGATTTAAATATTTTTCCATTGGGTTTATAATCCCTTCAGGTTTTAGTGTTAATTCCTTAGGTTTATTGTTCCTTTTAGTTTATAAAAGCATTTCCCTTAGGTTGATTAATATAAGGGTTTAGATTCCTATGGTTTAGTATTCTTCCCTTGGGTTTATAATATTAATAGCTCAATTTTATCAATGTAAGGGTTCACATTCCTAGGATTTAATATTATTCCTTTAGCTTTAATATTATTCATTTGGGTTTATAATCCCTTGGGTTTTTAATATTAATCTCTTTGTTTTATTGTTTGTTTGGATTTATAATATCAATCATTGTTAATCATGGTCAACAATCGTCAATCATGGTCAGTCATGGTCAACCATGTTTTATAAAATTAAGCATGATCAACCATGGTCAACCATGGTCCAATGTCAAATTTCGATAAAGATTATCTCGATATGAAAATCAATCATTGTCAAGCATGGTAAAGCATGGTCCAATGTCACATTTCAACAAAGATTGGCTCGATATGAAAATCAATCATTGTCAAGCATAGTCAACCATGGTCTAACATTGCATTGTGAGAATCTAAGGGTTTATTAATCTAAAGGGTTCAACCATGGTTGATCATGGTCCAACGACACATTGTTGCAAAGGTTGTTTGAATATGAAAATCTACCATGGTCAACCATGTTTATTGAAGGGTTTATAATATTAATTTTAGGGTTTATATTATTCGCTTCAGTTTAATATTTTTCCCTTGGGTTTATAATCCCTTCGGTTTTAGTTTTTATCCCTTCGGTTTATGACTACCTTGTGTTTATAATATCAATCATTTTCAACCATGGTCAATCATGGTCAACAATGTCCAACCATGGTCAACCATTTTTTATATAATCAACCATGGTAAAGCACGTTTAATTTAGTGTTTATAATATTTATCTTAGGGTTTACATACAGTGGGTTTATAATATTTATCTTAGGGTTTATATACATTGGTTTATAATATTAGTTCATTAGGTTTAATATTATTCTATTGGGTTAATAATCAATTGGGGTTTTAGTATTAACCCGTTGGGTTTATAATATCAATCCTTTGGTTTTATTAATATAAGGGTTCAACCATGGTCAAGCATGGTCCAAAGTCATATTGTGCCAAAAACTCTCTCAATATGAAAATCAAACATGGTCAACCATGGTCAACCATGGTCTACCATGTTTATTTAAAGGTTTATAATATTTATCTTACGGTTTACATACGTTTGGTTTATATTAATCCATTTGGTTTAATATTATTCGCTTCGGTTTTTAATATTCATCATTTTAATTTATTATTCCTTTGGGTTTATAATATCAATCATGGGCAACCATGGTCCAATGACGTATTTTGACAAAGATTATTTCAATATGAAAATTAATCATGGGAAACCATAGGAAAACATTGCATTGTGACAAATATTGTCTCAATATGAAAATCATTCATCTTCAAGCATGGCCAACCATGGCCCAACATTGTGTTATGTCAAGTATTGCCTTAATATGAAAATCAACCATGGTAAACCATGTTTATTTTAGGGTTTATAATATTTATCTTAGGGTTTTTATACCTTGGGTTTATAATAATAATCCCTTTAGTTTAACATTATTTTGTTGGGGTCATAATCCCTTGGGGTTTTAGTATTGATCCCTTGGGTTTATCAATCTATTGTGTTTATAATATTAATCCCTTGGGTTTATTAATCTAGGGGTTCATATTCCTAGGGTTTGATATTTTTCCCTTGGTTTTATTATATCAATCATGGTCAACCATTGTCAACCATATTCAATCATCATCAATCATGGTCAATAATGAGAAACCATGGTCAAACATATTTTATAAAACCAATTATGGCCAACCATGGTCAACCATGTTTATTTTAGTGCTCATAATATTTATCTTAAGATTTATATACTTTGATTTTATAATATTAATCCATTGGGTTTAATATTATTCCATTGGGTTTACAATCTCTTATGTTTTAGGATTGATCCCTTCTGTTTATTATTCCCTTGGGTTTATAATATAAAACATGGTCAACCATGGTCCAATGTCACATTATTGCAAAGGTTATCCCAATATAAAAATCAACCATGCTCAACAATGGTCCAACGTCGCATTCTAACAAATATTGTCTCGATATTGAAATTTTTCATGGTCAAGCATGCTCAACTATGGTCCAACGTTACATTGTGACAAGGATTGTCTCAATATGAAAATCATCCATAGTCAACCATTTTTATTTTATGGTTTATAATATTTAGCTTAGGGTTTATATTCCTTGGGTTGATAATATAAATTCCTTAGTTTTAATATTATTCCATTAGGTTCATAATCCCTTGGGTCTTAGTATTAATCCATTAGGTTTATAATATCAATCCTTTAGGTTTATTAATATAAGGGTTCATATTCCTAGCATTCAATATTATTCCCTTGGGTTTATTATTCGCTTAGGTTTATTAATCTAACGATTGATATTCCTAGGGTTTAATATTATTGCTTTCGGATTATAATCCCTTGGTTTTTATTATTAATCCCTTAATTTTATTAATCGCTTGGGTTTGTAAAATCAATCATGATAAACAATGGATGACCATGGTCAATCATCGTCAATCATGGTTAACAATGGTCAACCATGTTTTATAAAATCAATCATGGTCGGTCATGGTCAACCATGGTCCAACACCACATTGTGTCAACAATTGTCTCAATATGAAGATCCACCATGGTCAACCATGGTCCAACATCGCTTTGTGACAAATATTTTCTCGATATGAAAATAAATCATGGTCAACCATGGTCAATCGTGATCCAATGTTGCATTGTGACAAGAATGTCTCAATATGAAAATCAACCATGGTTAGCCATGTTTATTTTAGGGTTTATAATCCATTTGGTTTATAATAATAATCCTAGGAATATGAACCCTTATATTAATAAATCCACGGGATTGATATTATAAACCCAAGGGAATAATATTAATCTCTCATTTGTATAATAATATATTAGTGTTTATAATATTAGAGTTTTTATGATTAATACTAAAAACACAAGGGAATATAAACCCATGGGAGTAATATTAAACCCTAGGAATATGAACTCTTACATTAATAAACCGATGGGATTGATATTATAAACTCAAGGGAATAATATTAAACCCCACAAATATTAATTCTTGAGTTTGTAATATTAAGAATCTATTGGGTTTTTAATATTAATCCCAAGGGATATTAATATTAATGTGTTGGGTCTATTTATGTCTTAGGTTTGTAATATCAAAAATTCTTTGGGTTTTTAATACTGTTTCCTTTGGTTTATTATTATTTCCTTGGACTTTCAATATTTATTCCTTGGTTTTATTGATCTCTTGAGCTTATAATATTAATCTCATTAGTTTCTTAATTTATTGGGTTGATAATATTAACCCCATTGACTTCTTAATTCGTTGGGTTTATAATATTAATAATCTTTTGGATTTAAAATTCTTTAAATTATACAATCTTAGAGGTTTTGATATTAATCTTGAGGTTGTGAAAATGTGAAGTTAGGTAACACTTTCTTCCCTTTTTTGAGAAAAGATTTCATTTTATTTTTGTTCTTCAACTTTCTGCAAGCCAAAACAATTTTTTTGTTTAGAATTTCATTTCACGATAAAAATGAAAGTTGTCATAGATTCTATTAGTTTTCTATTACTTATTTTTTCAAATTTGTTTATTCAAATTTGATATGTCAACTTAGCGTTTCTTTGAGTGTGTGTTTTTTAACATTGAAATGATTCATAAGAAGTCATGTTAATACGCACTAGTGTATTCTTTGAAACTTTGTGTTTTTGAGAAACAAAATGTGTTACAACAATCTAGATGGAGTCTACTTCAGTTTCGTTATATTTACAAAACAATTGATGCATATCATAATTACTAGAATTTTTTGAACTGATCCAATATGAAAAAAATGCATATTTTGAATATGCTTCATGATGCATGGAATTTACTAGCATGTAAGTTATAATCCAAAAATATAAAAACTACCCATTACACAAGACGAACCAATGTAATGCATCATAACTTTTTCACTTTTTTTTACAGTGTAGTTTGGAAGATAAAAAATATTGATTTCACTGAATCATAATGACCTTTAGAAATTTTTTGCACCTGTTTTATTACAAAATTAATTAAAATTAGTAAATATTTATGAAATTACATAAAAGCTATATTTCCTCAATGTAGATTGAATTCTGAAAATGCTTGTCTTAGTTCCGATAGTTAATTCAGAATGTTTTGTGGAGTTTAATCAGGCCAAAGTTGAAGATATGTGTTAAGAGATTGGATCTGCATAATTGCAAATGTGTTAGTTCGGCCGAACTTGTAAAAAAGTTTGACCGAATTATTTTTTGCACAGACATCCCGTTAAGTCTAACGACACAAAAGTTCAGCTAAATTTATTATAAAAGTTCAGTCTAACATTTACTTGACTTTCCATTGGCCGGAAAATACAACGAAGCCCCTAAAAAAAAAACATTTCGCGAAAACATAAATTGAGGTAAAAGCATTCATTTGTTTCACATAATTTCTCACATTTCTTCATTTGATCTGATTTTAAAAAGGTCTGATTTTGCAAAGAATTGTTTTGGGTTTAAGGAATTTTCTTGGAGGTACATTCAAAGGAAATTTTTGCAAAGGATCATTTTGGGTTTAAGGAATTTTCTTGGAGGTACATTCAAAGGAAAATTTTGCAAAGGATTGTTTTTAGAGGTTTTGGGCTTAATTTTCATTGTTTTTTTTTTAAGGAATTTTGTTTTTAGAAGTTTTGGGTTTTATTTTCATTGATTTTTTTTAAGTATTTTGTTTTTAGAAGTTTTGGGCTTAATTTTCAAGGACACCTTTTTGGATGTATTTTTTTTTTAGAGGATTTTGGGCTTAATTTCCAAAATAAATTTTTTTATTTTAAGGTATTTTGTTTTTGGAAGTTTTGGGCTTAATTTTTATTGTTTTTAGAGGTTTTGGGCTTAATTTTCAAAGGACATTTTTTTGGATGTATTTTTTTTTAGAGGTTTTTGGGCTTAATTTCCAAAAGAAATCTTTTTGACTTAATTTTGAACGGACTCTTTTTAGGCTTAATATTCAAAAGACATTTTTTCGAGGTATTTTTTAAAGCGATATTTTTTTTTAGAGGACTTTTTGAAGTAGTTTTTAAAGTGGCATTTTTTAAGTTGGAATTAATTTTCAGGTGACATTTTTTTAGAGTACGTGTTTTGGGTTGAAATAAATCTTTTATAATGATTTTTTAAAATGAGTTTTTGTCTAACATTTTGAATAATTTTTTTTCAAGACTTGGAAGGAAATATTTTGAGCTTCGTTTCATTTTTATAAGGCGTTTTTTCTCGGATTTTTTAAAGTAAATGTTTTGGATTGAAGTATGTTTTTTTTGTAAAAATTTTAAAATGAGTTTTTTTTTTAAATTAAATATTTTGTGATTTCTTTTTTAATTGGGGTTTTTTTTTTTTTTGGAAGGAATTTTTTTTAACTTCATACTCTATTATCATGGGAAATCGAAGGAATTCCGCAAGAAAATATGATCGAACAAGAGACCCTGAGGAACATAGAGAACAGGGAGAGAATCTCGCAAAAGAAAGAGAGAAGTACTCTCAAATATTGAAAGGGAAAAATAACCTCATCTAGAAGTTGAAGCAGGTATGCAAATGTAAATAATATGGATTTGATATTTAAAATTTTCCTAGTGTAAAATGTGTTCAATATTAATTTTTATTTGATGAACTAATTTGAAAAATATTTTGCAATGAAAGCAAAGAGAGATATTCCTCAAAACATTGATGATGAGATACAAAATTTTGAAAGAGAATGTTAAAGAGATGTTGAACCAATGATTGAATATGGTGAAAATGTTGAAAGAAAATCAAGAGAAAAAATTGAATAACAAGGTATGTATATATATATATATATATATATATACATATATCTGTGTGTGTGTGTGTGTGTGTGTGTTCAACATATGCACGTATTATTAAAATTATACATATTTATTAATTTAGTTATTTATTGAATATGTAAAGTTATTATGTACTATTCATTCGAATATGTACAGATGAAATCATTGTCGATGATGAGATGTTAGAAAATGTTGGCACTCACACATATGGCGATAAAAGAGATGTCCATGTTATACGATATCATGTTAAGCGCATTTTTGATACGTATTTCATAAAGGAAAATGTGACAGGTAAAGCCCAAATGTTGAAAGGTCTCCTACCATTAACGAAATTTAAAGAAGCTATGATTTTATTGGGTATTCGAATATAAACAAAAGATTTTAAAAAAATGAAGGAAAATGCGATACAAAATATAAATAGGGCTATAAATTCAATTAGAAGATCTAGATAGAAAAATGTTTCAGTTGTATGTAGAGAAATACATATGGCAGTGGTTTCAACAAGTACTAAAGAGAATCACTTGGTAAAATCTATGGCACGAGCATTAGGAACCTCGCAAAAAAATTTGCACAAACATCAAAAATTTCGGTTCCAAATAGATATAAATGATGAACTCGCTTGTTGGAGAGCTATTTGTAGGCAAGCATACAAAGATAGACTTGGAGAAAATGTTTTAAAAAATAATATATGAATATTGGAAGAAAAATTCACGTGTTTCGCCAAATGCAAGGGATGTGATACAAAGAATAATAGCACGAAATCAATACAAAGAACATGAAAAACATTTCTTGGGAACCACTCAGATAGAGTTGTTTAGCAAGTTCAAAGAAGAGATCGTGAAATTCATGTCTCAATCAGTGATTTTTTTCAACAAAAACCATGGTATGTAAAACCTATCACCGTACGCAACACTTGTTGTTGTCGTTATCATGTGGAATTTCAGTTATATTATGACACATTCCTAAATTTTGGTAGAAACTTTTGGAAAGGTTAACTTCCTCCTTCCACTATCCATGATTTCATATATCAAATTCTATGTGAAAGAGAAAGCAATGAATTATTTTACAAAAATAAATGTGTTGGTGGTAAAAAAATTGTGATGATTGTGGAAATTTGACTAAATTTCAAAAAGAAAATCGTACTGATATAAATGATCAATCATTGTCCAACATGAAAGTGAAATGGAAGAGATATGAATATGGTTCAAACAGTGCTAAAAGAATTTAATTACAAGAAGAAGAAATTTTTGTGATAGATTTTTTGAGAAAGTTTGAGGCAAAAATTTATAAATACACCAAGAATTCCAATAGAGCTCGATGGCAAGACTTGCAATTCAAAAAATCCCATGAATTTTTTCCACTAGGGACCATTTTTTCAGTAATTGATTTTGCAAAAAACTACAAATTTGTTCTACAAAAATAAATTCAGAGTGAATACTATCATTCTGACCAAGTCTCCATGCTCATCCATATTTTATATAGACATGTTGAACAAAACACCGATAAAATAGAAAGAACCAAAAAAAATCGGCATGTTATTAAAGAATATCACTTTTATATCAGTGACGATCGTACACATGATACATATTTTGTACAACACTATTTTGGAAAGATTTATGACTCCTTGAAAAGTGGTGGAATAAAATTCAATGAACATTGGACATGGTCAGATGGATGCGCAGATCAATTCAAATCCTCACAATCATTCTTTTGGTTATGTTCTCTTCATAATAAAACTTGCATTAAACATTGTTGGAATTTATTTGATACTGGACATGGAAAAGGAGAACATGACGGTGCACAAGCATGCATAAAACAAGCAGTTCAAATGTATCAAATGGAACCCTATAAACCGATTTTTGGATGCTAAATAAATTTTTCAATGGTGCATCGTTGCTCTAAGCCATGAGACTAACCGATCAAGGGAAGCGTGAAGGTACATTCAATTTAATTTTTACTAGATATCCAATTTTAGATAGTGTACATTTATCACAATGATTATATTTGATGGTATTTTCATATCATATTTATATTCTTCTTTAAATCTTCCATATGTAGGTTTTTTTGTCATATTTGGATCGAAGATGTAGATAGATCAATTGGAAATGACATAGAGACAATAAAAGGGACTCAAAAATTGCATTCAATTAAAATAAAGTTGTCCACACATGTGTTTTCATTGGATAAAAGAAAATATTCTTGTTTTCTTCATGTTTTCATAGACAACACAGAATCCAAGGACATTTGTGAAAACAAAATGTATGTAAAATATTGGAAACACACAGAGCTAAATACAAAGGAGAAAATGTCCATTGCAATGTTTGAAGAAATGCAATCAGAGGAGACTACAAGATCATCTGATGGTGATCAAGTTTATGATCTTATTAGAGAAGGTAACATTTTAATTTCCTTCAAATGATAAAGATCTAAAAATAGATAGCAAAATTATTTTAAAGTTAATTTTTCATGTTAATTATGATCTAAATTTAAATAAACAAGTTTGTTAAGTTTGTTTTATTGTGCAGAAGATGTTTTTTTTGTAATTGCACCTACTGATAATGATGAAAATGTGAAGCATTATTTGATGTGTTTCATTGAATTAAAAATGAAATTATTAGAAAACTATAATGATCACGGGTTTCCAGATGAGAGAGTATCTATTATACTGAAAGGTTATTTTTCAGAAAAACTAATCAAAGTGGGGATTTTGTTTACTTTGAAGACTATGAACCTGATGTCATAAGTTGCTAATATAGTCACCTGGTGTGTCCAACATGCATAAACTTGAAAGAGGTTCAATCAAAGATAAAAAATAAAATTAAGGAATTGAGAATGTCAAAATCTGATCATGAACGAATCATTGAAGATGGAATTCCATTGGAACTTTTTTAATTGAACTGCCCAACAATTTCTTCTCTTTGGATTCATGTTTTAAAACTTCTAGAACTGAACTAAAAATTGAGTTGCATTGTTATGTTATCTGTGCAAGTGTTTGCACATGTAAATTTTTTTGGTACATGCACAGTAGTATCAACTGAAAGTAGCTTTTCTATACATGCATTGATGAAAAATGTTGCATGTATTGGATATATATATGTTATAGAATGAAATCCACTGAAAGTAGATTTTCTATGTGCATTGATGAAAAATGTTGCAAGTATTGGATATATATGTTCTATAAGTATTGGATATATATATGTGTGTGTGTGTGTGTGTTCTAGAATGCAATTAAAACTGAAAGTAGCTTTCCTATGTGCATTAATGAAAAATGTTGCAAGTACTAGATATATATGTTCTAGAATGCAATTACCTGAAAGTAGTTTTTCTATGTGCATTGATGAAAAATGTTGCACGTACTGGATATATACATGTGTTCCATACAATTAAATAAAAGTAGCTTTTCTATGTGCATTGATGAAAAATGTTGCATGTGTATATGTTCTCGAATGAAATTAACTGTTCAAGTAGCTTTACTATGCACATTGATGAAAAATGTTTCACGTACTAAATATATATGTTCTAGAATGCAATTAACTGAAAGTAGCTAAATTATATTTGCGTTGATGAAAAATGTTTCACGTACTAAATATATATGTTCTAGAATGCAATTAACTAAAAGTAGCTAAATTATATTTGCGTTGATGAAAAATGTTGAAGTACTGGATATATATGTTCTAGAATTCAATTAACTGAAAGTAGCTTTTCTATAGATGCATTAATGAAAAATGTTGCACGTACTGGATATATATACACTATAGAATGCATTTTTAAAATTTTATGATTTTTTGACACATCTAACTAGACCTAGAATCTTATGATCGTTTATATATATATATATTGTACTTCAATTGTTTTAACATATATATTGAAACATGTGTAAAATCATTTCTACAAATACATATATTCATGTGAATTTTTTTTGGTTTGGAAAATGACAACTTGAATTTAAAAAAAAAACATAATATCATAATCACATGCCAAATGTAGCTCAACCATCCAAAACTTGAGTTTTAAAAACAAAAAAATTATATCATAGCATTACTTCACATGCCATGCCAATTGTAGTTCAACCATCCAATAAAAACATAACATTATATCACATGCCAAATGTAGATCAACCATCCAAAACATAAGTTTTAATTTAATAAAACATTATAGATCAGAACATTACTTCACATGCCAAATGTAGTTCAACCATCCAAAACTTAAGTTTTAAAAGCAAAACAAATTATAACACAACATTACTTCACATGCCAAATATAGTTCAACCATCCAAAACTTGAGTTTTAAAAACAAAAACATTATATCACAAGATTACTTCACAGGCCAATTGTAGTTCAACTATCCAATAAAAATAAAACATTATATCACATGCCAAATGTAGTTCAACCATCCAAAACTTATATTTTAGAAACAAAACATTAATATAGATCACAACATTACCTCACATGCCAAATTTAGTTCAATCATCCAAAATTTAAGTTTTAAAAACAAAACATATTATAGCAGAACATTACTTCACATGCCAAATGCAGTTCACATAAAATATGTCCAAAATTTGTAGATCTCACAAGTATCAAGTATCAATTTATATATGATTGCATCTAGATAAGACTATATATAAAAGTAAATTTAAGACTAAATCTATTGAAAATATAATTTTGCATGTGTGCATGTACATCATCCATCAAATATAGATGGATGTAATGTCTCTCCCAACAAAGTCACAATCCTCGAGCTATCCGGAGAAGCATGGGGAACTAGAACACAATGTTTAAAAACATTAAAATTTGATGTTTTAAAATTGAGTGAAAATATATAGAACTTCATGTAAAAAAAAAACTGTAAAAAAAAATCATGCAATACCTCATGAGGTTCCCTCTCCATTTGTTCCTTGTCCACTAAAACTTCCCCCACAGGAACATCTTCAACAGTAAACTATACAATATAAATGTATATATATATTAAAAATTTTCAAATGAAAATGGATATATAAAATTATTTTCAATAATATTAAGAAAAAAGTTAGACAACTTATTCAAATGGTTGAAATGGTATGGATGTTCCTATCTCCATCGCTAGAGTCCATGGAGAAAAGAAATCCTCTATAGGGACCTAAAATTCAAAAAAATTTAAAAGTATAAAATAACTCAAGATCAAGATCTCAATTTATAGTAAAACCTTTATACTTCAATTTATAAATTATAACTTGAAAACATATATTTAAGTGAAAAATTGAATACTTCTGCTGGTGGATTTGGCACATCTCCTAAGAGAGGCTACAAAAGAAAATCTCCAAAAGCCTAAAATTCAAAAAATTTAAACTAACTCAAAATCTCTAGATCTCAATTTATAATAAAATTTTTAAACTTCAATTTATATCTTATAAGTTAAAAACATATATATATTTAAGTAAAAAATTGAATACTTGTGCTCGTGGATTTGGCACATCTCCTAAGGAAGTAGAAGGTAAATCTCCCAAGGAAGAAGAAGCTACCACCATCCCAAAAACATCAGACGGAATCAGAATCTGTTAAAACATTTTATTAGATATATGTATATGTACATGAATGCACAATTATTTATTTTAAAAATATCTCATCATGTTTTGATATATGTAATAAAAGATAAAAAATGATTGTACATCATCATGTTCATTTAAAAAACACTAACATTTGCCAACATAACTTTATGGTGAGAACCATCTTGATTATATGATTGATGGTGAGACCCGTATTAATTGTTTGAACCAAAGGCTCCAACCGTGATATTAACATTTTTTTCATTCATCAAGCATGACAACTGAAAATGGTTTTAACATATAATGATACATTTTTGTTAGATTAATGTATACAAATAAATGTATGTATATATGTATTTATTACAAATTGTACATGTGTTAAAATAATTGAACCCTAACCATTAACACATACTGTTCCCATGCCCTCTTCCTCATGAACAATTAGGTCCTGCCAACCATTGTAACAATTCTTTGCATATGTTTGAGATCTTCAACAATCATTTTGTCAATCTCTTCATTTGTATAATCCAAAAAATTAGCATGTGCATTCTCACGTGGTCTTTGTCTATTCAGACAAACATTGACTCCACCCAATCCACTGTGAACATTGTCAATGATGACATCCCTTGCTTCTCGACTAATTTGAGAAGTGGCTTCCATATCTTACCACAAATGTTTGACACGAAAAGGTCAACTAACCAATAGTGGCTCAGGGCGAGGCAACTCAACATCACGCCTAGTGCCCCTACGGTCACACAATCGAATTTTTCCACGACCACAAATTTGAGAGGTAAGGTCATTGCAATTGGGTTTCTTTTGCAAAAAGAATTATGCATAAAATAATTTTTCAAAATAAAGCCGAACCTTGTCGTTCCATGGGAGTCTTCCATAGGCCACAAGGTGTCTATCATACAAATAGTGAGCTATATGAGGGTGCTTGAAATATTGCACCTTCAGCATCTTTCCTTTCGGCCCTTATTTGAAATTAAACATAGACTTGGCCATTTCTATTGTAACTCTTTGTTTAACAACTTCCCAGTTATCAGGACCCATCACTGTTTCATTTCTTTTTCTCATGACTTCTACAAAAGTATCACTGGTTGGCCCAAGATTTTGGTACACATCTACTAGTTCACCTAAAGAGTGTGTAACTATTTCCAAACTTTGTCGACTCTTAGCTGGTAGAGTCAAAACCACAATATCTCTCTTCAATTTTGCATGAAGATGTTGACACCTTTCTAAGGTGCATTGCTTCATGTTTGTTTCCCAAGGTATATCAGAAATGTTGGTCGGATAAGTCGTTGTTGGTAGACAACCTTCTTCTCGAACGATGTGTTATGCCCTACATATTTTTAGAGCAACATTTGGAGCAACATTTTCATCGTCTTCATAAATATATAAAATTTTGTATATTAAAAAAACAAATGTAAACAAATTTTTATAAATTGAATGAAAAGAATATTCAAATTTATGGCCACCTCGATGTGGTTGGCTAGCATCTTGCCCACCTTGAGACTGTTGAGAACAAGAATGATCCTGCTATGAACCAGCACGACCACCGATTGGTTGAGAACCAACACGACCATCCGTTGATTGCCATTTGGGGGAATACATATCAACACATTCATGCAATCTGCCCACACTTATTGATGGCCCTCTAAGGGAATCTGAAGCGCCACCAACCTCGTGAGACGAGAGAGAAGCTTCATAAACAAATATGAATTTATAATAAATTCAAAAATACATTCATACATATAAATACATGTACGTATTCATTGATTAAATCATGTGAACCATACCATGATTTCTTGAACCATGGGCATGCTCCATTGATGGAGTAGACACCCTTCTCCTCTTAGCTCCTAAAAAATAAAAAATGAAACTTATTAACAACTAATTTAACTCCAAAAATTGATAAAAAATCATTTCCATATGTATACCAATGTATGTATATGTATGGAGATTTAAGATTATATCTAAATACCATGAACATCCCTCGATCCATGATCCCCCTCTCTCGTAGAGATATGGGATTTTGTTGATCTTCGTTGTTCATCCTCCACGATATATATATTTACAATGTACATTTACAAATATTTTATTAAATTGTTATTTAAAATAAATTAAAAATAAATTTAAGAAAGTTAATCTAATTTAGTGTACACAAATTATGTAAAACACAACTTTCAAAGCACTAATTGATGTGTGAAACTCAATTTAAGCAAAAAAATATATAAAAATCTTAAGTTCACCAAATTATGCTTTACATGGTGGGAGCACACTTGGTATAAAATTGAAAAAGGCACATGGTCATTAAAAAATAAGCGTGAAACTCCATTTAAACAAAAAATTGTTTAATTCCTCGGATTTTAATTTTATAAAAAATGTAAAGTTCACCACTTGTTGCAAATGTGAAGTTCTCCAAGTTGTGCTTTACGTGGTGTGGTGGGAGGACACTTGGTATATAACTGAAAAAACACATGGTCATTAAAAAAGGCGCATTTCTAAGTACAAAACATACACATATCCAAGATATGTTACAATGTCCATCAACAAATTTTGAAGGAGAGTGTCTCAACACTAATTCATCTTTGAGAGATGAATCTTGAATTTTTAAAGAAGAGCATCTCAAAGCTAATTCATCTTTGAGAGATGAATCTTGAATTTTTGAAAAAGAGCATCTAAAAACTAATTTATCTTTGAGAGATGAATCTTTCATTGGCATTGCCCCATGCAATTATACTTCATCTATTAATTCATCTTTGATAGATGAATCCTAAATTGGCATTGTCCTACACAATAGATCAACAGACATCTTATTCACATTTGTACAATGTCTTATACTAAAAAATTGAAATTGGCTAACAATATTGTTATCTATTCCATGCAGTTATTCTAGCCTCTCCTTCTTAACTTGGTACAAGTCATTCATTTGGTTTTACACAAGTTCAGAATTGGTGAAAACTACAATTCCATTCAATCCATACTCCATAGTTGTTCCCAATCCTTCTATCAATGCAATATAATATGCCTCTTTGTTTGTTGTTATTCCCGGTATATTCATTTTCCTTTGGATGACTTTTTTAGTCGCAATATTAGAAAGCACATATATAATCGCTTCTTTCTATGGATTGGGATAGCAAGAAACATCTATGCATAATGTCCATTTTTCAACCATATTTAGTGGACTTTTTTATCCCTGAAAAAAAACAAATTCTATAAAAATATATTAAATTGACATTTATTGCAAATTCATGGGAGAAATGACACATATGCATGAGATAAATCACATATGCATGGTTTATCTTAAATTTTGAATTCAATTTTATGGTATAATTCACATCTAGAAATGAGATGTGTTAAAGATGGCATTGCCTAGAGTTTAAGGGAGATTTATGACACATATATATGGTTCATGCATGGTTTGCAGGAAATTTTGCCTTAAAATTTATGGCAGAAATCAAATATAGAAATAACATGCCTTAAGAAAGGATGAGATCCAAAGACTACCTGGCCCTTTACATGCCTTAAGAAAGGATGAGATCCAGAGCCTACCTAGCCCTTTATAGAGGCTACCTATCCCTTTACATGCCTTATGAAAGTATGAGATCCAGAGGCTACCTTGCCCTTTACAAACTGCTTTAGAACTTGTAGAAGTTAAGACTCAACCAACAAACTAAAATCCTATGGAAGTTTAGCCACTTTAGGTTCAGTTTTTAGGCCTTAAATTTTTCCTTGAATTAATAGGGGAAAGCCTTGAGTTTGGGGGATACTATCCTATGAGAGTTCAGCCACTTTAGGTTTAGATTTTAGGCCTTAAATTTTTCCTTGAATTAATGGGAGAAAGCCTTTAGTTTTTGGGAGAAATGACATTTACATGGTTTGTAAAATTATTTTCTGCGCTTACTGAAAACATGCTTTAAATTTAATGGGAGAAAGCCAACATGACACATGATTTAAAAACTTTTCCTAAGAATTTATGGGAGAAATGACATATGTACACAGTTTTCCTTGAAGTGGTAGCGGTTTATGGATATTAAAATGAAGAAATTTTATTTATGTTCCGGAGACTAACTGTAGGGGCATTTACTGGATATGTCACCTTTGAGAAAAGATGAGATCCAAAGGCTACCTGGCCCATTACAGACTTTTCCTTTAGAAATTGTAGAAGTTAACACTCAACAGGTAGACTAAAATCCTATGGAAGTTCAAAATCCTATGAGAGTTCAGCCACTTTAGCTTCAATTTTTAGGACTTAAAGTTTTCCTTGAATTAATGAGAGAAAGGATTTAGTTTGTGGAAGAAATGACATTTACATGGTTTGAAAAATTATTTTATGCACTTTCTAAAAACATTATTTAAAGTTAATGGGAGAAAGCCAACATCACACATGCTTTAAAAACGTTGGCTAAGAATTTATGGGAGAAATGGTACATGTACACAGTTTTCCTTGAAGTGGTTGTGGTTTATGGATATTAAAATGAAGAAATTCTATTTAGATAAGATCCATAGATTGACTATAGGGGCATTTACTGGATATGTCACCTTTCGGAAAAGATGATATCGAGAGGCTACCTGGTCATTTACAGACTCTTCCTTTAAAACTTATAGAAGTTAACACTACCTGGACCTTTACAGACTCTGCCTATAGAATGTTGTAGATGTTAGCACTCAACAGGAAAAATTTATAATAATTGATATGTACAAGAGTTTTACAAATTCAACATCAACCTACACTACCATCAAGTCATTGTAGCCATGTCAATCTATATTATTTATATCCATTACATCATAAAAAACTCCACTTTTAACATTTTAAAAGAATAAAGCAACATGAAAGGTGTTAATTTAGGTACATTAATAAAATACAACGATGCCAATCTAGATCATTAAGATCCATTACATCATATTTAAAACAATCTATATTATTTATATCCATTACATCCTAAAACACTCAACTTTTAACATTTTAAAAGAATAAAACAACATGGAATGTGTAAATTTAGGTACATTAATAAAATACATCCATGTCAATCTAGATTATTAAGATCCATTACATCATAAAGCACTCCACTTTTAACATTTTACATTTTACTCACCTTGAGTTTGGGGGATACTATCCTATGGAAGTTCAATACAGCCATGTCAATCTAGATTATTGAGATCCATTACATCATAAAAAACTCCACTTTTAACATTTTACGTTTTACTCCATTTGAATTTGGGGGATCCTATCCTATGGAATTTAAGCTACTTTCAGTTTTTAGGCCTCAAAGTTTGCCTTGAAATAATGGGAGAAAGCCTTGAGAAATGACACATGCTTTAAATTTAATGGGAGAAAGCCAATGACACATTATTTAAAGTTTTCCTTAAGAGTGTATGGGAGAAATGACACATGTATGGGAGAAATGACACATGTACACAATTTTCCTTATAGTGGTTGTGGTTTTTGGATATTAAAATAAACAACTTGTATTTAGATCTATTCCAGAGATTGACTATAGGAGCATTTACTGGATATGTCACCTTTCATAAAAGATGAGATCTAGAGGCTGCATGGCCCTTTACAGACTCTGCCTATAGAACTTGTAGAAGTTAACACTACCTGTCCCAATTATACCCTATGAAGTGTGTAGAGGACCCGTGGAGTCACTCACACTACTTTACATAGACATAAGGGTGTATAAGAGTGTACAACTAAGTTAAAAAATATGGTTATATTGTTGGATATCTTTCCCAAGAGCAGAAATGTACTCCTTAAGTATGTGTGGGGTCTATATAACCATCTACGAAAACAAGTGATTATTTCAAAGCTAAGGATAATGTATGAGCCATTTGGATACACACATTATATAGAAACAATAGGCCAAAATAAAGGGTACTTAAGTGGTTTGAAGAAAAAATAGCACCAAGAAACTTTGAAGGAGGGGAATAAAAACTGGAAATGGGGGAAGGATAGGAATAAAATAGCCACTACACATCCATGCAAGGGTAATAAAAATAATTCTAACCATTGCAACATTGATGGTCACATTAAGGAGAATTATTGGATGTTTGGTATGTGTTATATTCTTTATGTGAATACCCCCATGCACTATATATTTTACTAAGCATAGTTGTGGGAATAAAATGGGAGGAAAGGACCCCCACTTTAGGGTTTAATAGAGATGAAAAATCCCCCACGCACACGTGTTCAAGGGTAGTGCCCCAAAAAAACGTTTTTGGGAAAAAATAATTCTCCCTTTATGATGGTTTTCATCACATGGTTTTTTCTTTTAGCATTTTTCTAGTGCATGGTAGTATACCCCATTGTTCTATAGTTTTAGTTAAAGAACTAAAGTTTTATCTGATCCAATTTAATGGATTGGTAGTTTATAATTTTCGTGGGATTTATACAGATATACATACATACATATGTGTGTGTGTGTGTGTCTCATGGTCTAAAAATTAATATACTAATAAAAAAAATGTTCTTCTCATTTTGGATCTCTCGAGTAAATTATATATTAATGCATATGTTTTACATTGAATATTTTTTATTTTATTAAGAATCTATTTGAAACAATTAACTATATAAGGTTAAAACCTATGTTTTTTATCAAATTAATTTTGGTTTCAATGGGAAAATTTTATGGTTAATGTGTTTTTCTCGAAATATGATAGACCTCATTAAAATGGGAGATATATCGAATTGATTCCTATGGTGAAATAAAATAGTTGAGTAGTCTAAAGATATAGATGCATAAATTCAATGAGCATAGTTTTGAGATATATAAGTCCAAAATGGAATAGTTGTTGGTGAAAAAATATTAGTGGATCACTATGGATATATCTGCTTCATTAAAAGAGATTTTTCTAGAAGGATAGACTAAGTTGGAAAGAAGGGAAAATATCACAATATAATTGTGTCTCTTAGATGTTGAATAATGTAGCTAGGTTTAGTCTTCATTATTAATATATTTGTCAAAAAAAATTTATAATTATTTTTTCCTGAAAAAAATCTATAAATATTTTCAAAAGAAAAATTTTTGCTAGGAAACAATAAAAGGATAGACAAGCGAAAAATGGTTATACTAATGATGAAAGAGTGAGACCTTCAATTTAGGAAGGTTGTATAGTATGTCTCTTCCTATGCACTGCAACTTTTAAGTGGGCTAAAACTTTGATTCGTAGTATTTATGCATACTAGAATTCATTGTTGGTTAACATTTATGTCTATTGTTTGTACAAGATCTTTGATTTGTTGCTGATGTATGTTTAGTGGATGAAAAATGAGTTAACATTTATGTCTACTGTTTGTATAAGATATTTTAATTGTTGCTGATGTATGTTTACTGGATGAAAAATTAACTGGAGTTGAACTAAATTTTTTCCTTATAGTTATTTTTTCTTCTATTGACTACATTTCATTATCTCATTCACTGAGTCACTAAGTCATGTCGGCTCATTTACTGTGGAAAAATAATATGTATACCTAGCTGAGGTTTTCACATTACCAACACATAATTTTGTACTAAAATTATAGAGATAGGTTCAGCCTAATTATAGGTTTAGATGGGTGACTTTAGGCTTTGGTACAATTACAAAAGGACTAAATTTCAGGCTAAATACACAGATGCAATTCAGATGAAGCTTGTATTTCTTCAAAAGATAGTTTTGGTGTTATACAGTTTTGATGTTGTTCAGTGTAATTTCAGTTAATTAAAGTGACAATATTGGTGCTATTTATGTTTCATTATCGCCACTGAAAGGAGCTTGGGTAATAGAATATTTCAGTGTTATCTCATTCACTGAGTCACTAAGTCCGCGGATGATGGCAGTTTTCTTAGTTAGCCAAGAAACAAAAAAAAAATCATTTCAGATACATGCCCCCATTATTTTCCTCACACACACGGAATTCTGAAAAACAAAAGTTTATGCCAAATTTATTCAATGTGTTTTCAAAAAAGAAAAATATTTGTACGAAATATTTTTTATAGTGAAATAAAATGCTAAATACACCTCCAAATAAAGAATGATGTACTATTATAATAAGTGGAAAGGTATTGGTATCCTTTCTGTTTGTATCTTTGTAGGGAAATGCGGGGGCATGTCTTCATCTGCCTGCCCGACAAGAGGAGAATAATCCTTTTAGGGGATGGGGCAACACAAAGGTATGCGGGAGTAGGGTAGGCGACTCATTCACTGTGGAAAATTAATATGTATACCCAGTTGAGGTTTTCACATTACCAACACATAATTTTGTACTAAAATTATAGAGATAGGTTCAACCTAATTACACTTATGAGTTCTTATGAAACTCAATTATGCTACTCTATTTATATTTCAGGCTATTGTAATAGATTCAAAATGTGTCCCTAGATCACTTGAGGAAGTGAGTCGCAACACACCATAAAACTCTAATTGGGACTCACATTGGTGAGCCATCAATTGCATTAGAATATTAACATCAATTTATATATAGGGGTATCCATTTCCTAAAAGAAGTTTCATTGAACAACCTCTAGAACTAGAGTTTTTTCTAGTAAGGGAAAATGCAAATTTGCAAAAAGGAGTTGATTTTTCAAAAAATGGCTTGGGAAATTACAGATAAAATATTAACATGGGCCTTGGCCAAATAAACATATGAAAGCTTACAAACTCAATTACGTTGCTACATTTTGATTTTATACCTAAAAAAAAATTCATAATTTGGAGCCAACTTCAAATCTGAACAGCAAGAGCCGAGGCCAAACAGTAAGATGTAGAAATAGATAGATGCGTGCCCGAAAATTTGAAATTCGGAGCCAACCTGCAAATCGAAACATCAAGAGCCAAGGTCGAATAGAAAGAAAAGACACTGACGCACATGCAGGCCCAAAACACACAGTAGATGCAGAAACACTATCACAACATACATAGAGGGTAATAAGCTCGAAAATCATTAACGACTTTGGGTTGGTGTATTTATAAACGAAAGTTCGGCCGAAATTATGTTGCCGGTTTTTGAATCTCCATCAAAAAATATGTTTTCCCACGCCATCATTACATCGTCAATGTAAATGGGGGAATGATTTCGACCGAACCAATTTCGAAAGTTCGGCTGAACTCTCTAACAATTCAGCCGAATTGTTGAAAAAAAAAAATTTGGCCCCGATTCTCACAAAAGTGTAACCCAACTTCATGGGTTTACCCTAATATATTAAAATAACATATTAAATTTATAATATATAGTATATTAAGTTGACGACAACAACAACATATATCAACTATATTTATTAATGTGCTTGTCCTAATCAAATTTTGTAACACACGTACTCCTGGTAAAAAAATTATTACGTAACCGTTCAAACCCAAGAAAATCAAGATTCAGTTAATGTCAAACCAATTCTTGATATCCAAATCGTTATGCAGGGTTAACAGTTTCTTGGTGGTTTTCTCTCTCGATATTGTCAGGAGGATGCATTAAATAGTGAATAGACTGGGAAATATGGCACGCCCTTGGATTCAGCGACATCGTGTACAGGCAGGCCATGGAACAACAGCTGAAACAGCTGTTTCTGGAGGTGGAGCGATCTGAAGATAGGCTGCTGCACCTCCAAGAGATGTTGACAGCCACTCGGACAGAACGAGACGAAGCTCGAAAGAAGCTGTTAAATCTCGGGGCAGAATACTGCAATACGCAGAAAAACGTCGTGACGTCTATGGATCGCGTGACACCAACCTGGCCGGCGCAGACCTTAATGTCGACCCATATTCGACCTTCGATTATGATTCCTCTCCACACCACAGCTGGAGTTGTTGTAGGGAGCGTGTACAACTTGGTTATCATCGCATATGTCAAGATAAATATTTTACTAATTTATTTTACTGAAAAGTTTTGAAATAATTATTCCCAAGATTAAATAAGCAGTCTTGAGAATTATTCCATATGCATTTTTACTTGCGGAAAATGATAAGAATTAATGCTCTTATTTGGAAAGTAACATTGCATAAAAATATTTGCATTGGTGAATATATTTATATTTATATATATATAACTTTTCTTGGGAAAAGATTATGGGAAAACATTAAATAATAAGTAATAATGTTGTTCATCTTTCTTGAGATGAGTTACACAGAAACAAGAGGGTATTTCATTAGTTATTTGGAATATGTTTCAAGATTATGGGAAAACGTTAAATAATAAGTAATAATTTGATTATTTACCATAGTTATCTTTCAATCTCATCATAAACAAGTTTTATTCCCATATCAAGATGAGTAAATATAGGAGAAAATATTTCAAGTGAAATAAGTTGAGATTTTCCTTCTTAAAGTGAAAATATGTTTTGGTGGACATATTGAGATTAAGGCTTTGGTAACCTTATATTGAGACATTTGAAATGCAAGCATATCTAAAATTGGCATGTGCCTATTGTGTGTATTTGTTTCATGCATGTTTGGATAAGTATGCATGTTTCCTATACAATGTATTTAATGCATATAGATAGGAATTTTTAATTAAAAGATGATTAACCACGTGATCTTGTGGTTATTTCCTAACAAGAATCTTTGTTGTATTTTCTTGAAAAGACTCTTACTTTAATATCTTAGACAGATAATGTTATTAGAGAGATAGAATGGTGAAAGGGAAACTTATTGGCGGGTTTTTGGAAAAGAATCCATGTTACCTTTCTTGAGAAGATCTCTATTATGTTATTCCTTGCTATTATGTCAATCTTTTACATAATAGTTAAGAGTGGTAGTATACTAAGAATTTGTAAAAAGAATTCATGTTGTTTTAAAGATTGCTATTATAATAATATTTATTTTACATGAAAATAGTAATTTCATGATGATAGAAATCTAAGAAGGGAATAAGTGTCTCCTACAATAAAGGAAGAGCTATCTCTCTTGCATGAACAAAGAATAGCCATTATGTTATAAAAGCATGCTCTTTGCACGTATAAATAAATATTGATCTATCTTACTATTTAGGAAAATATGTGAGTACATTTATGATATCAAAACTAATATGTTAGTTATGTTAGTTCTTTTGGAACAAGGTCATGCATAGGCATGCAACCTATGTATTCACTTTTATTGAAGAATAATATACATATCTGTATGTAAAAGGAAGCTTGTAGTATTGAAACTACATTGAATATGATTGTTAGTAAAATCTTGAAAATGAGAGATGTATTTATATTCTTCATTGCGCATTTTTACATATGTTTACATGCTCACTAGTGTAGAGACTTTCTTTGGAAAGACTCGTGAAGGAGGTTATGTGCTTTGTTGTGTAAGTACTCATTAGCGAGAGTCTTTTGGAATTCGGTATGCATTTGCATGCATGGAAGGAACAAGTTGTTATGTTAGATGTAGCCCTTGTCTTGCAGGAATGTGTGCTTATGCAATGGAGGCATGAGTTATTGTGATGATTTATAAACAACACATATGAGGTATGTGTTGCTAAAGAGAAAATGTCAGGGTGCTTTACTTGTTTTGTCATGAATATACATGAGTACAGATATGTGAAATGATTGATTAATACTTTGTGAATCTTGACATAATTTTATGTTGGAAGCATCATAGCAGAGAATGATGATGACAGTTACAAAGGTATATTATGCTTGTCATGTAGAAAGGAAAATTATGCTTGTCCTGGTGGCAGGAAAATGATTAATGTTCATGCAGATGAGTGCGAGTTGCACGAAGGTCCAATGTACGATGTGCATCCATGCCACCAAGATGTGAAGATCTGAAGATATGAAGACCAGAGGGAAAATGGTATCATATTTACTATAATGACTTTAAGCTAGACACTTGCATAATTCCTTGTAATATTATATAAACGATGGTTAAGGGATGGTCTCCCTTATAAGCCATTGAGTGATGGGCTGAACACCCTCACGAGCGTTTAATAATAAAATTAAACGTTTGCTGGTTTTCACCCTACGGGGTTTCCAGGGTATAATGGTGTCCAATGGTGTGATTGAATATTGTGTCCAAATGATGAGGTTCAGTTCTTTCTTGTTATGATGATGAGGTTCAGTTCTTTCTTGTTATGATGTTCAGAATGGCAATTATGTGATGACTAATTGAGTAATGAGATGAATGGATGTTTGCATCATTTAGTATTAAGTTAATATACTGTAATGGAGGTTGTTAAGGGTTAAGGAGTTACTATTCTTATTTATAAACATTCTATGTAATGATGATTAACTTATAAAAAAATTTAACTCCTTACATTTCCCTGTGAGGTTAATGGTGTATGTTACAAGTGGTATGAGAGCTAAAGGTTGCAACACTGGTGCCTTTGGGATTTAGCGAAAAGAAATTGAAGGATCCAAGATGAAATGCGCATATGTGAAGGAAGGTATCGCATCTCTAATCAGGTTGAACAATGAGTTTCAAGAGATAAGTAGTAGTATCTTTCTTGTCTTGAAAGTAATAGTTATTGCATTTTTGGAAAATATAATGCTTACAAAGTAAATAACTGTTAAGTTAGAGTTTATTTAAAAAGGATATGTATTTTCCATGTGCATAAAAACTTCTATTGTTGTGTTGAAGTTTTCATGAAAGAAGATGGGATTTTGGTTCTTGAAAAATGAAACATGTGCATGTTTCTCTTGAAAATTTAACTAATATACATTTGATTTTTCTAGAAAATAAATATGTATATCTTGAAAATAAACCTTGCATGTAAATCTTGCAACTGAAGGAGACAAATATAGAGTAAAATATGGTTTTACTTAATATGCAAGATTGTGCTAGTTCTTTTGGAAAGTAATATAGCATTGCTAATATGATAATCTTTTAGAAAGATATACCATGGTAAAAGACCAAACTACTATGCTAGTTTTGCTGAGAAGAACACGTGTGAGTTCTTGCAAAGATTACTAGTACATATCTTGAAAGGTGTGAACAGTAGTAAAACATAAATAAATTAAACTTGCTTGCCTTTATATATATCTTGTTTAAGAAAAGATGGGAAGCTTGTTTTTCTTTAAAAGGGACTACGCACTTGTGTGTTAAGTGAAAAGGAATCCAAGTTCTTTGTTGAAAATAAAGGCTAAAGAGAATAACCTCTTGAATATATTACATTGCTAGATGGATTATGTAAACTTCTTGATTTATGTATGTTAAAGGTTAAGTTAACCTTGTTAGTGTTGCATAGTTTTTATGCATAAAAGAGGAAATCTATGATAAATTATTGGAAACAAAGCATGATCAACTTGCATGTAGAATCATAGAGGAACAAGGTTCTTTGCATGCAATAGTTGTATTACATTTCATCGGAAAGAACATAAGTCTATAAGTGGAAATGATAAACATGTTTTCTTATCATACTTTAGAAAGATTCTTTGGAAAAGAAGACGAATTACATGTACAAAACTAAAAAAAATGTTTTGGTTTCCTTGCAATATATACATGGCTAATGTGGGTATAAAATTTCGAGAATAAGGTATGCATTCTTATGTTTTATTACATTAGTTTTATGGAAAAGAAAACCATGTTTTGCATGCCTAATATGTTGTGTGTCCTTGAAGAGGAATCATGAGTTGCCTACTCGATTATGTTAGGTACTCTATTGGGAAATTAAGATTAGAATCTTTGTGCATTGTATACATAGGAACAATAGCCAATGTGTTAGCTTTAATATAATTGCATGCTCCAAAGGCAAAAGCTGAAGTGGTGGGTCTTTTGTAAAAGTTTAAGTAAAACGAATGCACAGTGTGTTATTTTCCATTAAAGGAATTTCTGAACAGATATAGTGATTTGTCTTGTATAAATGTGTGCATGTGTGGAAAATGTCATAATAATGTGGGAGTTATATGACATGAATTGATAATTACTTAGTCACACTAATGTAGAGATGTTAGAAGAAAGCATGTTGTGACATGGTATTGACATCTCATATATGCAATTGAATAGGTGTTAAAGGATCATTTAGAGATTGATTATTTATTGACTAAGGTTTTATCTAATCATGCTATAAAATATTATCGATGCTGCTAAAAGAAAACATTGCTGTGGAGGAGCAATGTGAATTCCTGATGAGGATGAGTATTGCAGTAGGGAGAGAAGTCCTTCAAATGAAATAAATATAAGTATTTTATGTTATCTTACTTTAAGAAGTCTATGCATATGCATGTTTATTCCTTTAAAAATGAATTGTTACATACATGGCATTGCATGAGCTTCCATTTAAGAGAGTTGTTAAAAAGTACATGCTATTATAACGGCATAAGAATGTGCATATGAGATTAATAAGTGTATTATGATTTATTTCTCTGGGAAAGAAAGTATAAAAGCATGAAAGGAAAATAGTTACTTTTCATTTGAGCTTGAAAAGAAGCAATTGTTTTTGCATGCAATAGAATTTCTAAGTTACCATGCACTACTTTAAAAAGATGAAAGTGTATAGTGATGGTGTGTGAAACTAATGCATGAAAGCAAAAGATAAAGAAAGTCCTACTATAAGATGATAGAGTGTTAAAATTAAATTGAATGAAGTCTCTTAATGGATCAAGTTGTGAGACTTCACTAAATGACTAGTTGACTGACTAGTGTTTGCATAAGTCGTCATGGATGCATTAAAACTATTGACTAGTTATGAATGAATAACTAATGAAGGTTATATGCATGAATCGATTTTGACTAAAGCTATTTAAAAGTTGTGAACAAGTGATTATGATAATTAATTCGTGTGTCAGTCTGTTTGGACCAGAACATTAGGGGAATTGGAAATGTTGTACTCATACCCTAATCGTTATTGACACATACACATTAATGGATATTTATATATACTGGTATGCGTGACAACATTTTATGTAGGAACTTAAAATGATTGCATAAGATAATATGTGCTTGAGAAATACATATTTACGATTAGCATTGTTTCTTATAGTAAGCATTGGTTGCTTAATGGAAACATAAAATCTGTGAAAATAAAGCATCGCAAGCATTGCAATGTGAATTACAACAGTAAACATTAAAGTATCATGTTTTAATAATGTACAACACATGTATGTTACTTCCAGGGGGGAAGTTGTGACAGCTTCAGTAAAGCTAACTAGTATTAACTAGCTAAAGACAAACTTGTTGAAATTAATTAATGAAAGAAAATCTTTCTAAGCTGATGGTAAAAATGTTTCCAAGAATAGGAAGTGGTTGGGGACAGTTGGTAAGACAGTTACCTACTCCTCTGAGGATAAGCTGGATCCCCGGGGAGGAGTAAGGCGTTCTGTGAAATTGGTAAAGGGGGAGTATTTTCTCGAGTTGGTTGGGACCAGTTGAAAATAACTCACAGCAACCCTTGTAAAGCCAAAATATCTGAGTGTGACTGGAATTGGAGAATTGGACCGGACTGTCCCGAATTTCTCTTCCATGCTTTTGTGAGTGTGACTGGATTGGCCATCCCGATGTCACAGCAGAAGAATCCACTGTTGACCCGTGACACTGTCCAGATTCTGGAGCTAGGGGGCAAGTGGAGGACGTAATTGCCTCACTTGATGGTTGGGAGGATCACAATTTGAAAGACTAAATTCCCAGATAAATATAAAGACATTTTAGTGTGGAAAGATTGATTTTCTAGATGTGAAAAATGACTTGATCCTATGGATTAGGAGGAGCATTTTTTTTTACCATTGTGGTTCTCATAGTAGAACAATTTAAGTAAAAGTTGTGCTATATTAAAATGAATTATTGAATGTATAAGTTCATTTATTTTATTACTAATTTGTTTGAATGTCTTAGCAGATGCTAGGATATGACCATGGTGCATTGATTGACCCTTGGTATGATGAAGGGAGCTAGGTGCTCTCTGAGTAATTTTTTTTAAGTACTGTATGGATGTCTTTGGCAGGAGCTAAGACAGTATGCACATGATGCATTTATGAGAGGGTTGGTTCTCTCTGAGTACTTATGGAAGTACCTTGATTAAAACATCTCTTTATATTGCAATACTCTTTGATAGTTGCAAATATTTTCATTTTGAAAACTATGTGACTAATGTGATGGAATTGTTAGTCATACATTACAAGTGTTGATGGGTGTTCAACCATTCTCAGAAAGCTTGTGCAAAAGCCATAATTTCTTCCAATAGTAATTGGTTGTGAGAGGAGCACACCGAGGACGGTGTTCTCTTCAAGGGGGGGAGTATGTAACACACGTACTCCTGGTAAAAAAATTATTACGTAACCGTTCAAACCCAAGAAAATCAAGATTCAGTTAATGTCAAACCAATTCTTGATATCCAAATCGTTATGCAGGGTTAACAGTTTCTTGGTGGTTTTCTCTCTCGATATTGTCAGGAGGATGCATTAAATAGTGAATAGACTGGGAAATATGGCACGCCCTTGGATTCAGCGACATCGTGTACAGGCAGGCCATGGAACAACAGCTGAAACAGCTGTTTCTGGAGGTGGAGCGATCTGAAGCTAGGCTGCTGCACCTCCAAGAGATGTTGACAGCCACTCGGACAGAACGAGACGAAGCTCGAAAGAAGCTGTTAAATCTCGGGGCAGAATACTGCAATACGCAGCAAAACGTCGTGACGTCTATGGATCGCCTGACACCAACCTGGCCGGCGCAGACCTTAATGTCGACCCATATTCGACCTTCGATTATGATTCCTCTCCACACCACAGCTGGAGTTGTTGTAGGGAGCGTGTACAACTTGGTTATCATCGCATATGTCAAGATAAGTATTTTACTAATTTATTTTACTGAAAAGTTTTGAAATAATTATTCCCAAGATTAAATAAGCAGTCTTGAGAATTATTCCATATGCATTTTTACTTGCGGAAAATGATAAGAATTAATGCTCTTATTTGGAAAGTAACATTGCATAAAAATATTTTCATTGGTGAATATATTTATATTTATATATATATAACTTTTCTTGGGAAAAGATTATGGGAAAACATTAAATAATAAGTAATAATGTTGTTCATCTTTCTTGAGATGAGTTACACAGAAACAAGAGGGTATTTCATTAGTTATTTGGAATATGTTTCAAGATTATGGGAAAACGTTAAATAATAAGTAATAATTTGATTATTTACCATAGTTATCTTTCAATCTCATCATAAACAAGTTTTATTCCCATATCAAGATGCGTAAATATAGGACAAAATATTTCAAGTGAAATAAGTTGAGATTTTCCTTCTTAAAGTGAAAATATGTTTTGGTGGACATATTGAGATTAAGGCTTTGGTAACCTTATATTGAGACATTTGAAATGCAAGCATATCTAAAATTGGCATGTGCCTATTGTGTGTATTTGTTTCATGCATGTTTGGATAAGTATGCATGTTTCCTATACAATGTATTTAATGCATATAGATAGGAATTTTTAATTAAAAGATGATTAACCACGTGATCTTGTGGTTATTTCCTAACAAGAATCTTTGTTGTCTTTTCTTGAAAAGACTCTTACTTTAATATCTTAGACAATAATGTTATTAGAGAGATAGAATGGTGAAAGGGAAACTTATTGGCGGGTTTTTGGAAAAGAATCCATGTTACCTTTCTTGAGAAGATCTCTATTATGTTATTCCTTGCTATTATGCCAATCTTTTACATAATAGTTAAGAGTGGTAGTATACTAAGAATTTGTAAAAAGAATTCATGTTGTTTTAAAGATTGCTATTATAATAATATTTATTTTACATGAAAATAGTAATTTCATGATGATAGAAATCTAAGAAGGGAATAAGTGTCTCCTACAATAAAGGAAGAGCTATCTCTCTTGCATGAACAAAGAATAGCCATTATGTTATAAAAGCATGCTCTTTGCACGTATAAATAAATATTGAGCTATCTTACTATTTAGGAAAATATGTGAGTACATTTATGATATCAAAACTAATATGTTAGTTATGTTAGTTCTTTTGCAACAAGGTCATGCATAGGCATGCAACCTATGTATTCACTTTTATTGAAGAATAATATACATATCTGTATGTAAAAGGAAGCTTGTAGTATTGAAACTACATTGAATATGATTGTTAGTAAAATCTTGAAAATGAGACATGTATTTATATTCTTCATTGCACATTTTTACATATGTTTACATGCTCACTAGTGTAGGGACTTTCTTTGGAAAGACTCGTGAAGGAGGTTATGTGCTTCGTTGTGTAAGTACTCCTTAGCGAGAGTCTTTTGGAATTCGGTATGCATTTGCATGCATGGAAGGAACAAGTTGTTATGTTAGATGTAGCCCTTGTCTTGCAGGAATGTGTGCTTATGCAATGGAGGCATGAGTTATTGTGATGATTTATAAACAACACATATGAGGTATGTGTTGCTAAAGAGAAAATGTCAGGGTGCTTTACTTGTTTTGTCATGAATATACATGAGTACAGATATGTGAAATGATTGATTAATACTTTGTGAATCTTGACATCATTTTATGTTGGAAGCATCATAGCAGAGAATGATGATGACAGTTACAAAGGTATATTATGCTTGTCATGTACAAAGGAAAAGTATGCTTGTCCTGGTGGCAGGAAAATGATTAATGTTCATGCAGATGAGTGCGAGTTGCACGAAGGTCCAATGTACGATGTGCATCAATGCCACCAAGATGTGAAGATCTGAAGATATGAAGACCAGAGGGAAAATGGTATCATATTTACTGTAATGACTTTAAGCTAGATACTTGCATAATTCCTTGTAAGATTATATAAACGATGGTTAAGGGATGGTCTCCCTTATAAGCCATTGAGTGATGGGCTGAACACCCTCACGAGCGTTTAATAATAAAATTAAACATTTGCTGGTTTTCACCCTACGGGGTTTCCAGGGTATAATGGTGTCCAATGGTGTGATTGAATATTGTGTCCAGATGATGAGGTTCAGTTCTTTCTTGTTATGATGATGAGGTTCAGTTCTTTCTTGTTATGATGTTCAGAATGGCAATTATGTGATGACTAATTGAGTAATGAGATGAATGGATGTTTGCATCATTTAGTATTAAGTTAATATACTGTAATGGAGGTTGTTAAGGGTTAAGGAGTTACTATTCTTATTTATAAACATTCTATGTAATGATGATTAACTTATAAAAAAATTTAACTCCTTACATTTCCCTGTGAGGTTAATGGTGTATGTTACAAATTTATTGTTATAAACTTCTTATTAATTTAATAGATAAAAATAAAAAATTATAAAAAAAACTAAATTTGTTTCATTTATATTAAAAATAAAATTAATAAAGATGGGATTATTTACTTAAAGTCTCCTCATGGACAGTAAGATGATAAAAAAATTTGCGTGTTAACAATAAACTCATATAAAATTTCAAAAACTATATAGATATAAGGAGAGTTGTAGAGCAACTAGTCCCTGCCATGATGAGAGAGAAAAGTAAAATAAACAGCATGGTTGTCATGAAAGCCATTGGAAATTCGAACTTCACATTGTCTCCAGCCTCGTAATATCCTCCCGTTAAATCCACCTGAATTGCAGTGGAATATGAGAAAAAACCAATACAATACAATCAAAACTAGGATCCACATGAGAAAACTATGTGTGCAGGTGAAGAGATGGAGACTTAATGTACATTTTTTGTCACTGCATCAAAGAGGGTGGAATCCCCCCTCCATGTCATGTGCTGGTTGGGTGGAAGTTTGCGAGATATCTGACCCTCGAAGAAGAGAATAGATTCTGTGAGAGCATCTCTATAGTTATGAGACACAGAGGTGCGAGGTCCACCATAATTTTTAATATTATTAAAGTAAATAGATTTTACAGGGTTGGCCATGGCCATCCATAGTAAGCCTAAAACATATGCTAGAAAAGATGCTTCCCTCCACACCAACATTTCTTATATAACTAAAACACAATCTCAAATTGATCAACTACTGCGCAAATTTATTGAGCTGCCTATTAGCGAAATGGGAGGAGCTCAACAACTCTCTAGCAACCTCTCCCAAACACCAACTACTGCGTAGATTTCTTGAGCACCATATTAGCAAAATGAGGGGAGCTCAATAACACATTAGCCACCTTAGGTTATGCCATGTGATGGACCATCAAAAAGTGTCAGACCATGAAAATGAACTAAAGATTCTAGCTTACGATGAGGAGCCGGTACAGCCAATTTCCAACAGTACCAGATAAGCACACCTCAAGGAGCCTGGAAAATCAATTGATATATGGCCAACTTGCATCTATAGATACCCAGTGGTAAACATGTAGGTTTCTATTGTCTCATAATCTATGTTAAAATGGCCCACTATGAATTTCCAGTTGGATGCTATGGCAACAGTATTAAGGTCACTATTTTGGCCCATTTTAACAAAATTATCACTACATATGATTGTTTTTTAAATGTAATTAAAGAGAAAACCAATGCAATTGAAGTAGCCATAATAATTCAATTCAGTTAGTCACTCGTAAAAAGACTTGTCATCCCTGAATAAAGCCCTGGGTTGTGCCATTCTTGTCCTTAAAAAAAGAGGATGTGCCGGTCAAACCAGCCAATAGGATCCAAGTGGCACAAAAGATAATAGAAAAATTAAAGGTCACTCGCATATCCAAATGATAATACCATCTCTTAACACAAGATAAGGTTTTCTAATAAATATTCTAAGAAAAAGTATAAAATATTAAATATATTAATAAAAATATTAGTATGTCTGAACAAGTATAATTAAAAAACATATCTCTCTACCTGCATGCATTATGCATGGAGTTGAGTAATCAAGGTGCTCTAGTATAATATTTGGGTAGTTAGAGGAGGTCTCCAGGAGACTCTAGCGCAGTCCATAGTCATCTTGCTAGGCAAGAGTGTTGAAAAACATACCAGCAAGTCCCAGTCCCAATATATCACCCGCTACCAGGAATTGCTTGCTATGGAATAACTTAAATTCTAGTATATCTACCATCTACAGCTGTAAAAGAAAATCCATTGCAGACTTTGATTAAGGTATGCAAGTTTCAATATGTTTTACTAAATAACTGAAGTTACTTATAGTTCAGAATTGTAAAAATGCAGAGCTCACCTGAAAGCTTTTTGAACTTGGGTATTTTTCGCTACAATTCAATCCACTTGAATTAATTCCTCATATGTCCAGTGTTAATATTCTAACCTTTTTTCTTTGTTTAGGGCTTGAAAGGTGGTAGAGGAAAATACCTGCTAGCATTGGATATAGTTATGAAGGTAGGGATATTATTTTTTCCATCTTGGTTGAACCATTTTGATTATCGAAGGAATGGAAATCTTAGACATGTAAATAATTAATATTCAATAACATAGTAAATAATTAATAATGGAAATCTTAGAATTGTAAATAATTAATATTGAATAGCATAGCAAATGCAACATAATTTGTTGTGAGAAGGAAGTGAGAAAGCTTACCAAGATATTATGTCTTTCTCTTTGTGCTATATACTAGATATGGAATTTTTGTGCCATATATACTGGAATAGATATGGAACCAGAAGGAATTTCTGCCCTAACCTTTTGCACTTCCTTATCTGGTGCACAACGCAGAGAATTGTGCAGCAACCGAAAGCAGTACAAACATTTATCAAACAGGTTGGCTAAAGACCTCTATGTTGGCTTCACTAGCCACTTGCATCCTCCTTCACTCCTGCATGCAACCTCATACTCTCCACATGTTTACTCACGAAATGAGAGACATATCTATATATCTCTATCTCACAATATATATATTTAAACATTAAATGTTTGAAAAGTAATACCAACATTAGTTTTACAGCTTCAAAATTTAAAGAAAATTTATAAATATATGATATGGTTTTTGTCCCTCTGCCTCAAGAAGAGGCCAAAACCATCAGTTTAAATTAAGCTAATCTCAATAGACCGCAAAAGCTAAAAAATTGAGTAAACTAAAAAAAATAAAACTAAAAACACTCTACCGATTACTATAATCCCATACCGTGACGGCAGGGACTAAAAATACAAAGATAAATCTACATATGTTACTAACATAGTTATACTATAATACATATAATAGTAAACCAAAAAATGGTTGCTTATGCTTGAAGGCTTGAGAGCCAATCTATGCCACTTGGAATTTAGGGGTTTGAGCCTGCAAAGTCATCAATTGAAAGGTTGATATGGGCGGTATTGAGATTTTATTGATGTCGCAGGGGCTTGTCAATAACTATGCTGCTTCTTCACTAACTAGGGAAAAAAAAGCGAGGAGGATCTTACCCAATTCTAGTCACGTGTGAAGTTTTAATTGGTCCTCTTCCTGTTTTTTTTTTAATGTTCATAGCACCAAAATACCTAATTTGCCAATATATTTTTAAAATTTCGAAAATTTGTGTTCGAATAATGTAAATGGTAAATTGGGAGAGCATTTATAGAGGAATTAAATCATTCACGTTGTATGATAATCAAATTACAAAATATTCTTAAAATTTATATTAACTTAAAAATATCTATCTAACTAAAACTCAAATCATCAAAAATAACCCTGAATATCCTTAACCTAAAGTATTACTCACTCTTTCTTTTTAAACCTAACATTCTAAATTCATTAACCTTCCATGACATGTGGGTGATGAAAAGACGAAACATGTCCAGAGCAGCACACTCAGCACAGGTCCAGTCCGGTGTAGGTTGGCCCCAACAGCTGAAGTGTGGTACCATGGACAGATACGGGGACGGACTTGAAAGGGGAGGTCCAAGCGCAAAATCGTAACAAAGGGGCAAAAAAGGCTGGCAGGACGGAGAATAAGAAAATCAACTCATAAATTCAACCAGCCATTTTCTTTGAAATGAAATCAATATGCTATAAATCCAACATACATCAATAATAATTATTCCCTTAACGTTAAATATCAATAATTATTTCCTTTACTTAACGTGCATGATGCCAAATACAGCACGCCATCAGAGCTGGGTGTTCTAATGCAAATTCAGGCATACTCATTAATTCCCTAGTGAAAATGGATTCAGTACAAGTAAAATCCCCATAAATTTGTTTGGAAAGTTGATTTCTTTATTAAAAATTTTGAGTTTTTTTTCCAAAAATCTGATTATAGTAATGTTTGAATTTTTTTATGGTGGAAATGGATTCAGTACAAGTAAAATCTCCTTGGGCATCCAAAATCTTGAAACTCTATAGCTGTAACCAAGATTTTCCAAATTTCTACAAAATTTTAACAAAAATCATACCTTAATTTTCCACTATTTTCCCATCTACACATAAAGACTCTATATAGATTAAAATGCAAATTTGAATTGGTTATATCTACACCTCATTCTAGATACTATATTTTTCTTTTCTATATTACAATTATAGTAAAACATTAAATTGCACTTGCCTAGTTTACCAGTTGCTCCATTAACCATTTGAAATGGTTTTTGTTTTTGTTTTTTTTTTAATGTTGGGTAAGTTTTAAGACGAGATTAGATCCATATTTTTAATATATCAAACACTAAGAGATCAAATCAGTTGAGATGCAATTTTTTTTTCTTTAAGGAAATATTTACAAATGAACATATGTGATCCCTCTTTTATATATATATATATATATATATATATATATATATATATATATATATATAATGTCAAGTGAGAAAATCTATCATAATGTAGTTATGTAACCAATAGTAATATAACATTGACATATATTTATTGATTAATTTTATATACACTTTAAACTTAATTCATTTTCTAATGTAGATATAATTATCACTTAGAACAATATGCATTGATTCATTTTCCAAATTAAAAAATATATATAAACATCTCAATCATCTCCCCAATTTTTTAAAATACTTGTTTATTAAAAATTGTAATTTTTAAAATCTTAATTATATACAATAGAGTCTATGTTTATAAATATACATAATTATTTAAATTAATAAAATTTACTATAAAATACATTAAAAAACATGTGCAAATCATGATCAAATCAGTATATCAAACTAAGCTATTTTTATCATCATATAAAACAAAAATTAAATAGAAAATAAGATTCAATAAGCATTTCAATTTCAAATAATTGTTGATTTTTTTTTAAATTTTAAATAATTGCTGAAAAAACTTTTAGATTGAAAATTAGATGAAGTAATCAAAGTTATCTACTTTTCTAGATATTATGACATATGAATTAATCTATTTTTAAACAATATTCAAAACTTTTATTTATTTTAAAAATTGTTTATATTATATATAATTAACTGATTAATATTAATTAATTAATTTTAGATACACTTTAATCTTAACCGAATTTAATTTCTAATATAGAAATAAGAATAATATAAATTTATCTTTTTTCCAAATTAGAAAATGTGTACATATACCAGTCAACTATTCAATTAAAGAAATATATTATAAAATTTATTTCTTAAATCTAAATTCTATATAATAAAATCTATATTTATAAATATACCAAATTGTTTAAATTATTTAAATTAATAAACTTTACTAAAGAAATGCATACTTCCATCTTTTTCCTTACTCACACCTAAGCTCTTGATCTCATTTATGTAATCCGTTGTAATTATTTAATGTAATTAAATATCTATTGTAAAAACACAATGGAATGTCTATGAATTTTGGATTTAGTATATGTTTCTACAATTTTACGTGAGTGACATACTTATAATATATTTATGTGTGTGTTTTGTGATACGTGTTTAAAGAGTTTATTAATGGCGAGGGTTGTGGTGTAATATAAAATTATAATTAAATATAAGTAATTTAAAAGCTAAATACACAAATGGTTTATGTTTTTTTTGCTTCAATCATGGAGAGATAACTAACTTATAAGTTATCTTATTAAATTTGTTTCTCTATAAATTATGTTTTTTAATTATAAAATCAATATTTAAATTCATTTTTTTTTAATAAAATAAAATTCATTTTTTTGGATAGGGTGACCAATCGAAGTATAAGTGTTCAGTGTGTGAGCATTAGGCCATGCTCTGACTCCATGAATTCATTTAAGTTCATACCATGCATGATCAGGGTAATTATTATGTTGAAATGAGAGAAGATTCAACTATCTCTGGAGTTAAATGTCTATAAAGGCTCGAGAAGCAGTTCATTGTGGAACTTCGGGTGATGAATTTTGGCAGGCAAGGTGTGAGGGTCTGCAACCATGGTGGCCCACTAGAGCTTTGGGCTTGGCTGAGAGGTGTTGTGGAGGTTCGAGGTGCTCAGGTACAGTTGCGAGTAGATCAATTTCTCTATCCCTGGGACTCGGACACGTGAACAGGCACAACTTTTTCTTGGTTCAAAGTATCAGCGTGACGCTCGCTTGGGATCAATAAAATCCTCTCCCCAGGAATGCACATCTCTGAGAGGGGTAAGCATTGTGGTTTTTCTAGCTTTTTTTCTTGGTTGCATGAACTGAACTCTTTCTACGAGGTGTAGGGAAGATGCGAAGGTGAAGGCTCTCTAAGGTTTCACGTAGGTGCCATCAGGTGTGAGTACGACTTTGGGGCGACTAGGGAGAATTTTGGGTGTTTCTCCTTGTTCTGTTTTGTTTGGTTTGTGTGTGGTGGAGGGAGTTTAGGGTGGTGGTTTTGGTATTTTCTTCTCGTCCATCCATTTTAGTCAGCGAATTATTGGTCTCGCTCCAGTAGTTGAGTGACATGTGAGCTGGTGCGGTTCCCTCCTCCGGGATGGGCTAGTATATCTGGAAATTGTGTTGGCTTTTAATAGTGTTCTATTTTTGTCCCTTCAGGGCTTGTCTCTGTTATTTGGTTGATTTGGTTAGTTCGGTAACCTACTCCATGACTTTTCAGCGAGGTTGCCCTTACTGCGGGGGTGGGCAACAAGATCACGGAAGGCATCGCGAGCCAGGCCTTAGCGCATCTTCAACTAACTTGGGTAGCCAAAAATATAAGAATAGAAAGACCCTTTCTCCAGCTCGTTCGCATGGTCATGTGGTTGCTCAGATCACCATGGAATAGCTTGTATCTTCGTCATATTCAAATCAATATTGATATCTTTAGGGACCACATGTATGAATATATAAATTAGATTGTGGATTTCTTCAATGACATCCAACATCACCATAATGAAATTTTGGAGCATCTAGACAGCCTCTAGCACCATCACCATCACATGAATGACCACCTTCGTAGCTTGGAGGTGATGATGGAGCATATAGACCTCCACATGCATGATCGAGTCATCTTCTTTGTTGTTCCTCCTGTACTTCCCCTACTTCCACCGCTCAAAATGTTTGGTTGGAATTAGAGACTCGGAGTTGTTGGACTGATCTTTGTAAGTTGTATATTGTTGAAAATCTAATGAAAGGAAGTAAAATTTATTAAAACGTATGTGTTTAAGTAGGTTAATGAAAAAAAGATACTATGGGCAAAAGCATGGATTGTCAAACCATGTGAAAAACCATGGCTTGTCAAAAAATTGAGTCTAACACTTCAAGAAAAATACCATGGAAGAAATCATGGATTATCAAAACCATGGATTGTGAAAACTTTGAGTTTTAGAGTATAGTTTATTTATAATAAAATTATAAATATTATAGTTAAAATTATAATAAAACAATAATTATTAAATATTCTATATTAAGAGAAAAAACATGGATTAAAAAAATAGAAAAAACAATAGATTGTCAAAACCTTAGTATTATAATTTAATTAATTAAATTTTATTTATTTATTTTTATTTTATTTCATTTTTTTTATTTGTGTTCGTAAAAAAAATTTAATTAATAATTATAATTATAATTATTTTATTTTATTTTATTTTTTCTAATTTGCAAAATCAAAATGTTTAGCTAAAAAAACATTTCATCACAATATCTCTTACCTACTAAGATAAAATGCTTTTTTTTAAGGAGAAATCACTTACACTTTTAAATGATTTGAGTAGGTGTCATCCACAACCATCTAAACTGTTCAAAATCATTTAGATCACACCCTACCTCGTCATACCAGAGTGTCACTAGAGGCAATTACTGACAAGTCTAACTTTTGATATGATTAGTTGTAATTTATAGATATCTAAGCCAGCAAAAGCATCCTAGATGGCAACCAACCTGTATCACACCAACCCAAACCATAGCTTGTCCCATAATCTTAAAATAATGTTGCTATGTACTCAAATTCTCTTAAAACTATAAACCATTTGAAATTATCTTAAAAAAGTTAACAATTCAAGATATTTTTTAACAAAATAATTACTATAAAAAATAATTACTATAAACCATTTGAAATTATCAGAAAAGAAAAATTAACAATCCAAAATATTTTTTAACAAAATAATGTTGTTTTTAAGGTCTCTAATATCCATGCATTCTCTGTCATTTTATTGACGGCCTATGAAACATATAATTGTATTTATACAAGATTTAAAGCTCACAATCATGTACTTGCGTAACATATCAAACATATCCTCCAGAATTTTATAATTTTAAAAAGTTCACATTCAGCTTTGATCTACGGATCTTCTGAGGACTTGCATCTGGTTATTGAAAGATACCATTTACGAGCAGAGAATATAATAATTGGAAAATCAAAATTTTACTTTAAATCAGAAGGGAATCTGAGAGATCTTTTATATCGTAATGGCAATCACAAACGGTCCTGGTTGGAAGCGAGATGACTGTCAGAGTGTGAAGCTGATAAATCATTAAAAGAAGTTGATATACGGTGTCAGTATAAAATATAAGATTGTGAAATCTGTTTAAATTTGAGGTAAATATTTTAGATGATTTCTAGGTGAAATGAGTTTGTTTTTTTGGTCTGTCGTATTTATAAAATATTATATTTATTTATAATAGTGTAACAAAGTTTATTTCTAAATAAAAAAATGTATTTTCAAATAAGATAAATTTTTTTGTTTAAAAATCTTGTTAATTTTTATTAATATATATATATTTAAATATTAGTATTTTTATTATAATAATCATAATATGTTTTTTTGATAAATTTATTATAAATTAATACTTATCTCACCTCTCTGGTCAAAACCTTAAACCTTAAGTCATATGCTCCTAGTTGACTCAACTCACTCATCTATGACTCCAACTCTGAGTCTATACCCTATCCTTGATCCTAAAAAGACTCCATCATAGTATCCTACACTAGTGTAGAGGGTATAGACCCAGAGTTGGAGTCATAGACCAGTGAGTTGGAGGCAACTAGGAGCATATGACCTAAGGTTAACTATATTATTTATTAAATGGATGGGACATGTGACTAAATTGATTAGACTATTTGTAAAGTTACAAATGTATAAGGCCTCAGGAATAAAAAAATAAAAAAATAAAGATGAGAAAAAAGAAAAATGTTAAAGTATTGATACTGTGAAAATTATTCTCATATTACTATATTGGATCATCAATAATTTGTTATTTTAATGAATGAAACCTACCAATTCATTCATAATTTTATATTTTTTTGAAGAATAAAACCTACCAGTTCCCATGAAGTTCGTTCTTTGCTTGATCAAAGTCCGTCGATTCACTGCCACATGCAGGTTTCATGCAAGTGGGCTCGTAATTCGATTAATAACAGGTGTTGAGATTTTATCAGCTAATACAATAACAAGTATCCTAGTCTATAAGTTAAAACATTGAATCATAAAAACTAGCTAACGACCCGGTATAAACAAACATGGGTAATGGACATACAGTTTATTGCAAAGTTACAGTAGGCCAAAGGCAAAAAACAGCGGATGGTAGATAGTGTTTCAAGCAGGGTTCGTTCTCCGTTCAACAATGACGGGAAAACCACCTTCCATGTGCGAAGTCAATCTGTGAACAAGCTTCGGAATTCTGGCTGTCGAACCAACAGGGCGCCGCAACTTGAACATGGAAATTAGGGTTGCGGCAACGTATTTCATCTGGATAAAGGCCATGTCTTTACCCAGACAGAGGCGCATTCCAGCTTGAAAAACTGCAAACTTGAACGGACTCTGCGGAACGAAATCGCCTTTGTCGTTGAGCCATCTGTCAGGCTTGAATTGGAGGCAGTCGGCGCCCCAGACGCTGCTTAGGTGACCCATGGCGTAGGGGTGGTAAGTAACCCGGGTGCCCTTTCGGACAAAAGTCCCGTCTGGCAAAACGTCGTCGTGTAGGGCGTGCTTGGAGTCGAGGGGCACCGGCGGGTAAAGCCTCATGGATTCGCAGATTGCGGCGTGCAGATAATTCATTCTCTGCAGCTCCTCGTAGCAAAAAACAAGCACGGATGATGACTCCATAGTTGTTGGACCTTCTGATCTTCTTGCTGCGACGAGATCGGTTATTTCTTTGTGTATGTGTTGCTCTATTTGTGGATGAGAAGACAGGAGCCAAAAAAACCACGTTAATGCTGCGGAGGTGCTGTCTCTACCCGCCAAGATAAAACTGATGATCATGTCTCGGAGAAATTCGTCTGAACAGCAGCCCTCCTTGACGCCGTCCAGATCGTTGGTGTCGGTGAGTGACATGAATCTTGAAAGGAGATCCTCCTCGCGCTTCTGGCCTTTTGAATAACTATCTGTGTCACCGTAGCGGCTAATCTCAATTCTCCGATTCCTAATGATGTCCATGGCGAACTCGTGGACGACCCCAACAGCCTCCGAAAGCCGTTTTTCTGATCCGATTTTGAACATTTTTTTCACCTTCCAGACCAACTGGATCGGCGCGGAGGACCTCTCAGCGCTCAGCTTCGCCGCCGTGTCGAAGGCCCGCGCCAGCTCGGACACCGGAAGAGACGCCTCCAGGCACAAGGGATCGACCCCGAACGCAACCCGGCAAATAGTATCGAATGAAAATCGCTGCAGAATGTCCTGCAAATCCAACGTGCGGCCACTCTCACTGGCACTGTAAAGAATCGGAAGAAGCCTATCTGTGGCCTCTTCCACGACTTTCACAATAAAATTGCGTAGAGACCGGGAATTGAAGTGGTGGCTCGCAGCCTTCCGCTGCAGCCGCCACGCATCGCCGTCGGCGTTGAAAATCCCCTTGCCGAGCAGATCTTGGAGAATGACAGTGAAAGGCTCGCCTTTGGGATAATTGTCGAACCGCGTCTTCAGAATGTGCTCAACATTTGCAGGATTGGCGGTCACCACCGTGTTAATTCCACCCAGACGTTCTACCACAATGGTCTGCGTGGGGGAATTGGCCAGCATCTGGGTGTACCATTCTATGTGCCTCTTGCCATTTTTCCAGAAAGAAAACAGCGAACCCACGACCGGATATCGCTGGGGTCCATAAACCTTCATCAATCTCCGACCGCATAAAAATCCTCGCCTGCATACAGAAAACCCATAAAACAACAGCCCCACAGCAACTGCCAACACTTGGATTTGCACAGAGCGTAAAGGGCAAAATTCCTCCATTTCTGCACTTGTGTTACAAATCCATATGGAAATTTAACACACACAACACATATAAATACACTCCACTCGTAAACGTGCCGGACATGCTACCAAGAAATCGTGTTCAAATTATTCATTACATTAAAGCACGAATTACACGTGCGTTTTGCAGCCAATTATTAGGCACGTTCATATCCAATTCCCTCACCGCCGTCGTTTCCAATTTCGTAATGCTAATCGGCACCGTCATTTGCGTTGGGAGGGCACTGTCATATTCAAGGGTAATGGGGCAGTGACGGCACCGTCATATCCAATTTCCTCAAATATAGTGATGATTTCAATGCCTCTCAGTTAGTAAAACGGTTTGGAGTTATATTTAGTGTGATTTTTTGAAGTTTTAGATGTTGGAATTGAGTGAAAAAATTTGAGGTAAAATTTTGATTTCTGTTATTTAAATTAGCTTTTTGATTGTATATATATGGATTCAGCGCCTTAAAAAACTTCTAGAGCTCTTTGATTGTGCAAGGTTACCCATCAAACTTATGTTTTCAATGAATTTCAGCCAGATTTTAAAGGAATTAGATAAAAAAATCCATAGGAAAACCCTTCAAAAAGTGGCACTAAAGATTACTAGAAAGAATTTTGTTAATGTGATTTTTTGGAGTTTTGGTTTAGATTAAAGAAAAATAAAATTTATTTAAGATAGAATTTTTGTTTGTGTTATTTAAAATAAATTTTTGACCGTGTATAGATTTAGCACTTTAATAAAAACCTTAAAACACTTGAAGTGTGCAAAGTTTTTCTATCAAATTTGGTTTCAATGAATTCCTACCAAACTTTTTAAAAATTAAATTAGACCTTTAAAAAAACTTCCAAAAATCTCACAAAGAAAACTCCTTCCTCCTTTCACTTCCCCAAACTAGCTCCTTACTCCACGTTGACAATCGTTTAGCACGTGATTACGCTAATGGGCACCGTCAAATCCATTTTGCTTCAAAAATGGTGTTGAAATATTAAAGTCACTTGCCGTGCCTTTGTACAGGAAGGAGAAGAAAGTACAGCAGCAACAACAAAGTTTTGAGTGCACAACACTCTGTATTAAAGAAGAATGAAGAACATAAGGAGAAGAATATACTGATGATGGGCTGCAACCAAGTATGACAGAGAAAGGAATTAATTTTGAAGTATGGGCGAAGTCATTTTTGACAGAGGAGCGAAGATTTCCCATAGTTCAAGTCTACGGAGGAGCAGAATTCATTAAGACAGTCATTTCGGGCTTAAAAGCCCTCAACAACCAAAGGAATGAAATATTGAATGAAACAGGCGGAAGTCACTTATGAAGCGGAAGGACAAGTGGTCCCTACCACTTGAGCGCAAATCGCAAGATCGCAATTTCAGAAGTTCAGAAAACCCAAGTGTCTTGTTGATGTGGATGTTTGCGATGTGCAATCATCGCAACATCGCAACATCGTAATATCGCATTTTACCGCAATCACCCTCCACCCATTGCCAGAGTTTTGTTGAAATTGCGATGTGCGATCGTCGCACCATCGCAAGATCGCACAATCGCATATCGCAAAGTTGTTCCGCCACATATATATATGTTATCGCAAATGTTGAAAGTTGCGATGTGCGCCCTTTGCACCATCACAATATCGCAATATCGCATTTTCATTATATGTGTTCCGCCATGTGTCATCGCAAAAGTTGAATATTGCGATGTGCGATCACCGCATCATCGCACCGTCGCATTTTTTTTATTATCGCAAGTTTTGTTATTTCCGCCATATCGCATATCGCAATTTCCGCAATTGCGATGGCCGACTACGATGCTGTCCCCACTCGTACGTCGCGCCATGTTAAAAGTTTTATGTCCACAAAGGTTTTCCTTTGTATTTTGGTTTATTTATTTGTTTATGTTTTATATGTGTTTTGTATCCACCGCGCTATATAAAGTGAAAAAGGCCCGTGAGCCATAGAGAGCAGAGTATTGTAATTGTAATACATTGTATTGCTATAAACGCTGTGTGAAGAGCCCGCAGGCAAAGAAAACACAGTAAGAAGAACTGAGTACTGCTTGTGCATTCTTGAGAAACAAAGAGTTGTTTTAGAGCACTGCGTCTGTAGCAGTCGAGTTTATTTTGTGAATCCCTCACTGTTGAGGAAGAAAATTTGTAATAGTTTTCAGTTTTGTTTTAATTGAATAGAAGAAAGAATATTTCATGCCATCTCTGTCTGCAAGCGAAATTTCTATTTTTAAACATCTCTGTGTTGTAGAGGGGAGTTTATATTCTCTCCACTGTTTGTTTGGAATTCCTCAATAATTCCAACATGGTATCAGAGGTAGTTCAAGCTCTTTGAATGTCTCAAAGAAGCTGAAGAAGAAGAAGACTTGTTGAAGCGTTTTCTCCAGCAGCGTGAAAGCCCAACAGAAGTCAAAGTTCAGGTATTTCTCAAAGATAACAGAATTGTTATTCTTGTCTTAAAAGAGTTTGTTCTTTCAGAGAAAGGAAAGACAGTTTGTTTAAGTTTAAGTTCAGAGTTCAGTTTAAGAAGCAATGGCTGGACCAAGCACTGGAATGAACATTGGAAATGTTCAGCTTCCACAATTTAATGGAAAGAACTATGATTATTGGGCCATCACCATGAGAGCCTTGTTTGTTTCACAAGACTTATGGGAGTTTGTAGAAGATGGTTTTGTTGAACCAGCTGATGAGCAGGCTTTTAATGCCTTAACTCAAGCAGAGAAGGATTTACTGAAGAACAATAGAAAGAAGGATGCTGTATGTCTCTTTCTTTATTTTAGAAGCAGTCAGTAAACGAGAGTGTATAAGCTTCCCAAGGATAGCATGAATGAAGAGATCCAAGAGGCAACTTGAAAGCAGCCTATCAAGGCATAGAGAAAGTTAACATTAAAGAAACTTCAAATGCTTGCCGAGAAGAGACTTTGAACCCCTTACGAGAAAGAGTCGTGATGTTTTAGACACGACATTTTTAATAAAAGTGATATCAAACCGGGATAAGATCCCATGGAGAAACTCTTGAGGAAAGAAGGATAGTGGAGAAACTTTTGAGATGCTTACCCTCAAAGTTTGATGTTATTGTTACCACTATAGAAGAGACCAAAGATCTCTCACAGTTCACGGTAGATGAACTTCATGCCTCACTAATAACCCATGAACAGAGATTGAACAGAGATGAACACTAATCTCTTGAACATTCCTTCAAGACCCAGATGCCTTCAGGAAGAGGAAGAGGTCAAGGAAAAGGAAGAGGAAGAGGCAGAAGCCAGAGTAGAGGTGGAAGGAACAACCCTTCACATTCATATGGAAGGAGCAAAAGTCAAAGTCAGAGCCACGGCCAAAGCAACAACGAGCAAGGTGGACATCAACACCAACATGCTCATGGACAGAGGTATGAAAAATCCAATGTCCAGTGTCATTATTGCAAGAAATATGGGAACTATGCCAATGAATGTAGAAAGAAGCAAAATGACATGAAAAATAAGCAGAATGCTAATGTAGCAAAAGAGGAAAAGAACCCAAGTAATGTGATGTTAGCTTGTAATGTAGCGCAATATAGAGAAGATAATGTTTGGTCCTTAGATTCAGGTTGTAGTAATCATATGACTGGAAAAAAAGCAATGTTTGCCAATCTATATGAAGAGATTAAATCTGAAGTGACCACAGGGACTGATACTAAGATCTCTGTCAAAGGAAAAGGTAGAGTTAGTATTCGAGCAAGGAATGGGGAGCAGAAATTTTTCCCTGATGTGTATTATGTTCCAGGTCTGAAATGTAATCTTTTGAGTGTTGGGCAGCTCATAAATAAATGTTACAATGTAATTTTTAAAGATGATGTGTGCACCATAAAAAGATATTCCTCCAAGCAAGAAAATCATTGCTGAAATCCAAATGACCAACAATAGAATGTTTCCACTCAAGCTCAACATTGACATGAAGGGAAAGGGGAAAAGCATAGTAGTTGTAACACAAGAAGCCTTTCAGAAGGAAGCAAAGGATGAAAATTGGTTATGGCATCTGAGATTTGGACATCTCAATTTCGGAGGATTAAATTTGTTGCACAGAAAAGGAATGGTAAGAGGTTTACCATTGATTGAGAAGCCTGACAGCCTATGTGAAGGTTGTACCTTGGGAAAGCAACACAGAGAAAGTTTTCCTTCAGGGAAAATCATAAGGGCAAAAGCACCCTTAGAAATCATTCACTCAGATTTATGTGGGCCGATGCAGACAGCATCAGTTTCAGGCAGCGATTATATGCTGACCTTCATAGATGATTTCACAAGAAAAGTGTGGGTTTATTTCTTGAAATATAAGAGTGATTTTTTTCAGAAATTTTGCCACTTTAAAGCTCTTGTAGAGAAACAAAGTGGGCAGTATATTAAAGTCCTCAGAACTGACAGAGGAGGAGAATATATATCAAAGGAGTTTCTGCGTTTTTGCAGGGAGAATGACATACACAAGCAATTTACCACAAGGTACACACCGCAACAGAATGGAGTTGCTGAAACAAAGAATCGAACCATAATGGAAATGGTGAGAAGTATGCTAAAGGAAAAACATTTGTCGAATGACTATTGGGCAGAAGCAGCAAACTCTGCTGCGTATATTTTAAATAGATGCCCTACAAAAGCTGTGATGAACAAAGTTCCAGAAGAAGCGTGGAGTGGAAAAAAACAGGGAGTCACCCACATGAGAGTTTTTGGATGTGTAGCATATGTACACATTCCAGACAAGTTGAGAAAGAAGTTGGATAGTAAGGGGGAGAAGTGCATTTTCCTTGGATATTGTGAGGATTCCAAAGGATACAGATTATATAACCCATCCACAAAGAACTTTGTGATAAGCAGAGATGTGCAATTCATTGAAGAGGAAGCATGGGATGGAAGCATAGAGAAAACAGTAAATGTTAAAAGCTGTTTATCTCATGATGAAGATGAGGGAGATGTGGTTGAAATTAATAACCCATCCGTTGCACAACCTCCACCAGCGCAAGGACAGCAAGGGACACCTCAAGCAGCAGCGAGAACACCCTTGAGAAGAAGTGGGAGTGCATCTCCAAGCACACCACATGGAACAGAATTAAGTGCTTCATCAAGCACGTCTACACCAACTGAAAGCGAAACAAGGTTCATAAGCCTTAGAGAAATTTATGAGCAAGGAGAAGCAAACGAAGGTATGAATTCCTTATTTGCTTTGTACTGTCAAGTTGATGATCCTATTCATTTTGAAGATGTTATTAAAGATAGAAAATGGATAGAAGCTATGGATGATGAAATTAAAGCCATAGAGAAGAACAAAACATGCGAGCTGGTTGATCTCCCAGAAGGTAAAGAAGTCATTGGTGTAAAATGGGTCTATAAGACCAAGAGAAATACTAAAGGAAAGATAGAGAGACACAAGGCCAGACTTGTTGTCAAGGGATACAAGCAGAAGCAAGGAATTGATTATGAAGAAACTTTTGCACCAGTTGCAAGAATGGAGACAGTAAGAGCAGTGTTGTCCATAGCAGCACAAAACAAATGGAAAGTATATCAGATGGATGTAAAATCTACATTTTTAAATAGATTTTTAACGGAAGAGCTATATGTGGAACAACCTCTCGGATATGAGAAGAAAGGCCAAGAGCACAAGGTCTGCAAATTGAAGAAAGCTCTTTATGGGCTGAAGCAAGCTCCAAGAGCATGGTACAGTAGGATAGAATCCTATCTACTGGAAAATGGATTTGAGAAGTGTGAGGGAGAATCCACCCTCTACATCAAATAAAAGGATGGTAAGATGTTAATTTTTGTTTTATATGTTGATGATTTAATTTTTACAGGTAATGATGATTACCTTGTTGAAAATTTTAAAACAGTCATGAAAGATGAATTTGAAATGACTGACATGGGTTCGTTGAGATACTTCTTGGGAATAGAAGTAGAGCAAGGTGAGCAAGGGAATTTTATATCCCAAGCAAAGTATGTGAATCAAGTTTTAGAAATATTTAATATGCAGGAGTGCAAGGCTGCAATTACTCCCACAGTAATGGGATTGAAGTTGAGAAAAGATGACAACAACAAGGATGTTGATCCAAGTTTGTATAAAAGCATAGTTGGCAGCGTCATGTATTTGACTGCAACTAGGCCAGACATTATGCATGCTGTTAGTTTAATTTCCAGATTTATGGAGAAGCCAAAAGAATCACATTGGCAAGCAGCAAAGAGAATTCTGAGGTATGTGAAAGGAACAAAAGGATTTGGTATTTTGTATACAGCTTCAGAAAATTCAGAATTAGTTGGATACACTGATAGTGATTGGGCTGGAAGTGTAGATGATCGGAAGAGCACTTTCGGTTATGTTTTTCATATGGGTTCAGGAACCATTTCATGGGCTTCTAAGAAATAGCCTATTGTAGCATTATCTACAGCAGAGGCAGAATATGTGGCAGCTACGGCAGCAGCATGTCAAGCAATTTGGATGAGAAGAATGTTGAGAAGTCTATGTCAAGAACAGGTAAAAGGAACTGTGATCTATTGTGACAATAGCTCAGCTATTGCATTATCAAATAATTCTGTGTTTCATAAGAGAACGAACCACATAGACACAAAGTTTCACTATATCAGAGAATTGGTGAACAATGGAGAAGTTGTTTTACAACATTGTAAAACAGAGGAGCAATATGCAGATATTTTGACAAAGCCATTGGCACAGAAAACATTTGAATTTTTGAGAAAATGTTTGGGTATGATGGACAACCCAGCAGCTGAATTTAAGGGGGAGTGTTGAAATATTAAAGTCACATGTCGTGCCTTTGTAGAGGAAGGAGAAGAAAGTACAGCAGTAGCAACAAAGTTTTGAGTGCACAACACTCTGTATTAAAGAAGAATGAAGAACGTAAGGAGAAAAATTTACTCATGATGGGCCGCAGCCAAGTATGACAGAGAAAGGAATTAATTTTGAAGTATGGGCGAAGTCATTTTTGACAGAGGAGCGAAGATTTCCCGTAGTTCAAGTCTACGGAGGAGCAGAATTCATTAAGACAGTCATTTCGGGCTTAAAAGCCCTCAACAACCAAAGGAATGAAATATTGAATGAAACAGGCGGAAGTCACTTATGAAGCAGAAGGACAAGTGGTCCCTACCACTTGTGCGCAGATCAAAAGATCGCAATTTTAGAAGTTCAGAAAACCCAAGTGTCTTGTTGATGTAGATGTTTGCGATGTGCGATCATCGCAACATCCCAACATCGCAATATCGCATTTTACCGCAATCACCCTCCACCCATTGCCAGAGTTTTGTTGAAATTGCAATGTGTGATCGTCGTGCCATCACAAGATCGCACAATCGCATATCACAAAGTTGTTCCGCCACATATATATATGTTATCGCAAATGTTGAAAGTTGTGATGTGCGCCCGTCGCACCATCGCAATATTGCAATATCGCATTTTCATTATATGTGTTCCGCCATGTGTCATCACAAAAGTTGAATATTGCGATGTGCGATCACCGCATCATCGCACCGTCGTATTTTTGTTTGATCACAAGTTTTTTTATTCCGCCATATCGCATATTGCAATTTCTGCAATTGCGATGGCCGACTACGATGTGGTCCCCACTCGTACATCGCGCCATGTTAAAAGTTTTATGTCCCCAAAGGTTTTCCTTTGTATTTTGGTTTATTTATTTGTTTATGTTTTATATGTGTTTTGTATCCGCCGCGCTATATAAAGTGAAAAAGGATCGAGAGCCATAGAGAGCAGAGTATTGTAATTGTAATACGTTTTTATTGTTGTAAACGTTGTGTGAAGAGCCCGCAGACAAAGAGAACACAGTAAGAAGAACTGAGCACTGCTTGTGCATTCTTGAGAAACAGAGAGTTGTTTTAGAGCACTGCGTCTGTAGTAGTCAAGTTTATTTTGTGAATCCCTCACTGTTGAGGAAGAAAATTTGTAATAGTTTTCAGTTTTGTTTTAATTGAATAGAAGAAAGAATATTTCATGCCATCTCTGTCTGCAAGCGAAATTTCTGTTTTAAACATCTCTATGTTGTAGAGGGGAGTTTATATTCTCTCCATTGTTTGTTTGGAATTCCTCAATAATTCCAACAAATGGTTCTGGAATTTTATAAGTAAACCGCCTGTCGAATTTGACGGTTTTGGCAATCCGGTTGCTTGTTTTGATTAAAAACTGAATTTTTAACATATTGGATGGGCCAATTTGCTGTCAAATTCCTTTCGATATGGATGATGGTTTTTTATTCAGCCCAGTTGGCAAACCTTCCCTGTTGCCGACATCACTCCCATGAAAATCTCACTTCCTGCCAAACTAGTTCCTTTCTCACCATAAATAGATTCATCGCCAAATCTTAATATTACATGTCGACATCACTCCCATGAAAATCTCACTTCCTCCCAAACTAGCACCTTTCTCACCGTAAATAGATTCATCGCGGAATCTTAATATGTCACGTGATTCTTTTATACAAACCAACGGCCAGGGATATTCCTGCACGAGGCTTTGTTCCTTGGATGCATGGGTGATTTTGAACGTTTTTACAGCTTCGCACAATGTGTTTGGCAGACTTTTTCTACATTATTTTTATGTGCCTTTTTATAATGTTTTTCGACAAAGTTTTTAATAAAATACCTTGTATTATATAACCAATTCGGAAATTAAAATTGTTTATTTTATATAGTTAATGGTTTTGTACATATTTTTAATGAAAAGAAAACCAAAAAATGTAACATCGAATTATTAAATTGAAAGTGAAAACCATGGGATGGTCACTGTTAAATATCTATATATATAAAGTTAACCTTTTTTTTCGGAGGTCTTCTCCAAATCTTTATGTAGGAGGCTTTTCTCCTCCTCTAACCTTTTAAGTAGAGGTTTTCAGTGTCTTTGCCACCTCATATTGCATCCAACATAACCTACCATGTATGAAGGTAGTAGTGCAAAGAATATAACACATACTAAACATTCTCCCACATGCTTTTTCCTTTTTCTTAGAGAGGGTTATAGAAGTACATGATAAACGATCTAGGGAAATAATGCCCATTTTTTTTCTACACCAAGAGAACATTTGAGTGCGAACAAGTTTTGTGAATGAATATGCAACATTCTTCAAACTGTCCAACTTCACCAATAACACCTTCTTTCCTTCTCTTTGGATAGAGAGGGTTATAGAAGTACATGATTAACAATCTAGGGAAATAATGACCATTCTTTTTCTACACCGAGAGAACTTTTGAGTGTGAACACGTTTCATGAATGAATATGCAACATTATTCAAATTGTCCAACTTCACTAATAACACCTTCTTTTCTTCAGTTATATCTCTCCCAAAGGGATATTGAACATCAATATGCTTTGTCTTTTTTTCCCAAGGAAAAATCATAATTTTCATTAATGTTGAAAATTACATGTTGTAGATGCTTTAAGCATATGCATCAGAATTGTGACCGTGGTCACATCAAAAACTTATCTAACATAGGATCTTGGAGGGGGATTCAATAAGTAACCATCAAAGAGTTTGCAGATATATACAAATAAATAGAATATAAACAATAGAAGTAGAGGTCCATGATATTTGACAAAAATAAAAATGCTAGTTGACCCTCGCATGAAGGTCCATGTAAGGTTGGTGGTAGTAGCTAAAGTGGTCTCTTGATTCCATTTTTATTCTATGAGCCATTTCACACAAGGTTGGTCCACGGCCTCCTTGGATAACGAATCGGAAAAGTGATTGCGCTTCCTCTAAATATGATGACAAGTAATGGAAGAAAAATGAGTTTTAATTGCCATAACTCCTCCAATATACTCCGTAGTGTGTGTACGTGACAAACTAAAAGCCGATCAAACCAACTGATAATAAGTTTGGAGTCCCCAAATATTTGTATATAATGACATCCTTGTTCTAGTGCAAATTGTAGAAGGTGCCTCGGAGTGAGGAGCGTGACATAGTTATTGGTTCCAGGCCCCAAGCCCATCTCAATTTTGTAAGAATGATTATCATTGAGATACAATATGGGTCCCCCACCACAACCATGAAACTGTGCAAAGACATCAAACTATGCCCAAGGGAGATTTCTATTGATGACTTCAAGAGATATAGACCTTGAAGGGCAAGGGGGATCATCATCTAGGATGATGTGGTATATATAAATGATATTAGATGAAGCAAGCTACCAATTGGGGGCTTTGTCTTGAAATATAGAGTTTTTACGGTGATTCGGATTTATGTAGGAACACAATAGAATAAACATATAACCATAAATACAAATATGCAGCGGTAATAACACTTCATTTCAGTAATATCAAAGAACTAAAATTTGATTACAGATATAATGGAAATAAAATAGCTAGGGTGCTGGTAGCGAATCTCTGAGAAGATATGTGGTGGCTACAAACCTCTGAATTGTGTTACAATGAGGCTCAAGGGCCTATTTATTATTGAGAAATAGTGGAGAACTCTAAACGTCTAAAAACCTAACCCTAGGAGATGAAGCGCCAAAACTATGGGCCCCGTTTGGGTAAATTGGTGGTTCAACTTCCTAGGGACGTAACTTTGGCATCTGATCTCTATTTGACGCGCTCAATAGCTCGTTAGAAATATCTGTCCGATGACTACAAATTTTTGCGTGCGAAAAATTGTTCCACGAATCCATGTTGTTCCCAATTTTCCCAAAAAGCATCGTTTAGGGCCTCAAAACGGTTCCGAAAGTTCAGGACTCGAGAAACTGCTAAAAATAGTAAGTTGTGATGCAACTTGAAAACTTAAAGAACTGATGGTGGGGGTTCAAATGGAATAGTTGGGTGGCCACCAATATCCACTTGGATCATTAAGGCCCAAAAATGGCCCCGGGAATGGAGGACCCAAAAACCTGCTAAAAATAGTAAATTGTGCTGAATGTGAAAAGCTGCAAGAATTGATGGTGCAAGCCCAAAGGGAATAGGTGGGCAGCCACCGATATCCACCTAGATCATTCCTCCCTCCTTAGGAAGCAATGTTCCCCATTGTGTTGATATCCTCCAAGAGATGAGGCAAATTCTGTTGACCTGGTTATTAGATTTGTCGAAGATGTCATGGACCTGCGGGCGGACATGCTGGATACATTTAGTAAATTTTGTTTCTTTATTAGCCTTAGATAGTACATGTGTGGATTCTGTATGTGTATTCACATGAGGTATGGCAACATCAAGCAGAGGTGCGTCAGGGGTTAGATCAATGGAGTGCTTGTCCTGACAGTGTAGAGGAACCTCTGTGAGTGAGGAGAAGATTTCCTCGTATTCCTCCCTTACTTTTTCCATCTACTGCAGCCATGCAGGGGATCCCCATTTCGAGGTTGTGGCCACAATATTCTTCTTTCCCTATGAGCGAGTTGTAAGGAAAATAATTTTCCTGGTTTGGGAAACAATCTTACTTCATTGTTTTGCAGTAGTCAAAGAGATGACAGGAGGCGGTAGTACCTCCGGTATCCTATACAATTTATTTCCCAACATAATATAAATAGCACGAGGCCTAGACTCATACACAGCATGTCACCTCCACAAGTATGGTTGACCCAATAATACATCAGCTACATCAAGAGGAGCAACATCACACAATACCTCATCCGTGAATGGCTTGATATTGTATGGAAGGCGACACTGTTGGCAGATGCGGAGATCTCTCCCTAGGTGGAGCCATCCGATGGTATATGGCTGCAGGTGTTTTGTGGTTGGTAGGCCAAGACGCTTCATGACCTCTGCTAAAATGAGGTTTTTCTGGCTTCCACTATCAATAAGAAATTGTAGCGGAGAAACCTTCACCCACATTTGCGAATGGAAGAGGTGCTCCCCCTCCTCTGGATCCTCTAGATCCTCCCTCTAGATCTTTGTGGTGGCAACAATGGCACTAGGATCCGCATCAATTATCTGCTTCCCTTTGTCATTTCCTTTGTCTGGTTTTGACTCAAGATCAGAAAATGCATCTGATTCGGGTGCCTTTAGTTCGACCACCAATGAATGTTTGGCCCAACACTCGTTTGTGCTCTGAGTGGGGCTGTTATGAAATTCACACCACTTCCCTTTGTCCTTCTTTGGATTTGTGGTGTTGTTCTGAGTCACACTGCTTTATCCTTGCCCCTTATTCTTCGATTCAGGGGCACCTTTAGGATTTGCAGATCCAAAGTCTCACTTCTTCTGCTTAAATTTCTGCTCGATCTTGGCGACACAGCTATATGCCGTGCCAGGTGATGTAATTTGGAGGAACTTCATTTCCTCCTTAATGTGTTTATGCAGAAAACCATGGTACTTGAGCACCAAATGTCTCTCTAAATCTTTAATACCCAACTTTGTGCACAGGGTATAGAACATTTTCATCACTTCGTGTACATTTTGATCCCTTTGTTGCCACAACATTGTCCATTGGATGTATTTGTCCTCATAGCTCGCCACGGGGTAATATTTTTCCTTGATGCCATCTCGGAATGAATTTCAAGTGGGTGTGGTCGAGAACAAAGAGGTTTCCCCTTCGTCCCCTTACTCACAATAGATCCCACTAGTCTTTGACATGGGGGGTAGCTTTGAGGGGTGAAAAAATAATTTTTTCTTGGTCAGAGAAATCATGGACCAAGAAATACCCTTCCAGAAAATTCAACCATCTATCTATGGTGTTTGCATCCATTTGGCCTTCAAATACAGGAATGTCAAAGTCTAGCTATACCTTGAAGGGAGTGGCGCCTCCAGAGTGGCTGTTGGATGCAGATGCGCTATAGGTGGGCAGTCGTGGAAGGATATGAGCAAAGTTATCCATCACTGCATTCCTTTGTTTCTAAAGGGCCTCCTCGAGCAATATTTTGATAAGATTTATTGCTCCCTCATCTTTATTTTCTTCTGCCATGGGAGGTCGTCGGGGTTTGCGAGGCTAATCTTGCAAGGGGTCAACCAGATCAAGCCCTAACTCCTTATACCCTGACCGCATTGGAGACATGCAAATAAAAACAAAGAAAGAGAATACCACTCTAATACCACTGATCCAGATTTAGGAAAGAACGCAATAGAATAAACATATAACCGTAAATAGAAAGATGCAGTGGAAATAACACTTCATTTCATTAATATCAAAGAACTGAAATTTTCTTACAGACAACGTAAATAAAATAGCTAGGGTGCTGGTAGCGAATCTATGGGAGGAGATGTGGCGGCTACAGACCTATGAACTATGTTACAATGAGGCTCTAGGGCCTATTTATTATTTAGAAACAATGGAGAACTCTAAACGTCTAAAAACATAACCCTAGGACATGAAGCGCCAAAACTATGGGCCCCATTTTGGTAAATTGGTGGTTCAACTTCCCGGGGACGTAACTTTGGCATCCAATCTCTGTTAGACACACTTAATAGCTCGTTAGAAACATCTGTCTGAGGAATATAACTTTGGGTGTGAGAAAATTCAGTCCGTAGACCCATGTTGCTCCTGATTTTTCCAAAACACGTCATTTAGGGCCTCAAAACAACTCCAGAAGTTCAGGACCTGAGAAACTGCTAAAAATAGTATGTTGTCCTATAACTTAAAGACTGAAAGAACTGATGGTGGGGGTTCAAATGGAATAGGTGGTTGGCCACCAATATCCACCTAGATCATTAAGGATCCAAAACGGCCCCGGGAATTGAGGACTCGAAAACGTGCTAAAAATAGTAAGTTGTGCTGAATGTGAAAAGCTACAAGAATTGATGGTGCGGGTCCAAAGGGAATATTTGGGTGGCCACTAATATCCACCTAGATCATATGGATAATCCCAATCCCCCAAAATATCATAAGAGGAAGATTGCAGGCTTTGTGAGGAGAGACAAAATTCCACCAATTCTGCCAAGCAGTCGATATGTTATGGCCTGCCCATCGAGTATTCAACTGGAGAGAGGAGAGGATCAAAGTCCATAAGGCACGAGATGAGTAGCATTGGAGAAATCGGTGATCGATGGTTTCAGAGGCATATCTGCATAGGGTACACTAAGAAGGTTCGTGAAAAGTACGCTTGTACAAGTTGTTAGAAGTGGGGGTGATGTTTTGGAGAGCACACAACATGAATAATATAGCACAAGGGGGAGCCTTGAGCTTCCAGAGGCATCTCCACCACTAGCATAATTGTTGTGGTCATTGATCCGAGAATATATAAGAGTAGCCATGCTTAGGTGAATAGTGATCGTGTACTGCATGGGACCAAGTTAATTGATCATCACGAGGGGAGATACGAATGTGAGATTTAGATAACGAAGTAGTTTAGGAAATCCTAACAAGGTGTAGGGGGGACGACATAGCAAGTTGGTCAATAGATTTCTAGCCTTGAACGAAAGGTTTGGATGAATATGGGTCTGCAATATGGGAGATATGTGTGATGTTCATATTGGATACATGATGTATAATGTCCTGGAGAAGGTGGTATGCATTACGGCAGGCAAAATAAGGGTCCAATAAAATTCTGGCTAGATTCCCAGATCGAATATGGCATGATAAACCATCCCTAATGTAGATGACAAAGGAGAGGATTGCCTTCCATATGTTGGATATGTGCCTTTTGTTACAAGATGGGGATCTAATCCAGTCGATAAGGACCATAGGCTGAATGTATTTCAGGGTGACCACATGGGTCCAAATATTTTGAGAATTCATGATCCGCTAGCCCATCTTGGTTAAGAGAGCCTTAGAAAATACATCAAGATGCTTGATGCTCCAGCCACCGCATTTTTTGGGCAGAGCAATACTATCCCATTGAATCCAGGCAAAGGTATGACCATCACGATTTCCATTCCATAAAATCCTACAAAAGAGTCATTAAATCTTGGATAGGATTCCCTTAGGAATCCATGCCAATGACATCCAGTACACAGGGGTGGCTTCTAGAACAGATTTGATCAATATCAGTCAGCCTAATCTGGATAATCATCTGTGGTGCCAAAGAAATATGCGTTTTTCCAACTTTGGAATGAGCCAAGACAAACCCACAATGCGATAATCTAATGGTTTTAGTATAAAACCAAGATATTTTAGCCCATATTTTAATTCAAGAAGTATATAATGAAATTTGTTCAAAGCCAAAGCCAATTCCTGCGGGGAACAACTAGTGGTGGTCATAATGGATTTATGGCTTTTGCAAGCCATACCTGTAGTTAGGAAGAATGATGATAAGATCATTGAGAAATATAAGGAGTTCCCAATAGATCCATTAAGGAAAATGAGTAAATCGTCAAAAAAAAGGAGGTGAGTAAGTGAGAATCCTTCTGTGATCTTGATGCCCAATAGGCGACCATGTCTTTTCTCCTCAGTGATCAGTTGGCTGAGTGTTTCCATAATGAGGAGGAATAGTAGGGGTGATAACGGGAAGCCCTTACGGATTCCCTGTTTAGAATGGAAGAAAGGTGAGGTGGATCCATTGATGATTATGTTGAAGAAGAAATTGGAGATGCAACACATAATCAAGTTAATGAACATGATAGGAAAGACCATATGAGTCAAGAGCATGCAGATGTAGAGCCAATTGGAGTTGTCAAATGCCTTACGAGATTGATTTTCAGAATGATGCCTTTGAGCTTTTTGATGTTGATAGAGTGGAGATCTTCCTGAGAAGTACCAATAGCCTCATGGATTTGACGATGGTGAAGAAAATAAAATTTCTCAGGAGAGATGTGATTGCATAAGATGGGCTTGAGTCTGTTGGCGATGATATTGGGAACGATCTTGTAAATGTAATTGTAGAGGGATATGGGCCTTAAATAAGAGAAATTATGGGGGGAGTCTGATTTAGGAATGAGTTTTATGAAGGTGGAGTTGAAAGCATCGTACATACGACCAAATAATATACAACCTTCAACGACTTGTAGAATTTCCTGAATGAGGATATCAAAGACGGCCAGATATAATTCGATGGATCATCCATCATGCCTAAGACTCTTTCCTTCTTGAACCATTTTGTGGTAGATTATAGCTCCTGCATTTAGACAAACCTAGTAACTATCTCATCCTCATCTTGGTCCACAAACCGTGGAAACAAACGAACAACCTTGATGATCTCGGCCAAGAGAGTAGTAGGTGGAGCCTTGAAAAGATTGTGGAAATGTCCAATGCCCATATTAGCCAAATGGTGAAAGTTCCGAGCTTGGTTACCCTGTTCATCTTCCAGCATCCACAGGGTATTAATAGCTCATCTACCATTTTCAAATTGGTGAAATAATTTAGTATTATCATTGCCATATTTTAACCAAGTGGCTCTAGTTCTGAGGCGCCATGTTTTCTCATGATCTTTTAGGATCCTAGATATTTCTACCTCCAAATGAATAAGGTTTGCTTTGGTACCCTCTGATGAGAATCCACCATCCAATGAAGCCCCCAAGGATTCAAGTTCCATTTCAGTATCCTGAATGGCGAGATCATCTCTGGCCTTTTTCTCCTTAGACTATTTCATCATTAATTTCTTGACATTAAACAACTTATGAGAAAAATATGCCGAGGGGTATAAATAATGGGAAGGTGGGTGAGAAGTCTAGTATTGAGTAACTAGATTGATACTGTCCACCTGCATTAACTAGGTTGGACTGAATTTGAAGGGGCTGTTGGGCTTACAGGCCTCCTCAACAAGATCTAGATAGATAGGATAATGATTCGATATGCCTCTTTCGCCGGCCCCTCGATCCAACCCACGAACGGAAAACAACGGTACTGTCCACAAGAGATTCATGAAGTATAAAAATGTCTAGTCTTATTGCTAATGAGGCTTCCCCCGCCCTATGAATATGCTAAGTAGGAAGAATACATAGGAAAGGTATATCCAAAAGGTGATGATCCTTCATCAGGTTCACCAACGTTTCTGAAAAATGATCGGTTTGTGCCGAGTGGCCCCATGATTCAACATGACCGAGAGAGAAATTAAGGTCTCCTCCCAAGATGAGATTATCAGCAAACATGAAGGAAAAATTGAAGAGATGCTCCCAGAAGGGTAACCGGGTAGTACAAGGGCCATATGCATTCATAAGGAAGAAATCCTGAACAAATTAAGAGGAGAAGATGTCCACCCCAATGAATCCCTCCCCCCCAACAAAGATTGAGGAGGTTAATCGAGCGAGGATTTAACCTAAGTGAAAAACCCCCAGATCAACCCAGAGCATCCAATGCATGAAAAACCAAGCCAAAATGAAGGGCTTGTAGAGAATGAATAATGGAGTTATTAGGACCATGGGTTGTTTATTAGTGGTTTTCATTGACGTCAACCCAAGCAACACCAGGGGCTGCCCCGATCTTGCATAGGAATTTTGAGTGGACAAATTACTCCATTTACAGTCAAGGATATTTTGGATGGTTTCTACTTGTCGAGATGTTTCCATTAATATATGACATGCCAAGTAATTCTTCATGGTTTGAGAGATATTCGTGTTTAAAGTTAGTAACCACAGTTAGTGGGATATTCGTGTTTGAAGTTAGTAACCCCAGTTAGTGGGGTCGTGGCATGAAACTAATCATTGGTTGTGGTCATTGAATTTTCGATAATTAATAATTTTTTAAGCACCTAAATTCCTTCCAATGTTCACTTGTTTAATACCCTCTCAACCTAAGCATTTATATAAATTGTGACCATCATATCCTCCTCATAAAAGGATTTCGCTACTTATAACAGGTCATCATGGAATTTTCTCTATAAATATTTTTTTGCGATGCTTCAGATATTGAAATTAAAAACCTTTTTGGGATAAATCATGATTAAGCACGTTTCTGAATTCATATATTGGTTTGCTATATTTTTGGAGATATGATCTAAGGAAGTGACGGTTTTTGCAGGCTCCCGAATTTCATGTCAAACAGGTGACCTTGGGAAAATCATCATAAATTTCTCTCTGAGGATTGAATTCAAATGCTGTAAATATTAACAGAAAGAGGATGGGTTTTATTTTGTTTTATATCAGTTTTAGGACCAAAGGTTGAAACACAAACATGTGGTACTTCGTACAATTTCATTCTACTAAACTAGTCTATAATCAAGTCATCGTAGGAGATTGGCCATAAATATTTCTTGAACAATGAAATGTTGATTACACCTATGGGGTTAGAAAGAGGACTCATAGGGCTACCACAAGATGAAATTTTAGACCTTGGAGATTTGAAATTACACGAATACGACAAATTCAATATTGAGCTTCTAGAAGGCAAGAAAAAATATCAATTCAAGGATCATTGTAGTAAGGAAAACACATCAACAGTCAAGGGTAAGTCTTCTACAATAAGGTATCTATGATTAGTGTTTGAATTTTAATTTGAATATCATATTTGACATGTGTTTTTGCATGACAGTGGAAGTATTTTGTATGTATGTTTGATTGGTTTTTGTTCATAAATGTTGAATGCATTTACATTTCAATTTGGAATATTTTTCTGACATATAATTTGCAAGACAATGCAAGTATTATTTTTGTATATTCGTTTGGGTCTTGTTCATTAATGCATGTGCAGGAAGGAGGACACAATAGGACAACTCAGACAAATACTAGAAGTACAATGCAACACCAAAGCACCATTACTTGAACCAAGCCTAACAATACCTCAGTAGCTGCTAATGTTCAAACAAGCAATGTCGATTCAAGTATCAGGTCGTGTCAAAAGTCAGTATTGTAAAAAGCATCATTGTAAAATTGTAAAAGAGTCATTATTTTAAAAGAGTCAATCTTCCTAGAGTTGGAGAGGCATTGTTGGGAGATATATGTGTCATTGTTGGATAATATTATGGTTGGGTTGCAGACCATAGCGTGATTGGGTGATTGGTCTAGTTCAAGACAATAATTTTGAATCATATTGTATCATGGATCATTGTCCTTGTTATGAGAGTCCACACCCTTGTCTTATTTTTGATCACTATACGGTGGCAGCGAGGTGCTAGGTTGGTGCATAAGCCACCTATAGATAAGAGCCTGTGAACACGTCAGGGTGGTAGGTTGGTCTAGGATTTCGGGGCATCCATTCAGTTGACTATTGAAGAAACAAGGGCGTTTAGGGATCCTTCCAGTGGGAGCTTCAGAAGAATGCTTTTCTAGAATTATAGGAAGTTGTAACTTTCATTTTCATTGGGGTTGAAGATTAAATAATTTATTAGAAAAGCGTTCGGTGGTTTTTGAGGTGAAGGTGTTTTTCCACCTAAAATGCATGTTTCTATTGTGTTCTATTTTTTACTGTTGTTATTGGATAAACATCAAGAATAAACGAATATTAACTAGTGCTCTTAAAATATTTAAAAGGTGCTAATTGATAAGAAATACCGATTCCCCCTCCTCTTAGTATTTCCAACAATTGGAACCAGAGATTGGTTCCTTCAATAATAGTCTAACAACTAGAAGGAGGTCATGGAGTATACTAAGAATAGAGTTATTCCGTTCAATTGAAATAACTACGCACTTTGGAGTGGAATAATGCAATTTCATTTGCTCGTAAAAGGATAAGAAGTATGGGAAATCTTTGAAAAAGGATTTACGACGACCCATGATGAACAAGGAAAGAAAAATATGGTATATGATGCAAGGGTTAAATATCTCATTATCAGTGGAATTATTGGATATGTATATCTTCAGTTATTGAGTTGAAAAACTGCTAAAGAAGTAAGGGGAAAGCTTAAGAATTTATATGCAGGTGACTCAAACATGAAAGAAGAAAAGCTTCAAATTTATAGGGAAAAATTTGAGCAAATCAAAATGAAGGAAGATGAAAATATTGATGCAGACTTACAACATGTTGATGAAATAACAAATGCATTGGAAGGTTTGGGAGAAACTATCGACACAAAAATTGTTGTTTGAAATATCCTTAAAACCTTGTCGGCAAGATTCAACCAAAAGATATATGTCTTAGAATATAGTTCGAATCTAGCCAATCTCAGCAATTATGAATTGCATGGATTTCTTACGGCATATGAAATGAGGATTGAAGAAGAGAACAAAACATCTCACCTATAAACAACATTCGCCATATCCAAGAAAACTAGTAAGGACAAACATACTCCAAAAGCAAAAACTTGTAGTTGTAAGGAAGAAGAAAAAGAAGAAGATGAAGAATAATTTTCAGATAAATAATTTTCCTACTTCATGCAGAAAATGAGAGCACGTACATGGAAACTCAAAGGTAAAATTCCACTAATATGTTTTTATTGTGGTGAGGTTTGGAATTTTGTAGCTAAGTGTCCTCACAAAAATGAGGTTGTTACGAAAGGAAATAAAAGTTTGAGGAAGTTCAACAAGCAAGGAAAGAAGAAATGGTTTAAGAAGGGTTTCTTCTCCAAAGAAGATAGCTCCTCATCTGATGAAGACATTGATAATGAAGAAGAAATCAACGAAAGATTATTGATTATGTCCAAGCATAATAAGAAAGAAGCATTTGACGAAGAAGAAGAGATTACTGGTTGAATTTCAAAATGAAGTGATCAGGGTTATAAAAGAGCTCAACGTCAAGAAGAATCATGTCAACACTGTTGAAGAAGAATTAAATATAGAAAGGGAACATGTTCTAATTCTTAAAATCAAGGTTTACGAATAAAAACGAGTTGAAGAATCACTCAGGGAAGAATTAAAGGAAAGCGACAAGGAAAGAGAAGCATTGGAAGCTAAAATAGTTTCTCTTCAAAAGCATGTAAAAAATGAAAAAACTCTTCAAAACTACACCAACAGATCCAAGGAATTGGAATAAATAATAAACAAGCAATGATCAAATAATGACAAGACTGATTTTGGTTACAAAGAAAAATCTGAAAAGGAGCCAAGTCCTTCTATGACACCAAAATAAGATGGATATGAAAAATATAGCAAGAAGGTAGACCTTCCATCCAACTGAAGAGATCATGACTCGCAGGAAGCACCATGGAAGACAATTCCTCGAAGAATATTTCCTCCCAGGTATCAACCTATCTTCTATGGTCATTTTTATTCATGTGGAAGGTTTGGACATAGAGCTATAGAATGTGGCACGTATGTTTGGAATAAATACAATTTCAGTAGATCATTCGGAAATGGATATTCTAGAACTCAGCAAAATATTAACAGATTTGACCATTTGAGAGATGATGTCGAATGTTACAAATGTAGCAAATTTGGACACCTGGCTAAAGATTTTTGACTTGGAAGTTCCTCAAAGGAATTCTCAAAAAATCAGAAGGAACAAATATGGAAAAAGAAGACTGAAAAATGTGCTATTGCTCTCCAGGCTCAAAGCAACTGAAACATTTGGTATCTTGATAGCAGTTGCTTAACTCATATGACTAGAGATAGGAATAAGTTCATATCATTGAAGGAAAAGTAGTATGGAATAGTGTTTTTTGGAAATGATCGGTCTTCAAACATCGTATGAGTAGGTACAGTCACACTTGGAAGAAAGAATGCATTAGCAAAATATGTGTTGTTGGTTGAAAATATGAATCATAATCTACTTGGTGCTAGAAAAATGTGCGATCAAGGACACACGATGCTATTTAACTCTAATAAATGTGAAATCAGGAAAGGCAAGTTTAGTAAAATTGTGGCTCAACAAGCAAAGCTCCAAATGACATATATATTTTGGATGAGACCCCTGAAGGGTGCTTTTTGGTGAAATAAGATGAAATTTGGTTATGGCACAAATGAATGGGACCTATAAATTTTGAAAATTTGGTCAGGATCAGCGAGAAGGAAGCAGTAAGAGAAATGGATAAAATTTCAATACCCACCAATACGATATGTGAATCTTGTTGGCACAATAAGCAGACAAAATTTGAGTTCAAGACAAAATAACACTTTGAATCACATCCATTGGAATTAGTACATACTAGTCTATGTGCTCCTCTGAGAAAAAAAGGTTTATATGGAGAATCTGTGAAGGATGAAGAAGAATCTCCAGAACAAGACCAATCAAATAAGGAAACAACAATAAAATAAGAGGAAATAATAAATGATCAGCAGGATGTACAAGAAAATTCTCCAAAACCTAAAAGACTGGTGTCAAAATAATCATCTGTCAAATCAAATCATCAGCAACATAAATAAAGGAATTGAGACCAGAAGAAATAGACATCTTCCTTCGTCACAACAAGCTCACCTTTATTGTTTAGAAACTTTTGAGCCTCGCAATTTTGAGGAAGCTAGTCAAGATGAGCACTGGGTAGCGACTATGAAGAAAGAACTAGATCAAATTGATAAGAATGATACTTTGGAATTCCTTCCACAACGAAAGGATAAAAATATTATTGGAACTAAATGGATCTTCATAAAAAAATTGAATGAGGATGGACATATTACGAGGAATAAGGAAATAGTATTATGCAAAGGATATGCACAACTTGAAGGAATTGATTTGGAAGAAACATTTGCTCCCGTTGCCAAAATGGAAGCTATCTGAATGTTTCTCACTTATGCATGCTCGAGAAAAATCAAGGTATACCAAATGGATGTTAAGTTAGCCTTTCTAAATGGTGAATTGGAATAAGAAGTTTACATTGAATAACCCTAAGGTTTTCCACTCTCCGAAAAGGAAGACTATGTCTGCAGATTAAAGAAGGCACTATATGGTCTCAAGAAAGCTCCTACAGCTTAGTATGCTCATCTTGATGGATATCTACATCAACAAGGATTTAAGAAAGGAATCAATGAAAAAAATCTCTATGTGAAAGTGGATCAGGATAACCTAACAATTATCGAGATATATCAACATGATAAAGGAATATTTATATATCGAACAGAGTACATCAAGGAAATGATCGAGAAATTCAAGATGGAAGATTGAAAGCCTGTCCTTACCCCAATGGTAACATGTTGCAAGTTAATTTTAGTTGATTTGTTAAAGGATGTGGACGAGAGGTCATATAGATCTATGATTGGAATTCTTCTATATGTGACAGCTTCTCTGCCAGACGTAATGTAGGAAGTTGGACAAGTAATAAGATTCGAAGAAGCACCAAAATAATCTCATATTATTTCCGTCAAAAGAATTCTCCAATATCTTAAGGGCACAATAGAATATGGTTTATGGTATTCCAAAGGAAATAATATAGTTATCCAAGCTTATACAGATGCAGATTGGGCAAGAAGTGTTGATGATTGAAAGAGTACCAGTGGACCATCATATTATCTAGGTGGTTTCCTTGTTTCATGGTTAAGTAAAATGCAGTCTTCAATCTCGTTATCCACAAAAAAACAAGAATATATCACGACAGCTACTTGTTTTGCTCAAGTTCTCTGGATGAAGTAAAATTTGCATGATCTTCAAATCAAGTTTGATGATCCTATTCGCATCTTTTTTGATAACACCAATGCCATCAGTATCTCCAAGAATCCTATAATGAATTCCAAAAAAAAACATATTTTGATAAAATATCATCTTGTTAGAGAGCAGGTTAGTGAAAATAATATCAAGCTTGAATATGTTTCCACAAAGGAAAAAATTGATGACATATTTACCAAAGAATTACCTCATGAAGAATTTGAGTATATTATTCTAAAGCTTGGGATTCTTTTATCTAAGTAAAAAAATCTTGGGATTCTCTTATCTAAGTAAAAAAAAGTGAGTTGAGGTGTGTGCAAGTCCGCAGGATGACATTTGTCAGGGTGGGTTACCCTTTGCCATTGATGAAAAGCGGGAGAGAATGATATATGAAGTGATTTCATGATCACAAGGGGAGTAATTTTGTTGCCATCAATGGCAACGTTGGATATTTTTGGTCAGTGGTTTTCATTTATGTCAACCCAAGCATTACCACAGACTGCCCCAATCTTGCATGGGAATTTTTACTTTACAACTTACTCTATTATGAGTAAAGGATATTTTGGATGGTTTCTACTTGTCGAGAAGTTTCTGTTGATATATGGAACGCCATGTAATTCTTCACATTTTGAGAGATATTCGTATCTGAAGTTAGTAACCCCACATAGTGGGCTAAAACCCCATAGGGTTGTGTCATGACACTAATCATTGGTTGTGGTCATTGAATTGCCAATAGTTAATATTTTTTTAAGCTCCTAAATTTCCTCCAACTTTCACTTGTTTAATACCTTCTCAACCTAAGAATTTATGTAAATTGTGACACTCATATCCTCCTCATAAAAGGATTTCTCTACTTATAATAAGGCATCGTGGAATTTTTTCTATAATGTTTTTTCTACGAAGCTTCAGATGCTGAAACGAAAAACCCATTTAGGAGAAATCCATATGAAACTATTGTCTGAATTTTAGATATTGGTTGGTTGTATTTTCAGAGATATGATCTGAGGAAGCTAATGTTTTTACACGTTCCCGAATTTCATGTCAAACATGTGACCTTGGGAAAATCTTCATAACTTTCTCTCTGAGCATTGATTCAAATTTCATAAAAATCGACAGAAATAGGATGAGTTATAGTTTTTTGTGTATTGGTTTTAGGACCAAAGGTTGAAATAGTGACACATGGCACTTTGTACAAGTTCTCTCTACTGAAACAATATATAATTAGGTCATCGTAGGAGATTGAGAATAAATATCTCTTGAATAATAAAAGTTTTATCAGATTGACGAGGTCGGAAAGAGGAATTAGAGGGATACCACAGGATGCAATTTCATACCTTGGAGATCTGTAATTACATAGATACAACATATTCAATATCGAGATTCTGGAAGGAAAGAAACAATATGCATTCAAGGATCACTGCAGTAAGGATAAGACATCAACAAACAAGGGTATGTATGATACAACAAGGTATGTATGATTAGTGTTTGAATTTTAATTTTGAATAACATATTTGACATGTGTTTTTGTAGGATAGTGTAAGTATTTTGTATGTATTTTTTATTGGGTTTTGTTCATAAATGTTCAATGTATTGACATTTTAATTTTGAATATTTCTCTAACATATGGCTTTTAGGGTAGTGTAAGTATTTTTTTTGTATATTGGTTTGGGTATTGTTCATTAATTCATGTGCAGGAAGGAGGACATAATAGGACGACTCAGACACATACTAGAAGGACAATGCCAAAGTAACATTAATTGAAGCAAACACAATAGTACCTCAACAACTAATAGTGTTCAAAGAAGCAACGTCAGGTCAAGTATCAGGTTGTGTCAAAAGTTAGTATTGTATAAATAATCATTTTAAAATTGTAAAAGAGTCATTATTGTAAAAGCGTTAATCTTCCTAGAGTTGGAGAGGCATTGTTGGGAGGTATAAGTGTCATTGTTGGATAATGTTATGGTTGGGTTGCAGGTAATAGTGTGATTGGGTGATTGGTCTATTTCAAGAAAATCATTGTGAATTGTATTATATCGTGGATCATTGTCCCTAGTATGGGAGTTTGTATGCTTGTCTTATTTCTAATCATTATAGGGTGGCAGGGAGGTGATAGGTTGGTGCATGAAGTCAGCTACGGGTTGGAGCTTCTGAACACTTCAAGGTAGTAGTTTGGTATAGGATGTTAGGGCATCGATTCAATTAAACACTGAAGAAACCGGAGCATTGTAGTGTCCTTCCAGTGGGAGCTAGAGAATAATGCTTTTATAGAATTCTAGGAAGTTTTAAATTTAATTTAAGTTGGGGCCGAAGATTAAAGAATTCATTAGAAAAGCATTTGGTGGTTTCTGACCCAGAGTGGGTTTTCCACCTAAAATTTTTGTGCCTATTTTGTTGTATTATTTACTATTGTTATTGAATAAATATCAAGAATAATTGAAGATTAACTAATGCTATAAAAATCTTTAAAAATTTCTAATTGATAAAAAATATTAACTCACCCCCGTACCCCCTTTCATTATTTCCAGCAAGGGTTTCCTGGAGGAATATAATGTCAACTTGAAGATGATAAAAAGGTCTCCTAAGGGCTAGCTTTTTAGCAGAGCTGGCCAATCAATGGTAGTTGAAGGACATAATATTCATGAGGAAACCTCAAGGGTGGTTGTCTGTTCTCTAAGGACATGATCAAGTGTTTTTTATCTACCATCAACAACATTGTGACCCGCTCTAATGATAGCTTTAGAGATAAAAGAGTGGCAACCCCTCATTAATTTGGCTATGCGGGGAGGGGGAATGATACCAAGCCCACGAGGTGTACCCGAGGATAATTTGGATAGGGATTAGAGAAAGTAGGAGTGACTACTCCTGGTGTTGACATAAGTATTAGATGTCAAACTAGGAGGGGAATGATCAAGGATGGTAGGAGGGATGTCCAAATAGGTGGGAAGGGGTTGGGAGGGGGGACAGGAGATATGGGGGATATAAGGGGGGGACGAAAAATGAGACATGATTAGATCCATACCAGATACACAAGAATGAAGAGGTAATGAAATATGATGAGAGAGAGGAATACTAGAATATTGTTTAGTCACCACAGCATGTGCTCGAGTGATTCAAGGGGATGGAGGCCAAGGAGGAGGAGGAGCAACCCCTGTACTAGTAGTCGATTACTTGTTCATGCAACCTCCATAAGAGAGAGAATGGGAAGAGGGAGGATCCATGGGAACAACAACCTCCAAAGTACCAATAGGGACAGTTGGCTCCTTATGAGATGGATGGAGAGGGTAGTCCTTATATAGATGTCCCACAACATGACATCTTCTGTAGCGAAAAGGTACCACTTCGTAGTTAAGGATCTGCATATGAAAAAGTTTCCTCCATTTGATGGTAATTGATTCCACTATTCCATATTCCGTGTCTAAGTGAACAAGAACACATGCCAAGGACATATTTCCAGTGGTCATATAGGATTTATCATTGTCCACGTAGGTGTCGAGGGAATTCCCAATCTTCTTGAAGATGTCATCGGGCGAAAAGTTAAGAGGTAGTCCAGGAAGGAGAACCTCGATCGGGCCAGCCCCTAAATGCTCACATCCGGGATCAAAAAGTGGACTCCACATCTTCAATAGTATAGGAGCTTGTTGAATATGCAAAAACCTAGAGAGAAACCATTGAATGTGATCTAGGCACTGAAACCTGAGGGAAAGCCATCCACGGGGGAGAATGGAAACCAAGGGTAATTCCTCCAAAAAATGACCCAAATCTCAATAACCCATAGTCGAAGTCATGTCAGATTATATTTGCGACCACAAACACAATCCACCAAAACTAGATCTGTAGTGTCCATGACCTCCCCCATGTGAAGTCTGTCTCCTAGAACCAGTTCTATCTTCCTCGAAATGGATTCGACACACTTGGATTTATTGGAGCCCCGATTGGAATTTTTGATACAGGGGGGGTCCAATTCTACCTCTAACCCTATCTCTAATATAACCCTAAAACAGTCTCCCAAGGGGGTTCAGAGGATGGGCCCGCGAATCATACCAAGAAGGGCAGCCCTGAAACCGACCAAGGAGTGATGTTCTGATTAGAGGGCTTGGGACCAGAAGGAATGTTAGGGGGGAACAGATCTGACATCCAAAAGTGGAGGAGAGGGGGTCACATGAAGGTAGGAGGAAAGAAATTGAATAGTCACCGAAGAGAATGGAGGTTCTTCAGAAAGCTGAGGGGCATCGGGAATAATGGGAAAGAAATCAAACAAAGAGTATGGGGGATATTATGAAGGGAGAGGGTTAAGATATGACAAGGAGTCATGGAACATGATGGTAGATGCCAATGGTAACCTAGGGCCACTTGTTGATGAGGAGGGTATCAACAGAGACAACGGGGTGGATAGCGCAGACATATGAGATGGGGAGGTTGTCCAGATCGAAACCTCCTCATAGGGATCCAAGGTGTAATCCATGATCTCTACATCCAATGTTTCCAATAGAGAAAGATGGTCGGATAAAAAAAAAATGCTTGATAACGGTCTGCAATGGACCCGACAATTCCCAAGAAAAATGGAGGAGGGAATGGCAGATGCAAGAGGACTTTAGGTGGAAGGAGAAGAGTTCAATAGATTTGAAACCATAACCCTAGCTGATATACCTAACCCTATGTAGATGGAAAGGATTTCCGTCGAAATCACAGAGCCATCATTATCGATAGTTGCCATTTATCGACTCAATGATAATTGAGAAGTCATCAATATGCTTTGTCTTATAATGATATGTTGGTCTATTTTCAAGGAAGATTGCATTATGACTATCACAATCTATCTTCACACCTCATTATATCGACCCAATACTTGAACACAATCTTTTTAACCATACTGCTCTATTGCTTGCATCAGTGGCTCCCATATTCAACTTATGATCTGATTGGAAATTGGAAGTTATCGATGTTTTCAATTGAATCAATGTGATTAACCTTTTATTTTTCTATTCATAGGTAATGAGCACATGGTTCTAAAAAACCATGGTATTCACCATGGTATTTAATATTAAAAAAATATTGCAACTGCATAACTCTTAAGTGAAAAGGCACCCTTATATCACATAACTACGAGCTTCCACCTTTGTAAAATCCACGCAATTTCTCATGATGTTGCTTTATAACATTTTCAACATTTAATAAAATAATTAAGCTTTTCCCATATTATTATTTCCTCTACATTGGTTTATATACACTTGTAACCTATTATATTGTCAATATTTTTTCTCATTCCGGAGACAACTGATATCGGTGGTATAAGAGAAATCCACTCCTTATGTTTTTTCAATTCATCTTAATTTCAAGGTCAGGATATAGAGGTTCTATCTCAAACTGGTTTACAACCACACTTGTCAATGCAAGTGACCTCCCATGGTAAGAGAAAAAAGAGATGTCAGAGTAAGAAACCATATCATGTTATTGCTCGAGGACACTCACGCAATGGAGGAATGAGATGATAGACAATTTCATCGAGATGCTTCAGTGGCTGTCAGTAGCGACCATGACACCTTCAGTGAGCATAAATTATGGAGGTGTGACACCCTTCAAGGTATAGATTGAATTTCATATCCCATTATTCAAAGGTTAACTAGATGCATATGACTTGAAGAAATGGTTAAATCTATTAGAGGTAAATCACTTTGTCCAAAAAACTTTTGACAATGAAAAGATTACCCTTGTTCCTCTAAAATCCATTACTCATCTCACAAATTAGTGTCAAAGTTACTAAAAGAGGCACAACAAAGATGAGTCTAGGAAATTTAATGTAAGACATACTTGGGATACTTTCTTTGATTCCCTTAAAGAGGAGCTATACCCTATAGGAACTATGATGACTGATACATGAGATGGACAACTTACAACAAAAGAGAGAATAAACAATGTTAGAGTACACCAATATTTTATATACCTTGCGCTTATACGACGGTATCAAAGAATCCAAGAGGAACCTAATTTTGAAGTATTGTAGTGACCTAAATAGGTATATCAAAATGGATATATATTTCATGGATATCTTCTCACTAAGAGCTACTTACTGATATTTTGTCAAACTAGAGAAAAAATGAAGCAAAGGAATAAGTAGAGGTTTGGATCTCCAAGTCAACTCAACATAAGCATAGAAAATGAGGCCCTAACTCATATAATAAGGGACAACTCAAAGAGAGACAACCTTAACATAACTAGAATAAGTTACAAGCAATGAATGTTAATGGAAAGTAAAATAAAGACACTCTGACTTGGTATGAGTTCCATAAAATCCCTTAGCATGCCACTTCAAACAGTCATTGTTAATTGAGCTTAAAGAAAAGGAAATAGAATTTGGCTCTGATTCTAATTCAGAATAAGATTAAAGAAAGTGGATCATTGATGGAGAATATAGTGCTACCATATATGCTATGAAGATTGAACTAGAAGAATAGAAATTTGGTGGCCCATTTTCAATAGCAATTAATGTTGACAAATTTTCTAAATGTCAAGCCATATTTTATGGGGAAATTTGTTGTCAAATTTTTTTCCAGATTGATGATGGTTTTCAATCTGGCTCAGTTGGAAACCCTTCCGAGGTTTTTCCTTCACTCCCATCGAAATATAAGTCCCTGTTGAACTAGCTCCTTTCTCACAAAATATAGATTCATTGTGGAATCTTAATATGACACTTCATTCTTTTCTACAAACCAATAGCCAAGGATATTCCTTAGGCATGAGGCCTTGTTTCCTTTGTATGCATGGGTTATTTTGAAGGTTTTTTCAACTTTATTGAATATGTTTGGTATATTGTTTTACATTAAATTTATTTTTTCCATTTTTCAACTTTTTTCTATATTTTTTCTAATAAAATAACATATACTATATAATAAAATTTTAAATTAAAATCTGATTAATTTTTTATATTTAATGGTTGTAAACATATTTTTAATAAAAATAAAAATATAATTGACAACAAACTATTAAAAGAGAAAATCATGTGATGGAAAATGTCAAGAATGGGCACAAAAAACAACCCAATTATTTTTCAAGGGTGTTCTCAAAACTACTGCGTAGGAGGATATTTCCCCACTCCAACCCCCCCAAGTAGGGAGTCGTTGGTTCCTTTTCCACCCCCTATTACCCCATGTTTCACGCAACACAATGTACAATGCATGGAGGTATCTGTGAAAAGAATATAACACACACTAAAAATTCTCCCACGTTTTGAATAGAGAGCGTCATAGAAGCAGTAATGCTCATTATTTTTCTACACCAAGAGAACTTCTGAGTGCTAACAAATTTTTCCAATGAATCAGAAATATTCTTCAAACTATTCACCTTCATAAATAAAACCTTATTTCCTTGAATCACATCTCTCATAAAGTGATATTGGACATCAATATTCTTTGTCTTATAATGATACATTGACTTATTTTCTAGGAAGATTGCACTATGACTATCAAAATCTATCATGACACCAAATTGTATCAACACATTACTTAAACACAATATTTTTATCCATACTAATCCCTTGCTTTCATCAGTGGCTCCCATGTATTCAACATCTGATATGAGTAGAAATTGGTGGCTATCCATGTTTTCCATTGAATCAATGTGATTAATCTTGGAGTTTTTTCCATTCGCAGGTTACAATCCCATGGTTTTAACAAACCATGGTATTCACCCACAACATTCACCATGGCATTTAATATTAAAACAAAAAATTCAACTAAATAACTCTTAAGTGAAAAGGCACCCTTAAATAATATAAATAAGAGCTTCTATCATTGTATAATCCATGAATTTTCTCAAGATGTATTTTTCTTACGTTTTCACTATTTAATAAAAGAATTATGATTTTTTCATATTATTATTTCCGAGCTATATTGTTTATATACAATTGTAGCCTATTATATTTTCAATTTTTAGTCTCACTCCTCATACGATCTGGATTCATGGTATATAAGAAATCTTCTCCTTATGGTTTCTCAACGCATCAACATTTTGAGGTCAGGGTATGGTGCATTGAATCTCAAACTAGTTTCGTTTAAGGAAAACCAGTCTCGTTGCTGAAAGTGACCTCCCATTGTAAAGTAAAGACATATGATGAAGTAGGAAATTCCATCATGTTATTTCTCAAGGATTCACTCACGCAAAAAATGAAAGAGATGAGAGAAAAATTCACCCACATCCTTCAATTAATTTTAGTAGTGATCGAGGTACCTTAATCGAGCGAAAAATTTGGTGGGACACCCTTCAAGGTATAAATTAACTTTTATATCCCATTATTCGAAGGCTAAATGCATGCATATGCCTAGAATAAATGGTTAAATATATTAGGGGCCTATCAATGTATCCAAAAAACTTCCAACAATGAGAAGATCACCTTTGTCCCATTAAAATCCTTTCCTCATCTCAAAAGTTAGTAGTAAGGTTACTAAAAAAGCAACAAAAAAGACAATTCTAGGACATTTAATGCAAACCTTATATGCGCTACCTTTTTTTGTTCCCTCAAGGAGGAATCATATCCTATAGGAAACTATGATGAATAGTACATGAAATGGACAACTTTGTCACAAGAGCGAGATGAGACAATGTTATAGTGCACCAATAGCTTCTATACCTTTTTCTCAAACATGGGTATCAAAGACTCCAAGAGGCACCTCGTCTTGAATTTTTCTACTGACCTACATAAGTATATCCAAATGGAGATGGATTTCCTAGATATCTCCTCATTAAGAGGTACTTATCAATACGTTGTCAAACTAGAGAAAAAATTATAGCAAAGGTATAAAAGGAAGTTAAGGTTTTAAAATAAACTCAATATAAGCATGGAAAAGGAGGCCCTAGCTCGTAGAACAAGGGACAAATCAATGAGAGAAAAACTAAAGATAACTAGTCTAAGTTACAGGAAATGAAGGGTAATGGGAATCCAAATAAACACACAGGAAAGTGGTACGAGTTCCATAAAATCCCCTAGCACACCATCGATGGATGTCACTTGAAACAATGACTTTTAGTTTAGAATAAAGAAAAATAAATAGACTCTCGATCTGATTCTAACTCAGAATGGGATAAAGGAAATTGGATCATTCATGCAGAATGTAGTGCTACCATAGAGACTATGAATATCCAACTAAAAGACTAAAAGTAGCCTGATGAGTAGTGTGCCTCCTTCATTTACAGATGTTGGTTATTTTGACCCCATTACATTTTATTGTTGCCAGTGGTAGCTCGAAGACTATGATCTTAGTCAAGGTCATCAAGAGATTCAAGCTAACAACAATTCCACTCCCCCAAAAACACACCATTTTTAGGTTAAGCCATAGACGAGACATCCATGTCAACAAGCAATGTTGCATGTCCTATGGCATGAATTCCTTGAAAGATGAGGTATTATGTGATGTTTACTTACTTGAAGTTTTTGATCTTCTTCCAGGAAAATAATATATGTGGAAACACCATGCTATCTACAAGTCCCATCAATGTGATGTGAGTATTACTCTATGAGTTCAAACCTATAGGGTACCTAAGAGAACTAATTAAGTTTCATTGATCTTAGAAAAAAAGTTCTGAAAGGTAATATCCCATAGATTCAAAATTTTCCTCTTCGTGGTTCAAGGACAACAAAAGGTCACTATGCCCACCAAAAATTTAGCGAAATATCCCTCCACTAAACATAGAAATGTGGAAAAATTTGTATATAAGTGTCCATACAAATTACGTGCAATGGTTTATTTACACTTCTAGGTCAACAAATTCACATACATGGGATGGTAACATTCCATATTCTTAGCATTACCTGAATATAAAAAATATCTCTACAACAATTTCTAGACGTGTTCATATATATATGTATATATGTCAACAAATCCACATACATGGGATGGTAACATTCCATATTCTTAGCATTACCTGAATATAAAAAATCTCTCTACAACAATTTCTAGACGTGTTCAGATATATATATATATATATATATATATATATATATATCTATATCTATCTATATATATATATATATATATATATATATATATATATATATATATATATATATATATATATATATATATATATATATCACTGTCTTGAATGCATCTTCACCAAAATAGTCCTCTCATGCTCGGGTCAATTTAGATGAAACAATGAATATTGTTGAACAAATCCAATTCCTACAACAAAACGTTCATGAGATGTTTTGAAAAAATCCAATGCCAATTATAGGTAGGAACATCATGACCACCATGTTCCACACATGTTTCGAGCTATACTGGATCAAATCATGGACACCATGGTGAAAGATATCTATGAGTAGAACATACAACTCTATTAGGCTGTCAAAGTGGGAAATAATCTTCTTCAAGGAATGTGTCTCACAATGAGTCAAATTCAATAGAATTTAATCCATTTTATGAGGGGACTTGACATAATGGGGACCGTTTCTTCCTAAGGGGGAAGGAATTATCCTAGTGGAAATTAGTGGATATCCATCTTTTTCATCCAATCAACATGGTTAATATTTAATCTTTATTACATTTGATAAATATGAGATCATTTGCCTAAATTTTAAACCTTTTAATATGATTTGGGTGGAAATTAATAGCCATCCAACTTTTTCGTTGCATCAATATGATTAATATATATTTATTCCATGCATTAGTTACAAGCCCACAATTTTGACAAACCATGGTATCATCCATGGTAATTTCTCCTAATGTTCACCCATCACATTCACTATGGAATTGTCCCATGGTATCCACACATAATATTCACCTATGGTATTTAATATTAAAAAAAATAATGCAAGTATATGACAGTTAATTGAAAATACCCCCATAAATAACATAAATATAGGTAGTCAACTTTGTAAAATCCATGAAGTTTCTCATGATGTAGTATTCTGATATTTTATCCATTTAATAAAAGGAATAAATATCTTTTCATATTATTATTTCTTCTACATTATTTCTATATGTATGTGACATATTCTATTGTTAATATTTAATCTCATTCCTTAACAACCTAGATCAAGCTTTGTAATTAATAGTTCCACTACAGACTATATTTTGCTCATCCAACTGATTTCTCCTCCAAATATGTTAAGAACATACCCACTTGTAGCTATTTTTTGATGTTTATCTCCAGCCAAATCTACATCAACAAATCCATGCATATCAAATACTATATCAAAACTTTGTCTTCTTTCGTAGCACAATCCATAACTAGTAGTGCCACAAATACCTAAAAACACTATTTATTGTTGTTCAATGTTCCACCCCCATTTTTGACATATACATGCTCAATACTTCGACAACATTTTATATGTCAAGTACAAACCACTACGTAAATCAAACTTCCAACTACACTAGCATATAGAACATGGAACACATCATCTTCCTCTTGTTGTATCTTCATACATTGTTTTTCAAATAAATTCACACCTATAATAATGAGTATCTTTACTAATTTAAATTCCTATATATTAAAATTTTGCAATATGCTCTCAACTTATTTCCTCTGATTTAAATCAATCTTCCTATTTTCCATTCTCTTTTAATTTCCATGTCCAAAATAAAATTTCAACCACCAAGATCCTTCTTGTTAAATTTAGAGGAAAACCAAGTTTTCACTTCATGGATGATTTCCTTATCATTTGTAATTAACAAAATATCATCCACATATAAGACCAACTAAATAACACGAACACAAAATAATTTGAAATACACCTACTAGTTAATGTTTTCCTTGTGAAACCAAGTACTAATATATATCGATTTTTTGATGTCATGTCCTTGGTGGTTTATTTAGCCCAAATAGATACCTTTTGAACCTCAATATCATCTCTTTCTCTTCCTTCAACACAATTTATTCTAGATTCCTCATGTTGATTTCTTCTCTTAGATCCCCATTTATGAATGTTTTCTTTGTTTCCATATGGATTACATTTAAAGAAACAAAAATAGATAAAAAAAATCTGTTGGAATCTTAATCAAGAAGAAAAAGTGAATAAATATAACGTTCAATTAGGAGCATGGAAAACACAAAAAGAGAAAAAATAGCTAACAAATCTATAAATCCCTTGGCGGGACAATTTAGTAAAATGAGCATTCACTACTCACCTCCTTGGCCAATGGGAACGAAATCACAGATAGCTATTTAACTATTTTCTCAAAACAACCATTATTGGTGTAACAAATTTGAATTTTTTATCAAGTCAAGTTTAACCTAACATTCTTGTCTCTGAACTTGACTTTGGATTTCCCTTGACAAGATTCAATTAAACCAACCATAAAATCCAACACCACTCATCTCGAGGTCCTACCTCGCTTAAATTTTATATCTAGGGTGTCTCAGAATCCAACATCTCCTCCGTTGTTACCTAAATTTTTATTCTAGTGTGTATCAATAACTTACGAGGTGTACAAATTCCTAATAAAGTATTGCAGTCCTATGCCCCTTTACACACAATTACAAAGATTCAATTCCATTACCATAACTATTTATTTTTCTTTGAAAATTATCTCACTACTACTTTAGCACATCCCTTAGTGTCACCATCACAATGGGTCTCTATAGCATATTTTATGATCATTTCTCTATGCTCCGATCATTTACTTCTATATTAAATTCTAACCTTCCAAACAATCTCATGACGATTTCAACGACATGGGATTACCTTCCCAAATCAACTGTTAAACACACTTCACCTATGATGCCAGATTAGAACAACATTGACATACATCACATATACCACTGAAGGTGCCCCACCAATTGTGAGGTCACAAACCACTAATGTCTAAAACTCAACATGATAGGCCTATATTGAAAATTTTCACTACTTGGATAGGAAAGTATAGTACTTTATATCTCTTATTTGGAACCAAGGTGATTCTAATATATTCATTGAAACATTTACTTCATGTGTTCCAGAAATACCATAATTTTTTTTTAATTCATAGCAATTATGAACCTCTTGTACATAGTAATTTCAACTATTTGATTCCCATTTAAATAGGATCTCGATATGCATTATTTGTCACAAGATCTATCACATAGGTCAATATGATATACAATGAATTCAACAAACTTTCGAAATTCTTCTCATTTTCCACCCTCATGTGACAATGTTGACTATCCACCTACTTTGTGTTACGTAAACTTCAAATTGTCTTATGGAGAAATACAGCCACATCATTGTCTCCTTGAAAAGGGCATGTCTCAAAATGGTATGTCATCAATCAAGATTTGTTTCGAAGTTGTTTCAAAGTTGCTGAGGGTGAGGTGAATACATGTATTTTTTGCTTTCAATTTGTGAGATTATGGTGTATGGTTCTGACATGGCATTATAGACTCCTCGGTCAAATCCATTGATGGCTATTTTTTAGTAAATAATGCAGTCCTTAGTCAATTACCCATAGTTTTTCGAGGACTTGAGTCTTAAAATTTGAGTTTATTCCGCCTCTCTTGGCCATTCTCTAAAAATATTCCAAAGAATAGTTTCCAACCTCCATGTGAGGCAATGTGAAGCATTATTGTAATTTTTTTCATTGACGAAATGACCATTGAGTATTTTTATTTTGATACAAAGGATTGTTCTAAATATTTAAAATATGACCAAGTGGGCTAGCTCACACACTCTTGTTTCCCATGTAAATTTATTTGTTGGCCTCTACTCTACTGTTTCTATTCTTATATCTAAAATCATATCTCATAGTCAATGAATCAATAATGAATCCATTATTAGAAATATACCCAATCCACTCTTGCTAGAGAGTTTGGAACAGCTGCTCTTTGATACTAAATGTAGGTTCTAACTCTCTTAATATTGCAAATATATTATTAATAAAACAAAAAATATGCAATAACGAACATACACATTAACACATAGATTTAACCCTAGAAAACCAAATTGGTAAAACTAGAAATATTTTTCAATATATTTATTGTGACAAGTTGAAATATAGTGGAGGGTATAGTATCTACACCTTCGTACAGTTTAGGAGTCAAATCACTATGCTTAGGTGGGTCCTCATTGTGACCATAAAATTAGATGCTTATTATTATTATTATTCAATGACATCCATAATTGGCAATCTATTTACCTTATATTAGAATAGAATTGTAACTCTTTAATTGAAACTAAAAATTCATAGGCTAAACTACTATGTGCCACAAAATTACTATAAGTGAAAACCATGTGCCAAAAGATGTCAAAAATAGACATAAAAAATTCACAAAATATTTTTCAAGAGTGCTACCATGAAACACCTATGTAAGGGGAAAAAATACCCCTTGCAAACCTCCTACATAGGAGGGGCTTCACTCCCCTATGAACTCTTCGAACTCATCAAGTAGAGGATGTTGCTTCCCCCTGCAAAAAGTTCAATTTTTAATTTACATTTCAATTTGAAAATTAATTATTTATGTGTTACTATATTATTTAATATTTTATATTTCTTAAAATATTTAGAAAAAAATTATTCCATTTTAATGTTTTTCAAATAGATAGAATAAAAATTAAAATGATGCACTATCATCATTTCAAAGAAAAAATCTAAATCATAAAGGCTAGAAGTTCATTCTACAACCTAATATTAGGGCAATGTGTAATTACCTTAGTGCTCAACTAGGACCTTATAAAATACTTTAAATAAAATAAAAGTGTTAGGTGTAATGAAAACATAAATAATTATGGTTAGATTTAATTAAAAATATTAAAAAACATCAATAATGACATTCTAATTGTGTCACTTGGTTCATTGTTATTATTACAATCCAGTATTAATATATGCTATAAAAATATTTAGATATCTATATTAAATAATCTAATTTTATATAACTTTATATATATATATATATATGCCTACTAAATATATATAGAGAGAAAGATAAATAAAATATACACATATGTATAGAGATATATATAGAGAGTGAGTGTTGGTGTTAGTAAAATATTTCAATGTTAAAGAATAAACAGTCATTCAAGGTAAAATAATTTAGTTAAAGGAAAATGTGTAACTCATTCAAGTTTTAATATAATGAAAAAGTGCAAATGGTTTATATGGAGAGATGAAAAATTATTATAGCACTAAAATGAATTAAATCTATTGGCATGTTTTGTATTTTAAAAAGAAGTTTGCATATCATAAGATTTGATGTTTCTAGGCTCTTAGTTGATTCATTGAGAATAATTCCAATTATTTGATAGATCTATAGTAAGTATAATTCCAATAATTTCAAAATGACCAAAATCTAAATCATCAAAAATAACAATCTTATTTTTTTTTTCAATCTATTAATAAAACCACAAAAAATACAATAGAACTGTATATTTTATTAAAAAAACTAATCATAAGTCAAGCCCCAGTGAGACAACCATTTAAGAAAAAAATTTCGGAAGTAAAATGACCTAGGTTCAAACCTCACTGAGCTACTACCCATGAGTGGGAAAAAACATCTGACCTAAGAAAAATTCATTAAAAAAAAAAAAAAACTATTGAAATCAATTACATTTTAAAAAGCCAGCCAAATACTATCCTGAGTAACTCTCAACCACACAAACTACACAATTCAAATAACAATCTCATACATAAATATATCGTAATTTCAAAATCCCAAAAATATCACAAAACACGTAAGACTTTGTCACCTTCCGGAATTTCTAATTTGAAAGTTATGAGTTATTCGAGTCTATCCAAATCTACTTATAACCTACAAAAGACTTCTGCAACTTGAGTGTCAGTTATCATTACAAAATGAGCACAAAACTTTTAAAACTAATTTCAAATGCCCATTAACGTACACCTTTGAATATGCGTGTAGATAGTCAAAAGAGGCTGCACTCATATTAATATCGTTATCCATACATCGCTTAATTTGACTTTATTCGGCGAGATCCACCGTTCATTTCTTTGTTGAGCTGTTCAAACTGGCAGGATGCCCATTTTGGATTCAGTCTTCAATATAACTGATATTGCTTCATAATTACCGCATTGAACATTGTGAAACAGACTTATCTTGGGAATAGATTAAAACCTAGAGCTTAATATGATTAAATTAAGAGTGGAAGCAGACTGAATTAGGATTTCCGGAGATGCGTTTAGATTATAATGAAGTGATTCTTAAGATAATTTACATTTAAACTTCTTGAATATGTAAAAGTAAATCTACACTGCAAGACCATTTCATGATTGACGATGTTATATTTGGATATATTTACTGAAAATTTTTATATATATTATTTAAAAAAATATTTATGAGTTGATGTTTTTTAAATAAATACATTAAAATAATTTGCCTTTCAGTCCATTCCAAATTCAGAATCTGAGGTTTGATTTTAAAAACAGAAAACATGATTCATGCATCTCCAAAAGCATTATTTGTGAAGGGCCACATAAGGTCATGTTCAGTTTAAAGAGAATCATTTAGATTACGAATGAGGATACATTATATAAGTTTTTGAATTGAGATGTTTAATTTTTGAATTCTTTTTATAATTGACGAATGACATTTGTATTTTCATATATAAATGAAGGGAACAAGATTCAAATATCGACTCTCTCTCTAAATTCATTCGAACACTAGGTTTCAAAGTCGTACCATTGGGTTTACGATGTGCACATTTTAAAGGATTCTTTCCTGTTTTATAAATTTATGTTCTCATGCACTTTTTTTTGTTTGGTTGTTGTATAGATGCACAGATCAGGTTTTATAAATGGGAGTCTGTAATCTTTTAAATGGTTATTAAAGTTAGTTTTATTTTATTTTATAAGATTAAAGTCTATGATTTTATCAAGTTGTAATTTTAATATGTATAAAATTGTTTGAACAATAAATTTATATTGTCATGTATTTTTTTTGTTTGGTTGTTATATAGATGTAAAGTATTATATTTTATAAATGAGAGTATGTAATTTTTTAAATGGTTTTTAAAGTTAGTTTTATTTTATTTTATTTTGTAGATTAAGGTTTATGATTTTATTAAGTTGTAATTTTAATATGTATAAATTTAATTGAATAATATGTTTTAATGTGGTATTGTGGGGTTTATTATGTGTATTTTAAAGGATTTTGTTATGTTTCACAAATGTATGTGAGTTATTTCTTATATATTTTTTTGTTTGGTTGTTTATAGAGGGAAAGATCATAAAAAATAAATGATGTGAGTTATTTCTCATGCATTTTTTTGTTTGATTGTTTATAGATTCAAATATCATGTTTTATAGATGAGAGTGTAATTTTTTTAAATGGTTTTTAAAATTAGTTTTTTTAATGAGAGTATGTAATTTTTTAAAATGGTTCTTAAAAATAGTTTTTTTTTAATGAAAGCATGTAATTTTTTGAAATGGTTTTTAAAATAATTTTTTTTATTCTATAAGGTTAGTTTTTAATATTTCATGTTAGGGTTTATGATTTTATCAAGTTGTAATTTTAATATGTTAAATCCATTTCAACAATATGTTTCAAAGTGGTACCATGAGGTTTAGGATGTGGACACTGGATCATGTCATGTTTTATAGATATATGTGAGTTATCTCTCATGTTTTTTTTTATTGGGTTGTTTTATAAATTCAAAGGATTATATTTTATAAATGAGACTATACCATTTTTTTAGTTAGTTTTTTTATTCTATAAGATTAGGTTTAAGATTCTAACATAAGGTTTATGATTTTATCAAGTTGTAATTTTAATATTAATTATATATATATATATATATATATATATATATATATATATATGAATTTAGTATTTTAAAAAGCTTTTGATAAACTTGTATTATATAATTTTTATTAATTTAAATATACAATTTTGATAATTACTTTTTATTGGAATAAAATTGATTGGAAACTATGTCATAAAGAAACATAGAGAGTAGTACATTTAGTTTATTTTCATTTTCTCTTTAAATTTGGTGACATATTTTTTTTGAGGGGTTATAATTTCTTTTTTATTTAAATTTCATTTTAAAATGATAGAAGCTTAGTTGACTATCACCGTATTACATAAGTAATGAGATGAAAAATTCAAATCCCTATGAATGAAGCCAAATACAATATAATTGCATAAATAGATTCACAACTACAACATAAAAATAATTTAATAAAATAAAAGAACTTTAATTAATATTATAATTTAAATTTAAGTAATTAATAAAATTTATTCATTTGAAGTATTAAAATCACATAATATATTGTAATTCTTCTAATATATATGCCTATCTTGAAATTGGGTATCCAAAATTTTAATTTACTTATAAAAAAATATTGGGCGATTTAAGCTCTACGAAATATTTTAGTAGCATTAAAAAATAAAAGGTTGAGTATTCTTAGTACTATTCCGAAATAATACATGCTTATATCCATTTTTCTCTTTTTAATTAAATTGATTAATTAAAAAAATTATATGGAATGAGTTATAATTTTCCAGCATGATATCTCATGGTATTGCAACAAATGCAATTTACAAATTAAGAATATCTATATTAATAAAGTGGTGTGAATTCCATAATTAAAAATATTGTTACATTTTTTTATTTTATATATATATATTAAAAAATAACAACAAAGTTATAATTTTGTTAACTTTTATTATTTATTTAATTTTAAAAATGCGAGATGTAGAGTGAAATAAGTGTTTTTAGGTTTAGCATTGACTAACTTCTATGGTTTCTAGTCATTTCATATATATATATATATATATATATATATATATATATATATATATATATATATATATATATATAATTTCTATGGTTTTTAGTCATTCCATATATATATGTTTCACCTAATATATTTATAATTGTGAAATTATCAACCGTGAAATCTAAAATACAAAAGTAAAAAAAGTCAAACAAAATCCAAAAAATTTCTAAGTTTAAAGTAAAAAACGATAAGCTCTATCTTATTCTCCTTATATAATTTTTATTTTCTAAGTAAAAATTTGATTTAAAAAATAATTAAATATTGAAGAAATTTCCAAATTTAAAATAAAAAGCAATACACTTTATTTTATCTTTATTTTTTCTACTTAACAACGTGGCTATCATTACAAAATGAATGTATAAAAAACATAAAATATATGAAAAAAGAAACATTCTAATATCATGTATAGCTCAGTTGCCATATGAAAATTAAAATACTTCAAATGATGTCGGGATGAAAATATCACTTTTTTTTATTAAAAAGTAAAAATATCAAATCTTAATTAAATTACTAAAGAACAAGAAAATAAATCAATCTTAACCATAATATTAAAATATTCATATATATAAAATAGAAAAATTATATTTTTATCTACAATTAATTTAAAAAAAAAAAAAAAACACTTATATCATATATTTTGAAATCTAAAACATTAAGATCAATTTAATCACCATACACATAATTGTTATTATGTTATTATTCATATAAGTTAACCAATATAATATTTTCAATCATTTTCTCCATTATTACTAATGTTACTGTTGCTCGAAGGATTATAATATAAAACTAATTTTAAATCTTTTTAGATTAATTTAATCACCATATGTTGCTATGATATTAAATCACCATATACATAAAAACAATTATGTTATTATTCATACAGGTTAACAAATATAATATTTTCAATCATTTTCTCCACTATTACTAATGTTACTGTTGCTCCATGGATTATAATATAAAACTGGCCTTTTTAAGCCCTATAAAAAATATTCTTTATCTTTTCAAGGAAAAAATTAAAACAATTTCCATATAATATGTTCCATCATTGTCTCCATTATTACTCAGATTAGTGTTGTTCCAATAGCTTATAATATAAAATTCCGTTCAATTGCTCACGACTTTAATGCTATGATTATAACTGCATTGAATTTTTGAGAGATTCGAATAGAATTAAAATAATATGTCATCATGCTTGTATAAGAATTTAATACGGTAATGTCAAACTTATATTATATTTAATATGAATTAATATGGTAATGTCAACAATACTCTGCTTATTATTTTATTATTTTGCGGTGTATGATTATTTTGCGCTTATTTTCCAAATTCTGGAATTTAGTTCAAATAATTCATGTCAGCTTATGATTAAATTAAACTAATCAATGCAACATACTGTCCCCTTATTAACGTGTGGTGGCTAATGAATGCAAAATACTGTCCACTAATTCATATCAGCTTATGATTAAATTAAACTAATGAATGCAAAATACTTTCCACTTATGAACGTGTGGAATCAAATATAAAAGCAAAGTGCTGGTCGCAATCTCTACAAGTAATCTATAGGCATTGGAATATAAAAACTTACGAAAAATAAGGGAAGTTGAAAATTTGGGCAATTCATGCACGCTCATCAGTATATTGCTTTGATAAATTAAAATATTCACACGTGATTCATCATCCAATGCTCCCACTTCCCTGAAATCGCTTGCGCAAGCCAAAAGTTTGTGGACGATGCTAACGAACATGGCAGAAGAACTATTGGACCAGGTAGGTTTTCCAAAATAAACGCCCTAGTGCCCCATCTGAATTTCACACACAGAATAATACAAGTTGTGGCTGTTTTATCGATCACACAGGTATTTATCATCTTTAAGTAACAATTCACTCAAAATAACTTTGATAGGTAACCAAACGCTAAATTTGATTTTACAGAAAATATAAACTTAACTTCAACTCATTTGCGCTTGACTCAATTAATCTACTTTGTAAATTTAGTAAACTTTGCGTGGTAGAATAATTAGCTATCTTTAACACTCCCCCTTAATTGTGACCACTAAATTAAGACATGACTCATGACAACTCAAACATGTCTACTTGTCTAAGTATCAACTAGCCTTACAATACCCAAGATTCCTCTATGAAACTCAAATACATCTTTTGCTAATGGCTTAGTGAATATAACAGCCAATTGTTCACTCGATTTAAAGTAGATTGTTGTTGATCCTTGTTGCTTTTGCTGAAATCTATCAAAAAACCTTCTTAACCATAATACTTGATATGTTGTTGATAATGCTTCTACATATTCTTCTTTTGTTGTTGATAGTGTCACAATAGATTTCTTCTTAGATCCCATGAAATCATACCTAAATAAAGATGGAACATATAGCTAGAAGTGTTCTTCCTATCCTCCAAAGTGCCTACAAAATCACTATCGGTGTATCCAACCAAATCCTTCTTCTCTATTTGCATAAATATGCCAGAATCTGTAGTTCTTTTTATGTATCTCAAAATTCTTTTTCCTTCTCTCCCATGTGAGCCTTTTCGAGTATCCATAAATCCATAAATTAAACTCACTCCTTGCATAATATTGGGTCCTGTAGCTATGAGATACATAAGTTTTCCAATCAATATTTTGAATAGAGTCAGATTGAAATTTGATCATTCATCACCTTTACATAACTTTGTACTTGTTGCATCAGGTGTAGGATCACGTTTGCAATTCTCCTTTCTAAATCTTTTCAACAAATATTTCGCATTCTTATTTTGAAAAATAAAAAATCATTTATGAGATTGCTCAAATTATACGCCAAGAAAATATTTCATAAGACCAAGATCCTTCATTTCAAATTCTTTGTTCATGGTTTCGTTAAACTCGTGTAATTCAAGATCACCAGTATAGATCATGTCATCCACATATAAGAAAACAATAAAAAGAATTTCATTCTCATTTACCTTTGTGTACAAAGTAGACTCAATGTTGCCTCTTTAAAATCCATTCTTGATCATGTAGCTATCAATTTTGCTATATGAGGGTCTTGGTGCTTGCTTGAATCCATAAAGTGCTTTCTTCATTTTGTAAACCTTGTGTTCTTAGCCTTCAACTTCATATCCTAGTGGTTGCTGCACGTAGATTTCTTCTTCTAGAATTCCATTCAAGAAGGTTGATTTCACATCGATTCGATACACTTTGCACTTGTTCCACATTGTTCTTGCTAAGAGTGTTCTTACGACATCCAATTTCGCTAACCAAAGTCTATTCTTGGGTGTTGCGAGAGTATTTTTACTACATGTATTAATTTAAATATATCAATTTCTCGCTTTCCATTCAACTTTGTCTTCTATATCCATTCCACACCAATGCGATTTTTGTATTTTGGCAAATCAACCAAATATTATGTATCATTCTTTTCAATAGCTTCTATCTCTTCATCCATAGCTTGCACCCAATTTTCATATTTGATTGCTTCTTGAAACAATGAAGGTTGAAAGGACAACAATCCAAATTTGAGCTAACATCCAAATCATCACAAATATCTTTCAGACTTCTCATTTTTCTCTTACCATTGTTTGATTCATCACCTAATTGACTGGTAAGAGAATTCCAATTTGTTGATCTTATTGAAGATCTATGTTGTTAAGAAAATCTTGGAGTCCTTGGTAGTGTGACTCTATTAGGTATCCTCTCTTCTGATTCTAGATGTCCTTTTTCTGCTACATCTTCTTCTTCCATCAGTGGCACTTTTCAGTCAACTGTTTTTTCTACATTCTCATTCCATGACTCTTTTTATTTGAAACAAAGATAATCATAACACCTATGTTGGTTATGGTTTTCTTGGTGGAAATGTTATACAATTTCTAATGTTCTGGTTGCCCACTGTAACCAGTAAATATGCATTTTTCACTTTTATCATCCAACTTGCCTCTTAGCTCTCTAGGCAAATGTGCATAGGCTAAATATGAAAACACCCTAAAATGAGATAAAATTCAAGAAATACTTGACCATGCTTCTTATGGTACTCTGTTCATCACGCTCTTTATATGGAATTTTTTTATCACATAAACAACACATGCAACCGCTTCTTCCCAATACTCATTAGAGAAGTTTCTTCCTTTCAACATGCTCCTTTCCATGTTCATAATTGTTCTATTCTTTTTGTTTTCTGCACCATTATGTTGTAGTGTGTATCTTGTTGTAAAATTCCTTTTGATTGCATGTTGTTTGAGGTAAGTATGGGATTCCTTCAAATCATATTCTCCACCATGATAATATCTCAATACTTTGATCTGACGATCACTTTGGTTTTTTGTTACAATTTTGAATGCTTCTAACTTTGCAAAAGTTTCAAACTTTTTCTTCAGGAAATAAACCCAAGTATTTATGTTAAGATCATCAATTAAAGTGACTAAGTAACAAATTCCACCAATTGATTGTGTCCTCATAGGTCCACACTAGCTTGTATGAACTAGCTCTAGTGGTCTGTTTTCTCTGTATGAAAATCCCTTTGGAAAACATTCACGGTGTTGATTTATTAAGATGAAGCACTCACACATAGTAGAAGGTACTTTTATGGTAGATAATAGTATAACCATTTGTTTCTACTACAATAATACTAAACCAAAAAACTGAAAGTGTCCAAACCCCAAGTGTCATAACCATTAATCATTAGAACATGCAACCGTAAAATAACTCACCTGATCACTGTAATTCATGATTAGAGGAAAGAGTATGTTCCTTGTCATTTGAAAATTGGCTATCAACTTCTTGCTTGGGGTCTTGTCATATATAACACACTCTTTCCTTGAAAATTAACTCTATATCCCTTTTGCATCAATTGATGACACTTATCAAACTATTTTTGATATTAGGGACATGATATACCTTTGAGATTGTCTTAGGATACCCATACCTCGCTAGAATGTTGACAACTCATTTTCTATCTACATCCATAGTCCTCTCAGTGCCCAAATTTACCCATATCTTAATCTATTTATCCATGTTTGGAATCAAATTCCTGTTCCTTGTCATGTGGTTACTGCATTCACTATCTAATAACCACACATTATCAAAAAGTTCGTGCTTGGTATGGAGAGATAGGAACCTAGAGTCAGTGTTCTCTATAGTTACATTAGTTGTTTGATTTCATTTGTTGGTTGTGTGTTATATTCTTTGCACGACTAGTCACACGAGCACGGGGAGGGGGGAGGGATGTGATATCCCCCCATGTTCATTGCGTCAAGTGAAACAAGGGGGTCACAAGGGGGGTGACATCCCCTGAAGTCCAGGGGCGGTAGCCACCCTACACAAAGTCCACGACAGTGCCCCAGGAAATTCTTTTGCAGCCTATATTAGGTTGGAAGACCTACCTATGGTTTTGTGTGTGGGTTTTACACAGGGTTTGTGGCATAATCGTTTTATCCAGTCAAGGGAACTATAGTTATGTAATAATCCAGGGCTAATGGATTAGGGTTTATGAATGCTTCAAGACACACACACACACACACATATTGTAACATTGAAAGGAATATAATGAAAAGTAAATTTGGTAGTCTCGGTTTTGGGATCCACAGGAAAATCTCTATGTATATGTGTTTTATGTTTATGTTCTCGCCATTACTTATTTTTTGTTTTTAAGATTTCGTTTTCACGTTATTTATGTACAGGGTTAGAACATACATTTGGAATAAGAGAAGTTTCATCTTCAAGGGGACACCGTTGCTGCTGAGGGGTTTTTCTCGGGCCTGTGGTAGACCCTATTTAGTGGGATATCTATGGGATTGATTTTTGTGGTGAAAGAATATGGTGAGCTGCAGTGGATAGGTAGAGATCAATAAATTTAATGGTTAGATTTTTGAGTTGTGGAAGCTCTAGATGGGGGGGCCTTCTGGTGGATAAATATTAGTGGATCACGGTAGATACAAGTCCTAAGCAAATGGAAATTCAGAGGAATACTGAGCAAAGTTTTCTTGGAAAGAAAAGAGAAAAATACAATTGTGTATCTCAGATTCAATTTTGTTGAATATGTCAGGGGAAGCTATGATGAAGGCTTTGTGGAAAAAATTAGGGACATTGTACCAATATAAGTCTCTAGTGAACAAACTGTTCCTACGGAAAAAACAATTGTATACCCTAAGGATGAAGGATGAGGAATCGATGATAGAGAATCTGAATTCCTTCAATATTGTTGTACTTTAGTTGTTATATGTTGATATTAAAATCTCATATGAAGATAAGTTCATAATTTTGTTGTGTTCTCTACAAGATTTGTGGGATAGTTTGGTTGTTGCAATAGGTAGCAAAACAACTACCTTGAAGTTTTATGAAATAGTCTCATCCTTGTTGTTGGAGGAGATGAGACAGAGAAATATGGAGGGCCAGAATAGAGATGCCATGTCTTTACAAGGACGGTCCCGAAACAGAACCAAAAATAAGTCATCGTGTGGGAGATATAAATCTATAGGGAGATATAAATCTCTAGGAAATCCCGCAAATGTTTTTTTGAAATGCGGAAAGTAAGGGCACTTAAAAAAGGACTATAGATATAAATCTCTTGAGAAAGGAAATGGATTTAATGATCCTCCTTTTACAGAGGCGAAAACTACCTCAAATGAAAGTGGGGATGTGTACTTGGATTCTTCTTCAAGTACACACTTAGATCATGAGGCATGGTTGATTGAATCAGGTGCATCCTTTCACTTCACTCCCCATAGGGAGTGGTTCCGTGAGTATGAGAAATATGATGGTGGTGATGTATTCCTAGGGGATGATAGGAAGGCCAGAATAATAGCACATAGAAAATGAAGATGCAGTTGCAAGGCGAAAGGATTCAAACATTTCCTAGTGTTCTGCATATTCTTGCATTGGTGAGAAATATGATTTTTGTAAGCAAGATGGATGATGCAGGTGTAAAAATAGTGTTCTAGAAGGATACTTGCAAGATGGTTCCAGGAGCACTGGTATTGTTGCAAGGAGTTTAGATTGGAAATTTGTACAAGCTTTTGGGTATCACTATTATTGATGGGTACAACAGTTCTGTGGTTCTTGAAAGTGGAGTTGAAAATCTTGTGGTCTTTAGAGAAAATATCATGTTTTGGCATCAAAGTCCTGGAAATATTGGATAGAAGGGTCTTCGAATATTTCATGGAAATGGTATGGTAGAAGGTACGTGTAATTTCTCTATGTATTTAGATTCATGTGAAAATTATGGATTTATATTTATTTGAACATTGTGTATATGGGAAGCAAAATCAGGTGAGTTTCCCCTCAGGTGCTAAGAGGGCGAAAGGGATATTAAATCTTATGCACAGTTATGTGTTTGGACCTATGTCGATTCCATCATTGGATAATTTTGTGTACTATGTATCATTCAGTGATGACTTCTGAAGGAATACATGGATATATTTTCACAGGAAGAAATATGAAATCTTTTACATATTTGAAGAATTTAAGGCTATAGTGGAAAAATAGACAAATAATAAGATAAAGGTGTTGAGGACATATAAGGGTGGAGAGTTCTGTAAGAAGAAATTTCAATTGTTCTATAGGAGGTGGGGTATAACATGGAAGAACAATACTCCATAAACATCTCAAAAAAATAGAGTTGCAAAAATAATGAACATGTCATTGACAGAAAAGGAAAGAAGAATGCTCTGTGGTGTCAAGTTAGGATGAGAATTATGGGAAGAGGCAGTGGATATTGCATGTTACCTGGTTAACCTATCATCTTCATCAGCATTGGAGGATAAAAATCCACATGAGGTATGGACTAGTAAGAAACCCTATCTTTAATGTCTGAGGGTATTTGGCTGTGATGCATATGTAGATGTTCCAAAGGAGAAAATAACCAAGTTGGATAATAAATCTAAAAGGTGCATATTTATTTTGTATAAGGATGGTTTAAAAGGTTATAATATTTGGAACCCATAAACAAGGAAGGTTGTGTACAACTAAGATGTGTTTTTTAGTGAGGTGAAAGGTGCTATTAAACATGAAGTCCTACCAAAGAAACTGAAGAAGATATAGTTTGAGCTAAAGGAGAAAGAATCATGCTCTACAATAGAACAAGATTCAAAAGAGGAAAATCCACAAACTCCGGCTTTGAGAAGATCAGTTTGAGAAAAAAGGAAACAAGAAAAGTATAGTCCATATAATTTTTATTCATTTTTTTATTTATATGTCACCCATGATGATCTCCTAACTCTCTAGGAGGAAGTGGATTCAGAGGATGGAAAAATTTGAAAGGAGTCCATGGTTGATGAAATGGCATCCTTAAAAAAAAATGAGGCTTGGGATCTTGTGGAGTTACCAGCTAGAAGGAAACCTATCAGAAGAAAATTGATGTTTAATAAGAATATGGATTTAAAAGGCAAGGTGGAGAAAAATAATGCTCGGTTGGTAGAGAGAGTTTATTCTCAGGTGTTGAGAATTGATTTTGGTGATATTTTTTCTCTTGTTTCCAAGGTAGCTTCTATTATATTACTTTTATCTATTGCTGCTACATTTGATTTTGAGGTAGAACAGATGGATGTGAAGACAAAGTTTTTTCACAAGGATCTAGAAGAAGATATCTAAATGAAGCAACCTGAAGGCTTTACGGTGAAGGGTAAGAAATAAGTGGTATGCATATTGAAAAATTCTTTGTATAGGTTAAAATGGTCACCAAGGACATGGTATCAGAAATTTGATACATATATACGGGGAATTGACTTCACCTAAAGCAAAGTTTATCACTTTTTTTCTGTTTTAAAATTATTGGTGACCGTTTTATTTATTTCATCTTGTATGTGGATGATATGTTGAATATTGGAAATGAAAAATAAAATATACAGGATTTGAAGACTCAATTGTCCTCCAAATTCGACATGAAGAATATTGGTGCTACAAACTATATTTTGGGCATGGAAATTAAATGAGTTTCAGCAAAGAGGAAGATCTCGTTAAAGCAAAGCAAGTATTTTGAGACAATATTGTAGAGGTTTAATATGAAATATAGTAAACTAGTGACGTTTCATATTCCTCTAGGTGTAAATTTATTTTTTCAATAGTGTCCCAAGACACAAGAAGAGGAAGACAACATGTATTGTGTTCCATATTAAAGTTTAGTGGGTTTCCTGATGTATTCAATGGTCTATACCAGACCAAACATTGCATACGCAGTGGGAGAATTGAGCAGGTTTATGTCAAAACCAGGGAAGGAACATTTGGCAACAATGAAGTAGGTGTTGAGGTATTTGCATGGCACTAATGATTATGGTCTATGCCATCAAGGAAGACCAAGATTCTACAAATTTTTGGACATTAACATGTTTTTTGATGAAGACTGGGCTGGAGATATAGATCAAAGAAGATCTACAAGTGGGTATGTGTTTAGCCTATTTCGAGGAAAATTCAGTTGGATGACAAAAAGTCAGTATGTAGAGGATATTTCAACTTTAGAGGTTGAATACATGGGAACCACTCTTGCAAGCAAGGGAGAAGTTTCGATGTAGAGATTGTGTTCAAGTATGGGGTTGGTAAAATGATCTATAATGATAAACTCTGAAAACGAAAGTGAAATTTTATTGGTAAAGTACCTTTCTTATCATTGAAAGACAAAGCACATTTATGTTTAGTGTCACTTTGTGAGGGATATGGATGAGGAAAAAAAGGGGTTGCTGGTAAACGTGGACACTTTGGAGAATGTTTCACATGAATTGACAAAGTATGTGAGGACTGAGAAGTTTTCTTGGTATAGAGAGTCAATATAAATTTCATGGATGGACAAATGATTAAGCTCTCATGTTACCCCTTGTGTTGAAAAGAAAATAACAAGTGGGATAATGCTGGGTGTGTGTTATATTATTTCCACGACTAGTCACACAGGTGGGATGGTCATAGCGAGGGGGCAGAAGCCCCCCATGTTTGTTGCGTCGGGTGCAAAAAGAGGTTTGTAGGGGGGAGGTAGCCCCTTTACACAGGGTTCAAGGCAGGGCCCTGGGAAAGTTTTGGACCATATATTAGGTGGGTGGACCTACCTATGGTTTTTTGCATGGGTTTTTCACATGGTTTTGGGCATGATGATTTTTTGTCCATGGTACTTTGTAGATCCGGTAAAGGGAACTATGTTTATGTTATAATCCAGGGTTAATGGATTGGGGTTCATCAATGCTTCGACATGTATATATATGTATTGTAACATTGAAAGAAATATAATGAAAATCAATCTGGTAGTCTCAGTTTTGGGATTGAGGGGAAAATATTTGTGTATATGTGGTTTATGTTTATGTTCTCACCATTGTTTATTTTATATTTTTAAGAATTATTTTGCAGGTAATTTATGTACCAGGTTAAAACCTACACCCTTCACTACATATCCTTTTCCAACAATCATGGGAATAGTGAAAAACATTATTGAGATAATAACATCTCAGCATGAATTTTTTTATTGTTCTATTGTTGTTGAAGCTTATGTTATTGCATCCACTTTCGTGTTCCTGATATTCTATGCCATCTCTTTTACCATGATTTCTTTTTCCTCATTTTATGCCTCTCAATTTACCCATGCCTCGACCTATGTCTCTTGAAAAAGAAGCTTGAACTTTAAAATTTTCTTCTAAGTTTAAATCCTCATTTTTTTCTATCCTTGCCTCACGGGATAGAAGTGATCCCATCAAATCATCAACTGTGAACGTTTCCAAATAATTTGATTCTTCTATGGTTGTTACTACATCATAAAACTTGGCAGACAAATATATAAGGAGCTTACGAAACATTATTTGATATTCTATGTCATCAACATAAATACTTAACTGGTTCAAAATAGTCAAAAATTGATTCATAAATGAATCGATGTCCTCTGTTTCCTTCATCTATAGACTTTAAAAATATCTCATAGTATTTTCCAATAGAATAATATTTGATTTGGCCATACCTTTATAGTTTTTCATCAAATTATCCGACACTCTCTTTGTCGATGACGTGGTCATAACATTCTGGAACATTGAAAGGGCCACTTCTTGCTATAGTTGGAATTCTTGAGAAATCTTCTTTTTTTCTTCTTTTCCATTTCTCTGTCTATGCATTAATGAGGGATGATTATTATAATTCATTCTTAGGTTTAGGAAACTCAAACTGGACATGCTCCAAAACATCGTGAGCCTTCAACGTGGTCTCCATTTTAATGGCCCACACATAATAATACTTCCCTATAAATGGTGGAAACTACGACTGGAAATTGTATGAATCCATCTTCAGAACGACTCTTCTTCAAATAATAATATAACCATAAAATATATTCTTTTCAATAAACCCATATATATATATAAAACACCTTTTATACATCATTTTTAATAAATCCAATAAAAAACCTTAAAAAAACTTTATTAATATCTCACGTCAAATATGTATTGGAGATACTAGTTTAAAAGCACCATTTAAAAAGACTTCATAACAAAACCTTTGATTATTTTTATATAATAATTCCTTTTGAAAAAGCGCTCACATATTTGTGAACAACATAAACCATATCCACATGAGTAAGCACCCAATTAGCTTTTGAATTTGATTTTTTTGTTGAATTTTCCATGCTAACGCGTAGTGGAATCTAGTAGGATCACATGTTAACATTCAATGTTGGTCTTCTAGGGTCATGTGTAAATTCTCTTCATGGTGGTGAAGCCCTGCATTAGTGCTTTAATGCGCCGAAAGCACAAGGAATGCATGTGCTCCTGATTGACATATAATGTGGTGCGTTCTAACACCCTCATGCATTATAATTATCTGTATACAACCTCCAGAGTGTGTTATAGCTTTTATCATGAGAAAAAATATATTTTCCCTCATAGACTAGTATTGATCCATTCTCCCCTACATCTTAGTAACCTTTCTCTCATACTAATTTGTTGGAAAGGGAGAGGAGGAAAGGAACAAATTTTCATATACAAAATAATAGGAGTTGTGGCTCTTCTATTGATCACACAAACTTGATTATTAAAATGAACCTGGTAAGGGGTATTTAACCTTTTTGACTTGTGACACACTCAAAATAGCTTTAACATGCAACCACACACTAAATTTGACTTTACCAAAAATAAAACTTAACTTAAACTCACTCACACTTCATTTAGTTAACTGATTCTCTAAATTTTGACAAATCAACATGCGAGAGTAATTATCTATATTTAACATATTTTTCGAGATATTCACTTTTTAAAATACAATTATTTAGTTTAAAATTAGTATATTTAGTTAAAAATAAACTTAATATATATAAAATATTAAAATAATAATATTGTTTTTTTCATTTATCAAATTTAATAGAAATTAGATTTTTATTGAACATTAACCTATATATAATTTTCCAAAATAGAATAATAACCTATAATACTATATAAGAGCATAATTATAAAATAAATCCTAAATTTGACATCACAAAAATGATCAAGGATTTATCTTGCATGTGGTCACACTAATCATTCACATGGACCATATATTGATACTTCAGTGTATTTATTTTCAATATATTTGCCTATCGCTATAAGAAATGAGGGTCTGCTCTATAGCACGTAGTCTCTATGGAGAAAACAGACTACCAGAAAACAATTTAATGAAGATCTGAAGTTCTAGAATCTTTACTCAATTTTTCACTTTTAACGGATGTTTTACAACCCTTGTTTATTGTGTTGCTTAGTTTACTAAGAGCCGAAGTACGTAAATGTGTTACTAATAAATAAAGCTTCTATTAAATGGAAGGATTGAAAGATAATGTAACCTATTATCATTTTTTTCATGGTCAATTTTAATTTTTATTTACTGGATGGAATTGCAACCATGAAATGGGGGGGATTGTGCCTGAAGTGGGACTAGAAGTGAAGTATTTTACTGTTGTATATCGGGTGGGTGTAGGCTGCATGGTTTTTATTTGTCAAAAATATGATTCTTTTTCCACTTTCCTAGAAAAAATTTTAACACATATTGAGGAGTCGTCTAAATGCGATTATTTTTCCAAGCGAAGCTTTCAATTTGATTACAATTTATCAGTTTTTTTTGGTAGATGTAAAAGCTAAATCCCGTAAATTCATGGAGAAGTTAATTCTAAGTTCAAACATTATGTCCATTACTGGCCATCATCTTGGCCATTCACATATGTGTTTTTAAACGTTTAAATATTTATTATGTCAAAAAGAATTTTCTTTATGTGCTAATAAATAATGTCATAGTAATACATAAATTTGTAATTTAATAAAGTGTTAGTATGAAAATTCTTGGTAGTTGTACGAAAATCGCTGTAGGTTTTAACCCTGAACAGAAATTATCTACACATGAATCTTATAACAGAAAATAAACAATAGCGAGAGCATAAAACATAAAACAGATAAACACCGAGATTTTCCCCTGGATCCCAAATCGGGACGACCAGCTTGATATTTCATTATATTCCTTTTAGTGTTACAACACATATATATACATTCCGAAGCATACATAAACCCTAATCCATTAACCCAAGATTAGAACATAACCGTAGTTCCCTTGACTGGATCTACAAAAAATACCAGGGGCCGAAAACCATCGTACCCCAAAACCATGTGCAAAACCATGGGCGCAGATTTCCCACCGGAAATTAAGGACCAAAAATTTTCACCGGGGTGCTACCCTAGACCCCGACAGGTGGGCCCCCCCCTATGACCCTGTTGTTGCACGTGATTAGTTGTGGAAAGAATATAACACATAACCCAACATTCTCCCACTTATTGTTTTCTTTCCGCAGGGGGCCACAAGAGAGCTTGGTCACTGGCCGAATTCTTCAACACCCATTTTTTCTCTACACCAAGAGAACTTATAAGTGCTCACAAACTTCGTCAATGCATCTGCAACATTCTTCAAAGTGTCCATATTTACCAGCAAATCCCTTTTAGCCTCAACCATATCTCTAACAAAGTGATATTGAACATCAATGTGCTTGTCTTTGAATGATAAGCAGGGTTCTTAGCCAAGAAAATTTCACTTTGGCTATCAGATTCTATCCTTATAGCTTGCTTTACCAACCCCATACTTGAAAACAATCTCTGCAACTAAACTGCCTCCTTGCTTGCATGAGTGGCTGCCATGTATTCTTCCTCTATAGTTGAAAGAGCCACTACAAAATGTCTTTTACTCATCCAACTGACTGCACCTCCAAATAGGCTAAACACATACCCACTTGTAGATCTTCTTTGGTCCAGATCTCTAGCCCAGTCTGCATCAACAAAACCATGAATGTCCAACATTCTTTCCAATCTTGGTCTTCCCTTGTAGCAGAAGCCATAATCACTAGTGCCACGTAAATATCTGAAAACCTCCTTCACTACTGTCCAATGCTCCTGACCTGTGTTTGACATAAACCTGCTCAATACTCCCACTGCATGTGCAATGTCTGGTCTAGTATAGACCATTGCATACATTAGGCTACCCACTGCACTTGCATATGGAACGCGGGAAATATCCTCCTCTTCTTCTTGTGTCTTGGGAAACTGTTCAGCAGACAGCTTTACACCCAAAGGAATAGGAACATTCACTGGTTTACTATCCTGCATATTGAACCTCTGCAATATAGTCTCGACGTACTTCCTCTGGTTTAACCAGAGCTTTCTGTTTTCCTGATCTCTCTTAATTTCCATGCCCAAAATATAGTTTGCAGCACCAAGATCCTTCATGTAGAATTTGGAGAACAGTTGGGTCTTCAAATCTTGGATAATTTCATTGTCATTTCCAATCAACAACATATCATCCACATACAGGACCAAATAAATAACATGGTCACCAATTAGTTTAAAATAAACACAATGATCCTCTTTGCTTCTGGTGAAGCCAAGTCTTCGTATATAGGTATCAAATTTCTGATACCACATCCTTGGTGACTGTTTTAACCCATACATAGACTTCTTCATCCTGCATACTATTTCTTTATTACCCTTCACCATAAAGCCTTCAGGTTGCTTCATGTAGATCTCCTCTTCTAGATCCCCATGAAGAAATGTTGTCTTCACATCCATCTGTTCTATCTCAAAATCAAATGCAGCAGCAACAGATAAAATTAATCTAATAGAAGTAACTTTGGCGACAGGAGAAAAAATATCACCAAAATCAATTCCCAACACCTGGGAATAACCATTTTCTACCAACCGAGATTTGTATTTCTCCACCTTTCCTTATACATTCATCTTCTTCTTAAATACCCATTTTCTCCCAATGGGCTTCCTTCCAGCCGACAACTCCACCAAATCCCATGCCTCATTTTTGTGCAAGGATGCCATTTAATCAACCATGGCCTCCTTCCAGAGTTTTCCATCCTTTGAATCTAATGCCTCCCTGACAGTTCTAGGATCATCATCAGTTATAGTTAAGGCAAAACTTGAACAAAAAGCAGATGGACTATACCTTTATAGTTGCCTTCTTTCCCAAACTGATCTTCTAATAGTTGGAGTTTGTGGCTCTTCATCTTCTAAGTCTTCTTCTGTTGTAGATTCTGATTCATCCTCCCTTAGCTCAAACTCTATCTTCTCAGGTTCCTTTGGTAGGACTTCATGTTTTACAACATCTTTCACTTCTCTAAACACCACATCTTGGCTATACACAACCTTCCTTATTATTAGGTTCCAAAGGTTGTAACCCTTTAAACCATCCTTATGCCCAATAAATATGCACCTTTCAGATTAATTATCCAACTTGGTCCTTTTTTTCTTTGGAACATTTACATATGCATCACATCCAAATACCCTTAGATGTGAAAGAGAGGGTTTCTTACCAGTCCATACCTCATGTGGAGTCTTATCCTCCAACACTGATGAAGGTGATCTGTTAACCAGATAGCATGTAGTCTCCACTGCCTAGAATTCTTGTCCTACCCCAGTACCACTGAGCATGCTTCTTGCCTTTTCCATCAGTGTTTTATTCATTCTTTCTACAACTCCGTTTTGCTGAGGTGTGTATGGAGTAGTCTTTTTCCGTGCTATACCACAATTCTTACATAACTCTTCAAATTCATTCTTTCACAACTCCCCACCATTATCTGTCCTCAGCGCCATTATCTTCTTCTCTGTCTCGTTTTCCACCAGAGCCTTAAATTCTTTAAATCTGTCAAAAGCTTTAGATTTCTTCCTCAAGAAATATATCCATGTATTCCTTTAGAAGTCATACATGAATGAAACATAGTACATATACTTTCCCAGTGATGGAACTGACACATGTACAAACACATCACCATGCACAACTTCTAATATCTTGTTTTCCCTCTTAGCACCAGAAGGAAAACTCACCCGATTCTGCTTCCCATATACAAAATGTTCACAGAAATCGAAATGTAGAGAGAAATTAGACATACTTTTTACCATACCATTTCTATGCAGTATCTGAAGGCCCTTCTCTCCAATATGTCCAAGCCTTTGATGCCACATCATGTTATGTTCTATAACCAGCTCCAAAAATAGAAGAAAAGAGATATCAACGCCTTAGAAATAAGCCACTTCAAGGGGGCAACCTCCAATACATTACATAAATGAACAATTATTGGATGATACAATTTTACAAAACCTCCTTTCTATATATAGGAGTCCATGGGGACATAATTTAATCCTAGTGGGCCACAATGTAATCCTAGCCGACCTAACAATAATAATTTAAGGGCACAATAATAACAAAATGGGGGTTACAAGGGTTCGATAATAACAGTAAGGGGGTTACAAAAACAATAATAAGGGACTATACTAGTGATATAGGGACCTAACATGCCCCTCTCCTTCAAAAAAGTGTTGTCCTCAATGCTTGAGTAGCTCTGAGTGCTTCTGTATAAAATTCTCATCCTCCCATGTAGAATCTTTAGTGGGTAAGTTCTTCCACTTGACGAGATACTCTAAAATTGATCGATTCCGTACCTATCGAGTTCTTGTTTCCATGACCACTTCAGGTTCCAATATGATTTTTCCTTCCTCATCAATTTCTGGCAATATTGTTTGAAATGGAAGATTTTCACCTATAACCTTCTTTAAGCATGAAACATGGAAAAATGGATGTACTCGTGAAGAAGCAGGAAGCTCCAATTTGTATGCCATAGAACCAATATTTTGCAACACCTTGTAAGGACCATAGTACTTTGGTGATAATTTATTATCCTTCTTAGCTTGCTTCAGAGACATTTGTTTGTATGGTTTTAGCCATAAAAATACCCAATCTCCTACATCAAAACTTCTCTCGCTGCGATCTTGATCTGCCTGTTGTTTCATTTGATTTTGTGCCAAATTCAGGTTATCCTTTAAGAGTTGGAGAACTTCTTGTTGATGCTCGATGTGATCTTCCACTACTTGAACCTTCGAATTTTCTCTTGATGATGTGATGGATGGTGGATGATATCCATAAAATGCCATAAATGGGGTCATTTTTGCTGCAGTATGGAAGAAAGTGTTATACCACCATTCAGCAAGAGGTAACCACTTGACCCATTGTGTTTGTTTATCAGATACAAAACAACGAAGATATCCTTCAAAACATTTATTTACTATCTCAGTTTGACCATCAGATTGAGGATGATAAGATGAGCTATGAGCTAATTGAGTACCCAAACAAGAAAATAACTCCGTCCAAAAATTTCCAGTAAAAATGGGATCTCTGTCGCTCACAATAACACTTGGGCTTCCATGTAGCTTTTGAATTCTATCCATAAATGTAGTAGCAACTGTACTTGCTTTAAATGGATGAGATAATGCACAAAAGTGTGCATACTTGGTAAGTCTATCAACTACCACCATGATGACACTCTTTCCTTCAGACTTAGGTAAACCTGTGATAAAATCCATTGGAATCTCCTCCCAACGTTGACTTGGAATGGATAAAGGTTATAGAAGTCTCGGGGTCTTAATTTTTTCCACTTTATTATGCTAGCAAACCAAACATTCCACCACAAACTTTTGCATATCAGATTTAAGGCCATCCAAAAAAAATTCTTTCTTCACCCTGTGGTAAGTTTTTAAAAATCCTGAGTGTCCTCCTAAAGGAGAAGTGTGAAATTCCAGAAGAATGTTTGTTTTAGTTGGGAATTATTGCAAAGATATAAGCGATCTTTGTACCATAAGGAATCATTTTTCCAACTAAATGTATCAGATGTACTAGGATCTTGCTGCAACTTTTGAATGAGTGTTGATACATCTTTGTCCTTCTTCCATTCATCTCTTGCTCCAGTTATCCAATCTGGTTGGATAATAGAAATGGCACAAAGCAATGCTTCCACCTCTTCATTCTTTCTTGAGAGTGCATCTGCAACAACATTAAGCTTTCCTTTTTTGTATATTATTTCAAAGTCATAAACCAACATCTTTGTGACCCATTTTTTCTGCTCTTCTGATGATAGTCTTTGTTCCAAAAAGTGTTTAAGACTATCATGATCATTTTTTACCTTGAAGTGTCTTCCCATTAGGTAAGTTCGCCATTCCTTTAGTGCATGCAGTATTGCTAACATTTCCTTCTCATAAATAGGTTTCTGTAAATACTTTCCTTTGATTGGACGACTTTCAAAAGCAATGGGTCTTCCTTCCTCCATTAAAACTGCACCAATTCCATTTCCTGAGGCATCACATTCCACAATAAAGGTTTTTTTGAAGTCTGGCGTAGCTAAGACCGCTGCTAGGCACATTTCCTCCTTAAGACATTTAAAGGCCTTAGTTGCTTCAGGAGTCCATGAAAATGCATCTTTCTTCAATAATGTTGTTAGAGTTGCTACTATTCTCCCATAATTCTTAACAAACTTGCGATAATACCCTTTTAACCCGAGAAATCCTTGCAACTTCTTTATGGTTGTGGGGACTTTCCATTCCTTAATGGCTTTAATTTTGTTAGGGTCTACTTTAACACCCTCGTGAGATACAATATGACCCAAATATTCCACCTCTTGTACTCCAAAGAAACATTTGGATTTTTTTTGCATATAATTGTTTCTCCTGCAATAGTTTGAGCACCCTGTCAACATGTTCAACATGATCCTTCCAAGACCTGCTGTAGATTAGTATATCATAAAAAAATACTAGCACAAATTTTCTAAGGAAGGGTTTGAAAAATGGAATTCATCAACCCTTGAAATGTAGAAGGTGCATTGGTAAGGCCAAAAGGCATGACCAAAAATTCATAATGACCCTCATGAGTTCGAAATGCTGTTTTTGGAATATCTTCAGTCTTCATTCTAATTTGATGATATCCTTAACGAAGATCCAACTTGGTAAAATAAATTGCTCCATGTAATTCATCCAATAATTCATCAATCACAAGAATGGGAAATTTGTCTTTAATGGTGAGCTTATTGAGCTCCCTATAATCCGGACACATTCGCCATGATCCATCCTTCTTGTGTAGCAATACTACAGGAGCAGAGAAAGAACTTTGACTAGGTTGAATTATACCTGCCTCTAACATTTCTGCAATCATACGTTCAATTTCGCTCTTTTGGAAGTAAGGATATCTATAAGGCCTGATGTTTGGAGGAACACTTCCTGGAATCAAATGAATAGCATGATCATGATCATGAATAGGTGGGAGTCCTTTGGGAGTTTCAAACACCTTGGAATGATTGTCCAAGACTTGTTGGAGATCTGCAGAAATAGATGATTTTGATGTTAGAACTTCTAGTGAGCATAATTGTGCAATTACGCCTCGTTGTTATTTCTTTAGAAGCTTTGTCATGACATTAGAGCTTATTATCCTTCCCCGCTTCCCTTCAATACCCCGTAATTCGACTTCCTTTCCTTCTGAAAAAAATTTCAAGAAAAGTTCTTGAAAATTAAAAGCTACCGTCCCCAAAGATTGTAACCATTGTACTCCTAGTACAATATCAACACCTCCCATAGGAATGGCAAGCATTGGACTAGTCAATACATATTCCCCCATGGTTAGCTTGATATTATGGCATTTTCCAGAGCAATTTATAGTTCCTCCATTTGCAACCATCACTTGACATTCTGGTGCTGGGTATAGGAAACAATCTAATTCCTTGGCTACCTTATAATGAATAAAATTATGGGTGCTACCTGAATCAATCAACACTATTACCTTTTTCTTCTTGATATGTCCTTCTATCTTGAGAGTTTGAGGAGTGGTAATTCCTGCCAGTGCATTACACGATATGGTCGAATTCATTTCTTCCTCTTCTAGGGCTGGTTCCTGGTGTATATCATCTTCTTGTTCATTTTCTTCTTCCATTTCAAAATCGATGTAAAATAATTTCTTCTCAGCACACTTATGACCTTTAGTGTATTTGCTATCACAACTTTAGCAAAGCCTTTTTGCTCTTTTTTCTTCCAATTGTTGTGGTGTCAACCTTGTAGGTTGTGGAAATCTAGGCGTAGCAACACTTCCTTCTTTATAGAATTGAGTGGCAGGCTTCCTTGTCGCCATAATTTTACATTCAACTTTTCTTGCCAACCTGAATGCCTTCTCCAATGAATCAGGTTCCAAAACGCGAACTTCATGTTGGATGTTATCCTTTAAAGTGCCTAAGAAGAGATCAATCATGTGTTCCTCTGTAAGATCAGTTACCCTTATATTCAATTTTTGGAAGTCCTCAATGTGCTGCCCCACTAAACCCTTTTGTTTGAGATTTATCAATTGGGTAAAGAAGGTGTTGCTCTTTGTATCCTCATAATGTGCTATCCTTTCCTCCGTAAAAATTGACCAAGTGACAATTTTTTTACGGGAACAAAGCCATCGATACCATACAAATGTATTTTGTTCTAAATGTAAAGTTGCAATGCGTACCTTTTGTGTGTTTTGCACGTTATGGAGATCAAAATATTGCTCCATCCGTAGTATCCATGTTACAGGATCCTTTCCATCAAACTTCCTCATATCCATTTTTGGAATATGGTGGTTCTTCCCACCAACATTAGAGGTTATGAAATCACGATTAACATTTATTTTGTTCTCATCATGAGTTTCCTCTACTATCTTTTCACCATTAGGAAACATTTCTTGTATCAACTTTCCCAAACCTTCGATGTCTACTTTTAGATCTTTCTTCATGTTTTCCATGTTGTCTTTCATTTTTTCATCGATCTTAGCTTCCATGTCATCCATCTTAGCTTCCATTCCCACTTCCATGCCATCCATCTTAGCTTCCAAACCATTCATCTTAGCTTCCACGCCTTTCTTCAAACCATCCATCTTAGTTTCCACGCCCTTCTTCAAAACTTCCATTTCATTTTTTGTTTTTCTTTGCGAGAGCGAAATTTGTTGCACTTGCTCTTGTAATTTTGATATGTCATGTTGCCATTCTTCGTCTTCATGAGTCATAGTAGAGCCTTATAAAGGCTTAAAGGGTGTTGAATTATTTTTAGGGGTCATTTTAGAATCCAATATTGATATATGTTCTACAATAGGCCCTTGCAATCAATTCAACTTGATTCTTCAAACAAGACTTATGCAATTTGGAAAAAAAATACACATCTTTTACTTGCTTTGAGGAGCTCGATATTTAAATTGTATTATCTCTGTGATTATGGATCTTCAATGTCTGAAATTTAGCATTGAAGTAGCCCTTTGAATTCTATTTTGAATGCCACGGGTCTGACCTGATTTGGATTCTCCAAGACAAATTTGTGTCCAATCTCCCACAATGACCTAATTATGGACTAGTTAAGTAGAGCGAACTTGTACGACTTGCCACGTATCACTGTTTCGTCCTTTGTCTCTGAAATTGATAGTAAAGAAACTACAGTCTGTGTACTTGTGACCAATTTTTATGGCACTCCAATCCAATGCCCAGAGAGAGAGTTATTGAAATTTTCCCACGATCACCTCTTTGAGATGAAATTCAGGAGCCTGAAAAAGCACTACCTTCCATGGATCATATCTCCACAAATATTGCGAACCAAGATCTGAATTTTTTTGCCAAATTTCCTCAAGAATTCAGCTTCGCACGATACAAATTTAAGACTCTGAACCTTCGTACAAAAAAAAATAGAGTGAAAATTCCATGATGACCTGTTTAGGATCCTGAAAAATGACCTAACTTCCACAGATGATATCTCCAGAAATATTTCGAACCAAGCTCTAAAATTTTTAGAAAAACTTACTCAGGATTTTGGCTTCGCACCCTAAAAATTGCAGCTTCTAAAACTTCGTAGAAAAAAATTTATAGCGAAAATTCCACGATGACCTGTTTGGAGCAGCGAAACCCTAGAATCCAAAGCTATGATACCAAATGTTGTGTAACCAGCTCCAAAAATAGAAGAAAATAGATATCAACGCCTTAGAAATAAGCCAATTCAAGGGGGAAACCTCCAATAAATTACATAAATGAACAATTCTTTGATGATACAATTTTACAAAACCTCCTTTCTATATATAGAAGTCCATGGGGCCATAATTTAATCCTAGTGGGCCACAATCTAATCCTAGCCGACCTAACAATAATAATTTAAGGGCACATTAATAGAAAAATGGGGGTTACAAGGGTTAAATAATAACAATAAGGGGGTTACACAAACAATAATAAGGGACTATACTAGTGATATAGGGACCTAACATGGTATTTTCTCCAGAGACAGCTAGGATTTTTGCTCCACTTTCAGGAACCACAAAATTGTTACACCCATCAATAACAGTGCTACCTTGTAGCTTGTACAGAGTTCCAGTCTGAACTCCCCACATTAATACCAGTGCTCCCTGAACCATCGTGTAGGAATCTTTCTCGAACACTTTTTTTACACCTGCATCATCCATCTTGCTTACAGAAATCAGATTTCTGGCCAATGCAGGAATATGCAGAATAATAGGAAGTGTTCTAATCCTTCCCTCTTGCAGCTTCAGCTTCACCTTTCCACGTCCGATGATTCAGGCCTTCCTATCATCCCTTAGGAAGACATCACCGCCATCATATTTCTTATACTCACAGAACCACTCCTGATGGGAAGTGAAGTGAAAGGATGCACCTGAGTCAAACAACCATGACTCATGATCTACATGTGTATTTGAAGAAGAAGCCAAATGCACATCCCCACCTTCATCCGAGGTGGTTTTTTCCTTTGCAGAAGGAGCACCATCAGATCCCTTTCCTTTCTCAGGAGCTTTAGATCTGCACTCCCTTTTGTAGTGCCCTTCCTTTCCGCATTTCCAGCATACCTTTAAAAAATTTCCAGGAGATTTATATCTCCCTCTAGATTTGGATCTCCCACTCAAAAAATTATTCTTGTTTCTATTTTGGGACCTTCCTCGTACAGATAAGGCATATCCATTCTAGCCCTCCATATTTCTCTGTCTCATTTCCTCCAACAAAAAAGCTGAGAAAATGTCATCAAAATTCAAGGTAGTTGTATTGCTACCTATTGCAATAACCAGACTGTCCCACGAGTCTGGTAGAGAACACAACAAACTGAATCACTTATCTTCATTTGAGATTTTAGTATCAACAGATGAAATTTGACTTAACACAGTATTGAAGGTGTTCAGATGTTCTGTCACAGAGTCTCCATCCTTCATCCTCAGGTTATACAGATTTTTCCCCAGGAACAAATTATTCACCAAATACTTAGATTGGTACAATGTCCCAATTTTTTCCCACAAATTATTCACCGTAGCTTCCCTAGATACATTTAGCAATACTAAATCTCAGACACACAACCGTATTGTGCTCTTAGCCTTCTGATCCAGTTTCTTCCAGTCTTCATCTGACATTGCCTTTGGTTTAGTACCTGGATCTACCACAATCCACTGATATTTATCCACCAGAAGATCCTCCATATTGATCTTCCACAACTCAAAACTCTGACCATTAAATTTCTCGATCTCTATCTTTTCGCCGCTCGCCATCTTCTTTCACCGCAAGAATCGATCCCACAGATCTCCCACTGAATAGGGTCTACCTCAGGCTCGAGCAAAAAACCCTCAGTAGCAAAGGCATCCCCTTGAAGCCGAAACAGATTTGATACCAAATGTAGATTTTAACCGTGAACAGAAATTATCTACATGAATCTTATAAAAAAAATAAACAATAGCAAGAGCATAAAACATAAAACAGATAAACACAAAGATTTTCCCCTAGATCCAAAATAGGGACGACCAACTGGATATTTTATTCTATTCCTTTTAGTGTTACAACACATATATATACATGTCACAGCATACATAAACCCTAATCCATTAACCCAGTATTAGAACATAACCGTAGTTCCCTTGACTAGATCTACAAAATATACCAGGGGCCGAAAACCATCACACCCCAAAACCATGTACAAAACCATGCACAATACCATGGGTGCGGACCGCCTATTGGAAATTAAGGACCAAAAATTTTCATTAGGGCACTGCCTCAGACCCTAACAGGGGGGGCTACCGCCCCCCCTGTGACCCCCCTGTTGCGCCCAGTGCAAAACAGGGGCTATTGCCCCCCCCTCTTACCCCCTCGTGTGTGATTAGTCATGGAAAGAATATAACACATACCCAACAATCGCTTCACTTAAGTCATTGGTGACAAGTGACCCTAACAACAAGATATGGTTTTTTATGCTTCATATATGGAATGAAAAAATAAGAAAACTATGCAACACAAAGATCATACACGATTCAAAACATAAAACAATAAGAAATAAATTATGCAATAACTAAATAGAAGAAGACTTTAAATTACTAATATTTTTATTAGAAAACACATGCTGAAGGAGGTTTAGAACATGGATCTCTAAATCCCCCTATGTGGGATGGTTCCTTTGATGTCATTATGCTTCAATGATCTTTTTTCTCTCTCAAAATGTAAAAACCAAAAATCAAAAGTGGAACTTAAATGGGAGATCAAATGTGATAAGATGATAGTGGTGATGATGATAGTGATCATGGTGATGAATGAATGGAGAACCCTCTTATTTATAACAATTTATTGATCTAAATTATGAATTGGAAAATAATAAAAAATTACTGACCAAATCCAGATCTAACCATTAGGAAAACTTTATTATATTTTTTAGAGAGGTAAAAGATATTCAAAATGGTCAAATATTTTTATTTAGAAAATTGTTGAAGCAATTAACAAATAAAATGATTTATCATTCATTTTGTGAGAATTAAGAAAAATATGAATTCAAAATACTTGTTAAATTGTGATTTAACAATTATTCAAAAAAAAAATTACGGAATAATAGATAAATAATGATCTATTTAATTATTCCAAGGTGATTTAGTCAAATGTGACAAGGAGTAATTATCAAATAATGATTTAATAATTATTCCTAGAGAAAATTAAATAAATAATGATTTATTCAATTATTATCATGGGTTTTTTAAATTTTAATTTGACATATTTTAATAAAAATGGTTTACTATATTATATCCTATGGTGAAAGTGATTTTACTATGGTAAAATTAATTCTACATGTTGTATTTTGATCCAGCTAGTTATAACTCATTAGGTGATGATTTTTAGGTGATAATAGATTCCCCTCAAGTGTACACCCATAAAGAGGAAATCATATGACCAAAATATATTGTAGGCTACACTTCCACATGACACCTGAAAAAATGCAAGGGAGGATGAAGAAATGGAGGGGGAGAGAACTACTAAAATCATATAAGTCTCCTTTTATTTTGGAGTATATGATCTCAAATGAAGGGGGGGTGACATTCCCATACCCGCTGAGATAACTGAGTACAAATAATAATGGTATGCCCAAAAATGTGGGACTGAGCTACAAAATACACGATACATGATACCTGATATGTTGGCATCAATGGGCCAAAATGTGATACAATAATACAATGAGTCCCATAGACATAATGTGTCTAGAAAAAAATATGTCAGGGATAAATACAATAAAATATGAGTACATGAGACATAGTGCCCCTCATGATGATATGGTGAGGGGGAATCACAACCAAAAAGGCCATGCTGAATTAGAAAGGGCTCTAAATATCTTAATGGATCATCTAAAGGAGACATGCATTGTGTGGATGTTGCAAGCAACTACAACTGAACCCATCAAATCTGTAGAACTACATCTAAGGATATATCACAATCTGTGGTCATTTGGGCATGTGGGGAGATACGTGAAGGGCTAGCCCCTCATGAACTCTATAACATCTCACACACAACAAGGAAATTTTGGGACAATCTGATAGATCATTGGACCATCAACTTTATGATTCTTGATCATGCAATAATGAGATCGAGTCAAGCATGCTAGAAACAACAAAGTCAAAGGGAAATGATGATTCCCTTTTCTTGATCTGACATATCATACAATGATGATGATCCAGGTGGATATTGGTGGCCACCCACATATTTCATTTGGACCCGCACCATCAATTCTTGCGGTTTTTCACATTCAGCATAACTTACTATTTTTAGCAGGTTTTTCGGGTCCTGCACCCCTGGAGCCATTTTGGGGGGGCCTTAATGACCTAGAATAATATTTTTGGCCACCCACCTATTCCATTTGAACCCCCACCATCAATTATTTTAGTTTTTAAGTTGCAGCACAAATTACTATTTTAAGTATTTTTTTGGGTCCTGAACTTCCGAAGCCATTTCGAGGCCTTGAACGACGTTTTTTGGCATCGCTCATCCCGTGAATATGATTCTATTCTAAAATTGATATTTATGACACCAATTGTATTCCTTGGATAGATATTTATAATGATGTGTCATGTGCATCAAACGGAGATAGTATGCCAAAGTTACGACCCTGGGAAGTTGAAACACCAATTTACCCAAACGGGGCCCATAGTTTTGGGTCTTCATCTCCTAGGGTTAGGTTTTTGGATGTTTACAGTTCTCCATTGTTTTCTCAATAATAAATAGGCCCTCAAGCCTCATTGTAAGACTGTTTATAGGTCTGTAGCCACCACATCTCTTCTCAGAGATTCGCTACCAGCACCCTAGCTTTTTTATTTACATTATGTATGTAAGCATATTTATGTTATTTGATATTAATGAAATGAAGCATTATTTCCACTGCATCTCTAAGTTTATGGTTATTTCTCTATTTTTTTGTGTTCCTTCATAAATACAGATCAGTGGTATTAGAGCGGTCTGCTCTTTCTTTGTTTTTCTTTGCATGTCCCCAACGCGGTCAAGGTATAAGGAGTTAGGGCTTGATCTGGTTGAACCCTTGCAAGATTAGCCTTGCAAACCCTGACGACCTCCCATGGTAGAAGAAAATAAAGGCGAGGGAGTAGGATATCCTATCAAAATATTTCTCAAGGAGGCCCTTGAGAAACAAAGGAATGCAATGATGGATAAATTTGTTCAAATCCTTCAACGACTGTCCGCCTACGGTGCATTTGCATCCAACAGCCACTCTGGAGGTGCCACTCCCTTCACGGTACAGGTAAACTTTGACATTCCTATATTTGAAGGCCAAATAGATGCAGACGTCATAGATAGATGGTTGAATTTTCTAGAAGGATTTTATCGGTCCATGATTTCTCTGACCGAGAAAAGATTATTTTTGCACTCCTCAAAGTTTCCCCCCATGTCGAAGACTAGTGGGAAACCTACTGTGAGCAGGAGGATGAAGGGGAAACCTCTCCATTCTTGGCCACACCCACTTTCAATTCATTCCGAGATGGCATCAAGGAACAATATTACCCCGTGGGGAGCTATGAGGACAAATACATCCAATGGACCACGCTGCGGCAACAAAGGGATCAAGATGTGCATGAACTGACGAATCTGTTCCATACTTTGTGCACAAAGTTGGGTATTAAACATTCAGAGAGACATTTAGTGCTCAAGTAGCGCGGTTGTTTTCACAAACACATTCAGGATGAAATGGAGTTCCTAGAAATTACATCACTTGGCACGGCATACCGCTATGCCACCAAGATTGAGCATAAATTTAAGCAGAAGAAGCAATACTTTGGATCTGCGAATCCGAAACGTGCCCTAAAAGTGAAGAAAAAGGGGCAAGGCCAAATCAGTGCAACTTAGAACAACACCAGAAATCTAAATAAGGACATAGGGAAGTGGTGTGAATTTCATAACAGCCCCACACATAGCACAAATGAGTGTCAGGCCAAACAGTCATTGGTGGCTGAACTAAACGCACCCGAATCATATGCATTTTATGATCGTGAGTGAAAAGAAGACAAAGGAAATGACTAAGGGAAGCAGATCATTGATGTGGATCCTAGTGCCATTGTTACCACCACTAAGATCCAGAGGGAGGATCCAGAGGAGGGGGAACACCTCTTCCATTCGCAGATGTGGGTGAAGGGTTCTACACTGCAATTTCTTGTCGATAGCGGAAGCCAAAAGAACCCCATTTCAGCAGAGGTCATGAAGCAGCTCGGCCTGCTAATCATGGAACACCCACAACCGTATACCATCAGGTGGCTCCACCTAGGGAGAGATCTCTGCATCCGCCAGCAGTGCCGCCTTCCATACAATATCAAGCCATTCATGGATGAGGTGTTGTGTGATGTTTCTTCTCTTGATTTAGCTGATGTATTATTGGGCCAACCACAATTGTGGAGGCGACATGTTGTGTATGAGTCTATGCCTCATGCTATTTTTATTACTTTGGGAAATAACTTGTATAAGATACCAGAGGTAGTACCACCTCCTGTCATCTCTTTGACTACTGCAAAACAATGTAGTAAAATTGTTTCCCAAACCAGAAAATTTATTTTCCTTACAAATTGCTCACACAGAAAGAATAATATTGTGGCCACAACCTCAAAATAGGACTCCCCTACAGAGCTGCAGCAAATGGAAAAATTCAAGGAGGAATACGAGGAAATCTTCTCCTCACTCATGGAGGTTCCTCTACACTGTCAGGACACGCACTCCATTGATCTAACCCCCGATGTACCGCTGCCTGATGTGGCCATACCTCATGTGACTACACAGAAAAAATCCACAAATGTACTGTCTAATGCTGACAAAGAAACAAAATTTACTAAACACATCCAGCATGTTTGCCCGCAGGTCCATGACATCTTCGAAAAATATAATAACTAGTTCAACAAAATTTGCCTCATCTATTGGAGGATCTCAATGCAATGGGGAAAATTTCTTCCTAAGGAGGGAGGAATGATCCAAGTGGATATCGGTGACCACCCACCTATTCCATTTGGACCTGCACCATCAATTCTTGCATCTTTTCACATTCAACACAACTTACTATTTTTAGCAGGTTTTCGGGTCCTGCACTCCTGGAGCTGTTTTGGGGCGTTAATGATCCAGGTGGAGATTAGTGGCCACCCACCTATTCCATTTGAACCCCCACCATTAGTTCTTTCTGTTTTTAAGTTGCAACAAAACTTAATATTTTTAGCAGTTTTTTGGGTCTTGAACTTCCAGAGCCATAAAATTGGATCAGATGAAGGATAGAACTAAGGTACACAACCCTCTTAACCACTCTCCTAGAATAAATGTGTTGATGTCCATAAAAGATGGCCTGCCATAGTTGAGGCAATGAGGAATCCTCAGCAAAGGCACAAGGAATCATAATAATGTGACTAATAGACTAACACCAGGGATGATGATGGAAGGAAACAAGATGAGTGGTGGGATGAAATATTCCCTTTTCAAAGAATTATATGCATGGTTGACCTAGAAACAACTGGTTCAATTCAAGAGGGGATCATGAATTACAAAGACAAAGGATTTTCATAAATAGAGTAGTATAGTTGGAGGTAAAATATGATAAAAATGGGATAAATTCAATGCAAATATGAATGGAACACTACAACTAGAATCAATGGGACTCAGAACAGATTCCATGAATGCAAGGGTCACTCATCTTAGATGCTCCGAACAAGGGTGACTCGATGATGTAGCCAAATGGTGGAGGCCCGGAAGAGACCATAAAAACATGATTAAATAACGGTTACTCATGAAACAAATTGACACATGAGATAGAAACAAAAAAGGTAAAGTGGTAGCAGAGTAAAAGTGGATCATATCAAGAAATTCAATTTTAATAGGAAGTAAAGTGAAACATCGTGGAAAAAATGGCTTCCTAGTGAAATGTTAAATTATCAAAAATAAAGGGATAACCATTATGAAAATCAATGAGATCTTTCGAACGATGCTAATGGTTTTTCAAACTGAGCTACGATTTTGTCACAATGGGAAACATAAAAGATATGTTTTTTCCTATAAACTGGCTTCTTGCCCCCAAATCCAATTCATTTTCATAGTGAGTTGTTGGAGAATTTGGAGAGGAGAAGAAGGCCCTAAAACATACAGAGATTGTAGTAGACAACCTGATTGATGGATTTTTTTCATGTGACTTTGAGGTTGATGGCCTTACCTTTATAAAAAATTCCTTAATACTTCTTGGAAGGATCATTCCTGATGAAGGATCAAGATCAGAAAGGAATACAGGAAGGAACTACTAGAGAAGTTATACCTATTATTAATGGTTTTCCTAAACATGATATACTTATCCCAAGCATATGTGGATGGAGGGGACTTATCACACATTTAAATGTGAGAACGATAACCCTAGCTGGATGAGTTTGTGGAGAGACATTGTGTTCCAAGTGCCTAAAGAAGGGATTTAGACATTCAAGCCTACTGGCATGAGATCCTCCATAACATGTTATGGACATGCCAAGTTTTTCTAGAATAGTGGACTCTAATCAAATTTTGATGATGAGGTTCACCATTTATTGTTTATGGTTGTCTTCTTGTGGGAAGAAGGAATAAAGGGTGTAGTAAGAGAAGGAAATGGTGTTGTGAAACCAGCTCCAAAAATAGAAGATAAGATATATCAATGCCTTATAAATAAGCCACTTCGAGGGGGCAACCTCCAATACATTACATGAATGAACAATTCTTGAATGATACAAATTACAAAACCTCCTTTCTATATATAGGAGTCCATGGGGCCACAATGTAATCATAGTGGGGCAAAAATGTTATCCTAGCCGACCTAACAATAATAATTTAAGGGCACAATAATAACAATATGGGGGTTACAGGGGTATAATAATAACAATAAGGGGGTTACACTAACAATAATAAGGGACTATACTAGTAATATAGGGACCTAACATGCCCCTCTCCTTCAAAAAAGTGTTGAACTCAACACTTGAGTAGCTCTGGGTGCTTCTATATCTCATCCTCCCATGTAGAATCTTGAGTGGGTAAGTTCTTCCACTTGATGAGATACTCTGAAATTGATCGATTCCATAGCTATCAAGTTCTTGTTTCCATGACCGCTTCAGGTTCCAATATGATTTTTCCTTCCTCATCAAGTTCTAGCAATATTGTTTGAACTAGAAATTTTCACCTATAACCTTCTTTAAAGATGAAACATGGAAAACTGGATTCACTCGTGAAGAAGCAGGAAGCTTCAATTTCTATGCCATAGTACCAATCTTTTGAAACACCTTGTAAGGACCATAGTACTTTGGCGATAATTTATTATCCTTTTTAGCTTGCTTGAGGGACATTTGTTTGTATGGTTTTAGTCATAAAAATACCCAATCTCCTACATCAAAACTTCTCTCGCTGTGATGTTGATCTGCCTATTGTTTCATTCGATTTTGTGCCAAATTCAGGTTATCCTTTAAGAGTTGGAGAACTTCTTGTTGATGCTCGATGTGATCTTCCACTGCTTGAACCTTCGAATTTTCTCTTAAATATGATGTGATGGATGGTGGATGATATCCATAAAGTGGAATAAATGGGGTCATTTTTGCTGCATTATAGAAGGTAGTGTTATACCACCATTCAGCAAGAGGTAGCCATTTGACCCATTGTGTTTGTTTATCAGATACAAAATAAAAAAGATATCCTTCCAAACATTTTTTTACTATCTCAGTTTGACCATCAGATTGAGGATGATGAGATGAGCTATGAGCTAATTGAGTACCCAAACAAGAAAATAACTTCGTCCAAAAATTTCCAATAAAAATGGATCTCTGTTGCTCATAATAACCCTTCGGTTTCCATGTAGCTTTTGAATTGTGTCCATAAATGTAGTAGCAACTGTACTTTCTTTAAATGGATGAGTTAATGCATACAAGTGTGCATACTTGGTAAGTCTATCAACTACCACCATGATGATACTCTTTCTTTCAAACTTAGGTAAAATTGTGATAAAATCCATTGAAATATCCTCCCAACGTTGACCTGGAATGGATAAAGGTTGTAGAAGACTAGGGGTCTTACTTGTCTCAAATTTATTCTGCTGGTAAACCAAACATTCCGCCACAAAATTTTGAATATCATATTTAAGGCCATCCCAAAAAAATTCTTTTTTCACCCTGTGCTAATTTTTTAAAAATCCCGAGTGTCCTCCTAAAGGAGAAGTGTGCAATTCCAAAAGAATATTTTATTTTAGTTGGGAATTCTTACAAAGATATAAGAGATCTTTGTACCATAAGGAATCATTTTTCCAACTAAATGTATCATATGTACTGGGATCTTGCTGCAACTTTTGAATGAGTGTCCACACTTCTTCATCCTTCTTCCATTCCTCCCTTTCTTCAGTTATCCAACCTGGTTGGATAATAGAAATAGCACAAAGAAATACTACCACCTCCTCATCCTTTCTTGAGAGTGCATCTGCAAAAAAAATTTAGCTTCCCTTTTTCGTAGATTATTTCAAAGTCATAACCCAACATCATTGTGACCCATTTTCCAGCTGTTCTTAAAAATATTTGTTCCAAAAAGTGTTTAAGACTATCATGATCAGTTTTTACCTTGAAGTGTCTTCCCAGTAGGTAAGGTCGCCATTTTTTTAGTGCATGTAGTATTGCTGACATTTCCTTCTCATAAATAGCTTTCTGTAGATACTTTCCTTTGATTGGATGATTTTCAAAAGAAATGGGTCTTCCTTCTTGAATTAAAACAACAATAATTACATTTCCTGAGGCATCACTTTCCACTATAAAGGTCTTTTTGATGTCTGGCATAGCTAATACCGGTGTTAGGCACATTTCCTCTTTAAGATGTTCAAAGGCCTTGTTGCTTTAGGAGTCCATGAAAATGCATCTTTCTTCAATAATGTTGTTAGAGGTGTTGCTATTCTCCCATAATTATTAAAAAACTTGTGATAATACCTTGTTAACTTGAGAAATCCTCGCAACTGCTTTATGGTTATGAGTACTTTCCATTCCTTAATGGCTTTAATTTTGTTAGGGTCTACCATAACACCCTCGTGAGATAAAATATGACCCAGATATTCCACCTCTTGTACTCCAAAGAAATATTTGTATGTTTTTCCATATAATTGCTTCCCCTGCAATAGTTTGAGCACCATGTCAACATGTTGAGCTTGATCCTTCCAAGACCTGTTGTAGATTAGTATATCATCAAAAAATACTAGCACAAATTTTCTAAGGAAGGGTTTTAAAATGGAATTCATCAAAATGTAGAAGGTGCATTGGTAGGGCCAAAAGGCATGAAAAAAAATTCATAATGACCCTCATGAGTTAGAAATGTTGTTTTCAGAATATCTTCAGTCTTCATTCTATTTTGATAGCACGAGCAGAGATCCAACTTGGTAAAATAAATTTCTCCATGTAATTCATCCAATAATTCATCGATCACGGGAATGGGAAATTTATCTTTAATAGTGAGCTTATTGAGCTCCCTATAATCTGAACACATGCGCCATGATCCATCCTTCTTGTGTACCAATACTACAGGAGCAGAGAAAGAACTTTGACTAGGTTGAATTATACCCACCTCTAACATTTCTGCAATCATATGTTCAATTTCCCTCTTTTGGAAATAGGATATCTATAAGGCCTGATGTTCAGAGGAACACTACCCGGAATCAAATGAATAGCATGATCATGGTAATGAATAGGTGGGATTCCTTTGGGAGTTTCAAACACCTTGGAATGATTTTCCAAGACTTTTTGGAGATCTGCAGAAATAGATGATTTTGATGTTGGAACTTCTAGTGACCATAATTGTGCAATTACGCCTTTTTGTTCTTTTTTTAAAATCTTTTTCATTACATTAGATATTATTATCTTTCTCAGCTTCCCTGCAATACCCCGTAATTTGACTTCCTTTGCTTCTGAAAAATATTTCAAGGAAAGCTCTTGAAATTAAAAGCTACCATCCCCAAAGATTGTAACCATTGTACTCCTAGTACAAAATCAGCACCTTCCATAGGAATGGAAAGAATTGGGCTATTCATTACATATTCCCCCATGGTTACCGTGATATTATGGCATTTTCCAGAGAAATTTATAGTTCCTCCATTTGCAACCATCACTTGACATTCTAATGTTGATTCAATTCCTTGGCTGCCTTACAATGAATAAAATTATGGGTGCTACCTGAATCAATCAACACTATTACCTTTTTCTTCTTGATATGTCCTTCTATCTTAAGAGTTTGAGGAGTGTTAATTCCTACCAATGCATTACATGATATGGTCAGAATCATTTTTTCCTCTTCTAGGGCTAGTTCCTGGTATATATCATCTTCTTGTTCATTTTCTTCTTCCTCTTCAAAATCTATGTGAAATAATTTCTTCTCAAGACACTTATGACCTTTAGTGTATTTTCTATCACAACTGTAGCAAAGCCATTTTTATCTCTTTTCTTCCAATTTTTATGGTGTCAAACTTGTAGGTTGTGGAAATCTAGGAGTAGAAACACTTCCATCTTTATAGAAGTGATTGGTAGGCTTCCTTGTTGCCATAATTTTACATTCAATTTTTCTTGCCAACTTGAATGCCTTCTCCAGTGAATCAGGTTCCAAAACGAAAACTTCATGTTGGATGTTATCCTTTAAAGTACCTATGAAGAGATCAATCCTATGTTCCTCCAGAATATCAGTTACCCTTATATTCAATTTTTGGAAGTCATCATTGTGCTCCCCTACTGAACACTTTTGTTTGAGATTTTTCAATTGGCTAAAGAAATTGTTTCTCTATGTATCCTCATAATGTGCTATCATTTCCTCCGTAAAAATTGACCAAGTGAAAAAAATTTAATGGCAACAAAGCCATCGATACCATAAAAATGTATTTTGTTCTAAATGTAAAGTTGCAATGGATACCTTTTTTGTGTTTTGCACCTTATAGAGATCAAAATATTTCTCCATCTGTAGTATCCATGTTATAGGACCCTTTCCATCAAACTTCCTCATATCCATTTTTGGAATACGGTGGTTTTTTGGTCTAAAATGTGGATGCAAATTAGATTTTCATTTACTATCAATCAGGAGTAAACTTCGAGGATCATCCAATATATATGGACTTATATACAAACTAAAATAAGCTAAGTGAATAAATGCCAAAGCTCCCTTACAAAGGGTTGTTCATTAGGATCTCCAAAACTTATTTATTTATTTAATCAAAATTAAATCTAAATACATTGTGATAAGTGTAAGGGATATTAAGGCTCCCTTACAAGAAACTGTTCATTAATATTTCTAATCATCTTAATCAAAAAACTATCTAAATTAATAAAATTAAAACATTTAAACCTAATTCTGATTGATTGCATGAAATGTTAAAGCTCTCTTACAAGAGACTATTTATTTATATCTCAAGCATATAAATCAGAAACTTAAACTAATGAAATCAAACATTAAATAACAAATCAGATTCATTGAAGGAAACATTATTACCATCTTACAAAAGGTCATTCGTTAATATTCCAAACATATGAACCTAATAATTTAATCTAATGAAATTCACTAACAAACATAAAATAAAAGCCTACTAAAATAAAACTGTACTTGTTAGGCAATGGGGATCCTTCCAAGGATTCACAAGCACACAAAAAGAAAAGTCAAATGTAGAGAATCAAAGAAGCTTTGTCTTATTCATCATCAATTGCAAATTGCAATTACAACCATTACAATTATTCTCCAATCTAACTTCGCACCACCAACCTAAGATTACAAAATGAAGAAGAAGACTAAGATTACAAATCAAGATTAAGACTAAGACTATTAATGAAGATTAAAAATGAAGGAGATAACACTCCTATTTATGCAAAAGCTATGATAACAAACTCATAAATGTAAATTTACTATTCCCTCCTTTGACCGACATATTTCTCAACCAATGGTCACACATAACCCTATCCTCTATGATCTCCTCCATGAGGTCCATGATCTCCTCAAATTCGAATTTGAACATAAAGTGCTACATAAGGGTGCCTAGGAAGCTTCCTTTGTACCCACACATAGCAAAAAAATCATTCTAATTGTTAGGTATAAGTATAAGCATATTATTTTCTAAATTTTAACCATAAATCAACTTAAAAATGTTAAGAATTAATAAAATTTGGAAAAGCATAGTTATAACCAAATGATGAGGTAAATGTAATGATGTGGAGGTGGAATGAAGGTGACATGAAGGTAATATGGAAGTAGCTGTGAAGGTATTGGTGAATAATGGAGTGAGAATAGGGACTATTTTGAGGCCCAACATAACCCCAAACTGAAGGTGTTGCATGTCCTCATGCAATCTATTACATTACTTTTTGATACTTGAGCTTGGCTTAAACTCTGCATGATATTATTTACTTGACTTTTGCAGAGTGTTTTTGATGAACTGCAACTTGGTTGGTTCTTGTGTTTCAACAATATTTTATTTGTTGCATTAAGTTTTAATGTATGATATTTTCATATTGATAATGTGATTTTTATTGCAGAATATTTTTGTTGGAATGCATCATGGTTGGTTCTTGTGTGACAACCATGATTGTGTTGGCAACCAATTTTCTTTCAAGTATTTTTTTGAAAATCCATTTATATGCTCATGATGATGTAATAGTAAATATATTTTGAAAGTATGTGGGATTTGAATGTGATATTAATGTTTTGAATGTTATATGAATGTGGCATCATATGAATGTGAATGTATTCCCCCCCTCAACTGATGGTTTTGGAAATTTGACAAAGTGACAAAAAGGAAGTGAAGTTTTTCCAAAAATTATCATTCTAACTTTTCTAGGAATTAAATGGTTAAAATTTAGAAAATATCATACCTTAACTTACCCTTTCAAAAATGGATGAGATTTTTGCACGTGTGGCTACAAATTTCGGTTCATAGTCTTCTTTACTTGGTTGTGAAAATGGTGGATGAAATCGAAAAAGTGAATCTCTTATTATTGTTGCATCTGCTACTAAATTTGTTGTTGGATCTTTTGCTGAATGTTCGGAATCTGCTACTGAATGCGGCTGAAAATGTATAAGGCTTGAAAGGTATACAAAATTCCGAATTTACACTTTCCCCCCCAGCCTTATTTATTGACTTTTCCTCAAGTCATTTACATCAAAAACTAAAAAATAATGAAAGTAATTCTGCTTCCTCTGCTACAAAATGATTGGTCTTCAAGTTTTATACGATCATTGGCACAATTATTTTCATGTGAATATATGTTTTGGTGTCGAACATAACAATAAATTGTTAACTTAGTGGCCATTGATAAATGCCACTATTCAACATGAGAGCTCTCATATTTAATGTGGATGAGAGTCAAGATGCCTCGAACACATATTTCTAAGTATGAATGAATTTGTTGTTGTCGAATACTTAGAAGATCTGATCAACAAGGGACATTGATGTATTCCCTTTGTTTATCGGCGTGATAGCTTGCCCTTAAGGCATGCAAGCTGTAGGGTGTTTTTAGAAAAATATTTAGATTCAAGGACTATGGACTCAATGGTGTATGGAAGGAAGGTTTTATTTGCAAGTGTAGGAAAAATGAAACTGACAATAAATATGTAAAGTGAACCAAAAGTCTTGGCTTCGTTGGTTTTATTGGTGGGTTAGGATTGAATAAAATGTAATGAAGTGTATGTGGGTAATGGGAAATGGATAATGATTCTTGCTAGAAAAAAAATCAATTATGGGATGCAAAATCTTAAATATAGCAAATCTACTCCTTAATTCTGGAATTTCTGCTAAAATAGCTGAGTTTGACCAGCGTTGACCAGCCAGTTGTAGACGTCAAATTCAAGAGTGGATAGGTATTTCACCATTCTTTTACATTTAGGAACAAACCCCAACTCTTTGAATTTTTCTAATCTGTCATGCAACATGTCAAACCATTAAACTATTATAGGAAATTGCAAGAACTTGTAATTTTCTAGAAATTTGGTTTATGTTCACGGACTTGTTCTTTAGAACTTATTTATGAAATTAGTCTTTTGAAGACCAATTGTGCGCACAATTAGTTTCCTTAATGATCATTTTATCATCCAAAATTTGCAAAAACTTGGCATTCACAAAACATAAATACATCCAAGAAAAAGTGATCAATTTCTACTTGGTTCTTTTATGCAAAAATTAAAAACCAATGAAACAGATTTAAATAAAATCAAATGTATAAGTTAGCCTAATTTTATTGTAAATTCAGAAGTTTCCTCAGACACATACTTTTATTGATCATGAAAAAATATTACATAACAAATTGCAGGAGTTTACAAACGTAAACTCACATTCTCACATTACACTCACATTACAAAATGAAATAGGAAACAATCCTATTTATAAGCTCTATGTTCTAACTTAATCTAGTTATGGATCACTTGGAAAATCAACAAGTGTCCATTTACAATAAATGAGCTTCTAACCATTCTACTAACTTTACTCTTATTTTAGAGCCTAGGAAACGACTCTATTCTAGAGTCCTAACAATACACTATTTCTAAGTATCTCAAATATTTATTAAATATTCTAATTTAATAAATATATTTATCCTAACTTTACATTATTTAATTTATGTATTTTTGGATTTATAATTTTCTTTATGAAAGAGGCTAACATTCCCCCCTTCAAGGATAAATCCAAAAGAAGAATGAGGAACCATCTTCCAAGTTCTCAAGTTGATGCTGAAAAAAATATTCAATCTCAAGAGACCATGAGTCAGCTGTATGTTTGATTCATCTCTGAATGTTGCTTGACAACTCCATCAAGTGCCAAGTTGCAAAAGGATCCATCTATCCTTTGCATGAAATCAGCATCAAATCCCATTGGCTGATGATGTCAAAAACAACTCACTGTTGCTTTTGTTGTCAACTGCCCACTGTAAAAAAATTTGATGCCCACTGGCTATTGAAGATCCCCACTAGCTGCTTTTGATAGTTTTTTCGAGTCTTTCAGTCTCACAACCACTGTAAATTTCATTGACATTTTCCCCCTTTTGTCAACTGAAAGCAGAGACACTTCTCTTGGAAAGTATTCCTGAACTCCCCCCCTTCAGGTGTAGGAGTTTTAGACTATTGTACTCCCCCATTCAACTGCATGAGAGTACCATCATATTTTCATTGTTGGCTGCACTATGTGTGATGGTATGTGGTTATAGAAATGAATCAATCTTTTAACTGTGGATGACCATTCCCAAGGGTCGATCCATTCATAATGTATCTTTAATCTGGATGATTTGTGTTGATTGCGACATTTTTCTAAGGAATGATTGCACTTGCCACAATGGTGACAGGGATGGAGATCAAAACACTGATCTTCCATATGATCGGTTCTCTGACAATGAGAACATTTCAGTTTGACTTCAACTTGAGGTTGTGTGGAATTTTGTTTTTCTGCAACTTTGTGTTGGGTGCATTGTTGGTTGTCTGCAACTTCTCTGAATGTGCTGAGGGGATCTGTTCAAGATATCCTGCACTGACGAACTGAATGGGCTTGGAATAATCGGGAATATGTAAGTTGGCGTCACCTTGGACATATCCTAAGCCTCGTTGATTCTTTTTATTCTGAATTTCTTCCCAGGTCTTGATGATGGGCTTGGAAGAAATTGGATCTGGAACAACTTTGACACTTGAAGCTGTTGGAATGAATGACTTATGATCTGGATGGTTCAAAGACTTGAAAGTATCACTCTTTTCTTGCAATTCAATCCTTTGAAGTTGTGACTCGAGCTGAAGAAACTCAATAGTTTCATGTGTTTGTTGTAGATGCCATGAAATATCAGCAAGAGTTTCTTTGCTGACATGCACCATGTTTGTATCACTGGAGATGATCAAACTGTGAAGAATGTTTAACAACTTAATATGTTGCACCATCTGAACTTACACACTTGAAATCAGGCTCTCTTGCACGTTGAATTGTTTCACTTGAATGACAGGCTCGCTTGAATGTGGCTTGAATGGCATGCTCGCTTGATTTGTTGCTGATTTCACTTGCTAGAGTTGTAGAATTATTTTGCTTAAACTCTGGAATTCACGCTCGCTTGATGACGATCGCGTTTGTTTAAGCACGCACTTGACTTACTTGATGACTTCACGCTCACTTGAATGAATAACCACGCTCGCTTGATGTCGATGTCAACTTGGTTGATTGATGTCAGAGTTGAACTTGTTTGGTTGCTTTTGATGGTCGCTGCAATAAACTTCACTCTGGCTTGCTTGATGGTTTGATATTTGTACTATCTTGACGTAAATTGATTGAAATCACGCTTGCTTGGAGATGTAAACTTGTTTCTTGTTTGAAAAAACTCATGCACTCAATTGATTTTGTGTAAAGGAAGGGTGTCAAACACTGTCGACAATGCACCCAAGAAAGCTTACAATGATTCACTTTAAAATAATGAATTCACTTGTCGTCTTAAAAATTCATTAACAATGAATTTTTAATGATTAACATAACATAATGAATTTGATTACAAGTTCTGAAAAGAATGTATAACAACGATGATGTAGAATTTTGAGTGTGCAGGTACATGAACTTGATGAAGTGAATTGGCTTGTTGATGTAAAATGCAGATGTAGACAATCTTCGATTATATGTTGTAGTTGTGCAGATGCATGTCTTGATCTTGCAGCTATTTTTTTATAAGTGTTGTGCTTGCTAATATTAAAATTTATGTATAATATTATTAGTGTGTCACAACTAGACACAAATTAAAAATAAATAACATGAAGCCATAAAAAACATGCGCCATCAAACACACATGGTGTACCTAAGATCCCCTTATTCAATTTCGGGTGGATCTAGGACACATATACACCAAAAAAAATGATATCTTTATTAATCACTGAGTACATCATCTAAAGCAATGATAATTCCAAGCTGAAAACCCTTTGAAACCATGTGCCTTCAAAATATGACTGGATAGTGACATGATCTCTCTCAAAGTAAAACAATACTTTGAATTACAACAATGCATTTTCCTTATCACTCCAAATACAAATGTAAACACTCCTTAGCTCTCCAAATTACAAGATACAACTTATCACTCCAAGGATTTTGAAACATCACCCTTATGACTCTCCTCACAAAAATATTTTTTCCATTTCTTATCTCTCCCCAATCAATATTTAAAGAGCCACTATAATCATGCTTTTTACATAATTTCCATTAAAATAATGGAATGAACATTATGAAGTCACTTTAAAGTGATTGAAAGTTTTGTTGTTTTTTTAATGTCACTTTAAAAAGGTGAATTTAAATTATAATATAAATCCCCACTCATTATCTCTCCTCCCACTTATTATCTCTCAAAAATCACTTTACTAGCCTTTTCAATTTTCCATAAAAAAACATTTTAATGGAAATCACTTTAGAAAAGTGAATTGTTTTCGATTTTTTTTTTTTAAAGCACACTCCATCTCTTTTATCCTTTTATGACTCCATAAAACCACTTCAAAATAGGTTCTCACTTATTACAGATAACGCTTTTGTATCAAATTGAAAAGGGGGCAGACTTTGTAAGCTTACCAGGCCTTAATGGCATAAATGCTGCTGTACCTTTCATGCTATTCAACACTGTCAAGCTCCAGAAGAAAACTCTGCATACTTCAACTCAGGTTCAACGCTTCAGCGCTGCAAGTTTGGATGCGATTCAACTAACTTTGCATGCGATTCAACGCTTTCAACATAGCTTCCATTAAATGCGGATTACCACATATATATGTAAATGTAGGTAGCGCATCTAATTTTCCACGTAGGCTTTGGGTACACCAGGATGATCCAGGAAGAAAGACATTTGTCAAACCTTTGGAAGCTTTGACACAATCCTTGACGGATATGGTGACAATCCTGTATTTCACAGGGAAATACTGCGGATGAATGAAGTTCGATATCGACTTTGGTGTGACAACAGTTTTAGAAAATATCTGGCCTTTTCCATAGAGGAACCCATTCCCAAATACACAACGTATGAAAATGTCACTTAATATAGAAAGCTATAATGCACATTTTTCTCTGTTTTTCTCATCTAAAATCATGAATTGTCAAATAGTAAGTTTAAAATATCCGTATAAGTTGGACCTTTGATTCAACTCTCAATGGACGCATTAGAAGCCGACAAATTGTGTATAATCAACGTACTATCCAGACTACATGTAGATGTAGAAGTTGAGGAATTCACAGGAGAAGACAAGCGAGGGCAAAGGGCGAGGCCAATCCTTTATACTAGAGATGTGGGAGATGTGGAACTCAAAACGATAGGTACAACTGAATACAAGGATTCCAAGATGGAGACTCATCGACCTTCTCAAAAAAAAGATGGGAAATTCAGCGTTAAGCGCGCTAATTCAAAACTCTCATTTAAGCAACGACGAAAGCGAGTTCCACCATATGACATTTCGTCAGATGTTGAAACTAGAAGAACTGAAGATTTTATGAATTCCACAAGTGTCATACCAGATGGCGGCATGTTGATAAACGTCTTCCCAGTCTGCAGAACATTTTCCTCAACTTCTAACATGGCATTAACTGCACACATGAACCATTGTCTCGTTGTTGAACCATATAACAAGAAAAATGTAAGTTCCAAGTTTAAAAAACATAAAATGAAGGCAAGGAAGAAGCGTTCAATGGCCGATATATGTGTTGTCGCTCCTATTCGCACACTGGAATATTTGGAGCACAGTATTGCAGAACAGAAGGAAAGATGATGCTAATCCATTAGAGTTGGATACTTTTAAATGGAATGAAAATGATATAAGGAGGCAACCTCAGAAATATTTTTACCGAGCGGCCAAGAAATATGATTCAGCTTCAACATCTACGTTTCCAACCTTCTGCTCACTCCCAGAGCAAGGAATTTAACCAGCAGCAGGTTCGATATTTCACATAAACAAACACGGTTCACAGGGAAAAGAACTTCAACATTTCAAAAAAGAACGTTGAATTTTTTTAGATTTCCCCCAAACCTCAGATATTTACTTGAGATTTTTGCACATGGTGCACGTGCTCTGGTTTGATTATTCCAGACTTCACACATACCCAACACACTACTGCAAAATACACAACGACAAACTAGAATATCCTTATGCCCTTGGCTAGATCCAAGCCCATGACCATATAGCTCTGATACCACATGTAAATGCAGAAGTGTCCTCAGACACATACTTTTATTGATCATGAAAAAATATTACATAACAAATTGCAGGAGTTTACAAACGTAAACTCACATTCTCACATTACACTCACATTACACAATGAAATAGGAAACAATCCTACTTATAATATTTATGTTCTAACTTAATCTAGTTATGGATCACTTGGAAAATCAACAAGTGTCCATTTACAATAAATGAGCTTCTAACCATTCTACTAACTTTACTCTTATTTTAGAACCTAGAAAACGGCTCTATTCTAGAGTCCTAACAATATACTATTTCTAAGTATCTCAAATATCTATTAAATATTCTAATTTAATAAATATATTTATCCTAAATTTACATTATTTAATTTATGTATTTTTGGATTTATAATTGCCTTTATGAAAGAGGCTAACATTTATGATTTTTTTTTTGACAAATCCATTTTCAAATATAAAATGAGTATAATTAATTCCCTTATTATGCAACGTTTTGTAGATAAAATCCAATTTCATTGCAATTATGTAAATCCTAACCACATTCGAAATTGTTTCATGATTTGCGTTGATGATTTCAAATTTCACATGTCGTCGTCAAACTTGTATTTGCCAAAATTTCCTATTTATGTGTTTCGCAAACGTTTTTTCGTGTTGTCATTTTCTATGCTTTGCCCATTTGGTTGTTGTCTCTACATTATCATCAACTTGTCCCTGGTTCTTTCCTGCATTGTCTTTTGTAAGAGCTTCACCATTACTTCTGAGGGGACAATCTGTTCATTTAGTTTGTTGATCAACTATTTTGTTCCTCCTCTATTTACAAGCTATAACCCATTGTTTCAACTCAAAAGAGATCAACATTGAATTTTCTGCATAAAAAGATGAACTTTCAACAAAATACAATGAGAAAATGAGCTCAATATAGCATCAATATGATCATATCAGAAAAAAATGTAACCCTATCCTTGCCCTCAAACAATAAATTCAATATATTCCAGGTTGGGTAATAAAAGCCACCATGGAGTGATCTGGAGCTGCAAATGCATTCCCTCCATTATTTTTCTTTTGGATTCTCCCTCTGGTTGTCCCGAGGTCTCTTGAAATCCATATAGAAATTAGTGTTTGAATCTTTTAAGTTATTCACTTTAAATCCTTTAATCATAAGATCCACGATATCTGTATCCCTGTGCTTGCCTGTTGATTCAGTGGACATGGTCTATTGTACTATCAAGCTTCTTTGTGAACAAAAAAATTTCCACAACAATATTAATATGAAAGCAAAGAAAGGAAAGTAAGAAATTTTATTCTAGATTAAAGTCATAGTGAGAGGCAGTGCTTCCACTCTAGACAAATAAATTTATGGATCTGAGCTTCCTTAAACTGCATAATTTCGAGCCTTTGTTAGAGTTGTATGTGTAACATGAAAAGTTCAAATATTATAGCTGAAATATGTGCTTCTACAAGTCTTCCTAATAATATAGCAGATGCATTTATACCATTAGTTGTTCGAGTGTCCCTCATATTACGACAATGGAGACTGCCACTAGTATCAACATGCTGCAACTGAATAACTATTCTGCTTGTAATTACACTACATTGTGTGATGAAATGACTATTGTCATTATCAACAATTTCGAAACAAATTTGTCTAATATAGGAGAAGCCACAATTTAATGGTGGATAATGGGTTGTGAACAGTTCGACCAACGTTATATACCAACCGACATGAAACAACTCCAACACGTATATAAATCACGAATTGGACTGCTCTGACAATTGTATGCGCCAAATTGAATTCCCATCTCATGGAAAGGAAAGATATATTTATTAGAAAATTATCCAGTCACATGTCTCTTTCCGCATCGCTATGACATTCGTTGGCACTTGGACTTTGGACGAAATGTGTGGGTGAAACAAGATGTAAATATCTATTTTGGTCCAAGTTTCATGTCTCTTTCTATCACCAGAGTCTATATGAATGACTGAATGTGGCTCAAAAGCGAAGACCAAAGCAATCATGTCAACGTCGATGATTATTTTTTTCTGGAACGTAGGCTGCAACTATGCTGAATAAAATAAGTCAAGCTTTCAAATTCAGTCATTATATTTCCCGCAAAGTCGCTTTGTTGAATAAATATCCTCCCCTTACTTCATTAATTGACCTTTTCCATTGTCATGTGGCGAAGCTGATATCGATGGCTCAGAGATGGTATATGCACTAAATCAAAATGTGCTGAAGTTCCTCCAAGTTCAAGTCGTAGATCCAGATCCTCATCCCTTGTTGCTGGCACCCGAATAGTCCTCTCAAAAAACTCCATTTCTTGATTTTACAGAGAGTCTTGAAGATGGTAGCCGAACTCCATCATGACCAAATGTTCTTGAAGATGATAGCTGAACTTCATCATCATCATATTCAATAATGATAAAATTGTCCAATGGAATATTCTGGTTAGTCAACAATGTGTTCTGTTTTTCTAACTCAAACAACCCTAGCCTCAAATCGAAATCTTAATTCCTCTTTCATGTCGACCTTGATCTTTTCATGATGTTCCTCAAGCACACATCAAAGGATATAACTTTAAAAGGAAAGAGCTAGGCCGGTCTCCTTCCTCCAAGATAACTACATGGAAGAAATCAGTCTATGTTCGATAATGGGTGCAGACAGATATTCAGGGGTCGCTGCGAATTAGGATTTAAAGATCGCAACTGTGCTTCAATGGGCCTCTGTGATCGAATGAAAAAAAACGTTCTGAGGCTGGATGGCCAAGCTAAAGTCTTCAAATATTTATAAGTCTCACGCCAACATTTTAAATCATAGCTAATGACCCAAAAATGTTTTGGGCTTTGTGTCAGAGAGGTTATAATATCTGAGACCTTAGGCTGTGCTACGGGTCAATCTCAACGTTGAAGACATAAAATAATAAAATTTTAACCCTCGCCTAGACCTTTCTTTATAATTCTACATGGATAGATACGAAACATTTCAATTTTCACTGTCAAATTGAGATAACATAGACCTTAATCCTTGGCGCCAGATCCTTATCACCATAAAATCCTGCCATCGTTGAGAGAAATCGTTGTTTTGAAGGAGTAGATCCCAAATTTAATTAGAGATAAGGCGGAATAATCGGTTGAGGTGGATTTATTGGGATTTAGGCGTATTTCTTGGGATTTATGGCTTCTGTTATGGGTTTTATGGGTTTGATGAATCTACATTTTAAAAAAAATGCCATGTATTGCATATGTATTAAAGACCTACCCATGTTGATCATAGCCAACACGCATATCCAGAAATAGAATCTTTATGGACTCGGCTTGAATCTGAGGATGCACATCTGTCTCTACTCTTTTCTCACTATCCATTGCATCTCTCACCAATTTTGGACAAACAAGATTGACAAATTTCAAAGCCTGATTACCAAAAAGGTGCAATGCGCTATGTAGTGATAAATTGCTTAGAGGAAGTGCGGGTACCCACTTGTTATGCGTCTGAGAAAATGATAAATATGAACTCTTCACAGAAACACAAGTGAAATAATTTATACTGGTTCTCTTGCAATGTAGTACTGAATTCTCTGAATATGTAAGGTGTTGAGACGGGTTTATATAAGAGAGGAAGGCATGAGCAGAGGACGCCATTGAATATGATAAATTAGGAAAAGAAGATTCAACCTCGGGTAAATTTTCATTGAGAAAATATAGCCACGTTTTTTAATTTGCGGTGGACACAACCCATAGAAGAAGATCCCAAGTCAATAAAATTAAAAAGCACGAAAAACTATCATATGATAGGCATTCACAAAAACTATCTGTGGCAAAACTGCGGCCAAACCTCGCATTGTCCTATGTTTCATATCACCCTTAATCACTTTACATATTAAAGTGATTATGCACCTCATTTCAATATCTGCAATTTGGCCATCACTTAGGATATAAGAAGTAATTGGGCTGCCACCATATGGGCTCCACACCAATACTGAATTTGAAATTTTTTATTGGTGATGCTACAACGGAGGTATTTTTTATTATTATTTCACCCACAAACATAGTTTTTCTTTGCTCACTTACAGATACAGCAGATACACCATAATTGTCAATAGAGAATCGAGAGCTGTTACCAGAATAGGAAACATGGCTTGAATGTCTTTCAGAAGAGGACATGGGTGATTGTGGAATGTTTGTCCTAATATTTTTGACAACTAAATCTTCAATAAAATTTTGAAACTGGTGACTCAAACAGGAGGCTCTTTCAAAGAGTTGTGGAATAATTCCATCATTAACAGAATGAAGAATAGATTTCTACAAGAGAAGTTTTTTTTTATTATGACTCAAACGATCGTCAAGTAGATCTGTAATTTAAATTTCCACCAATATTTTTTTTATTATTATTTTTTAAAAATAATTCAATATATTTTATGATCTTCCCAATCACTCAAAGTGCAAGAAGAGAGCATACTAATTTCTTGAATTAATTTTATTTCTGTAGGTTAGCGTGGATGGAGTGAAATGGCTCTTACTGCGCCACTTAAATTATTTGTGATGAATTTTTTTATTTTTTTATTTTTAAAAACAAGAATAAAAACTTCTAGCGAGCTCTTTTTATTTTTCTAATTTATTGTAACTAACTTGCTTGAAAGATTTTTTTATTTCCTAGGTAAAAGAATGCTTCCGGTGAAGCCATCTACAGACTAAAAATTGAAAAAAGCTCACATCAAGATTTAAAATTTTTACCTGATTGTTTACAATGATGTGAGTAACATGTTTGATCCTTGGATTTGGTGCAAGTTTCTTTTGAAAACAGTCTTTAATATTATCCTTGCTCTCCAAGAAGTACTTGTTTAACATCTTCAAATTTCTCATCCGTAGATGAGTTAGTAAGAAATGGGATTTTTTTTTTTTTTTTAAACTAAATTTGAAACTAACTAAATATAAAAAGAAAAACCAAAAAGCTCAACTTGAACTCCTTTATGAAGATCCTGTTGTCACCAGGTTTCAAAAGTTAGTCCATAAAAAGAAATTGCAATAAAAAGGACTTCCTAAGTCTATCTCTAAATTATCCTCACCGGCAACAACGCCAAAAATTTTGGTCTAAAATGTGGATGCAAATTAGAGTTTCATTTACTATCGAGCTGGGTAAGTAAACTTCAAGGATCATCCAATATATATGGACTTAGAGACAAACTAAACTAAGCTAAGTGAATAAATTCCAAAGCTCCCTTACAGGAGGTTGTTCATTAGGATCTCCAACACTTAATTAGTTATTTAATCAAAATGAAATATAAATACATTGTGATAAGTGTAAGGAATATTAAGGCTCCCTTACAGGAGATTGTTCGTTAATATTTCTAATCATATTAATCAAAAAAATATTTAAACTAATGAAATTAAAGAACTTAAACCTAATTCTAATTGATTGCATGAAATATTAAAGCTCTCTTACAAGAGACTATTCATTTATATCTGAAGAATATAAATTAGAAACTTAAACTAATGAAATCAAACATTAAATAACAAATCAGATTCATTCAAGGAAACATTATTAATTTCTTATGAAAGGTCATTCATTAATATTCCAAACATATGAACCTAATAATTTAATCTAATGAAATTCACAAACAAACATAAAATAAAAGCCTATTAAAATAAAAGTGTACTTGCTAGGCAACAGGGATCCTTCCAAGGATTCACAAGCACACAAAAAGAAAAGTAAAATGTAGAGAATCAAAGAAGGTCCGTATTATTCATCATCAATTGCAAATTTCAATTACAACCATTACAATGATTCTCCAATCTAGCTTTTCACTACAAATCAAGATTAAGAATAAGACTACTAATGAAGATTACAAATGAAGGAGATAACACTCCTATTGATACAAAAGATTTGATAATAAACTCATAAATGTAAATCCACTATTCCCCCCTTTGACCCACATATTTCTCAACCAATGGTAACACGTAACCCTATCCTCCACGATCTCCTCCATGAGGTCCATGATCTCCTCAAATTCGAATTTGAACATAAAGTGCCACATAAGGGTGCCTAGGAAGCTTCCTTTGTACCTACACATGGCAACAAACTCATTCTAACTGTTAGGTATAAGGATAAGCATATTATTTTCTAAATTTTAACCATAAATCCACTTGAAAATGTTAAGAATTAATAAACTTTGGAAAAGCATAGTTATAACCGAATGATGAGGTAAATGTAATGATGTGGAGGTGGAATGAAGGTGACATGAAAGTAATATGGAATTAATTGTGAAGGTATTGGTGAATAATGGAGTGAGAATAGGGACTATTTTGAGGCCCAACAGTGGTTCTTCCCTCCAACATTAGAGTTTATGAAATCATGATTAACATTTATTTTTTTCTCATCATGAGTTTCCTCTACTATCTTTTCACCATTAGGAAACATTTCTTGTATCAACTTTGTCAAACCTTCCATGTCTACTTTTAGATCATTCTTCATGTTTTCCATCTTAGATTCCATGCCATCCATCTTAGCTTCCATTCCATTCTTCAAACCATCCATCTTGTATTCCAAACCTTTCTTCAAACCATACATCTTAGTTTTCACACCTTTCTTCAAAACTTCCATGTCATTTTTTGTTGTTGTTTGTGAGAGCGAAATTTGTTGCACTTTCTCTTGTAATTTTGATATGTCATGTTGCCATTCTTCATCTTCATGAGTCATAGTAGAGCCTTCTAAAGGCTTAATGGGTGTTGAATTATTTTTTGGGGCCATTTGAGAATCCAATACTGATATCTATTCTACAATATTCCCTTGGAATCAATTCAACTTGATTCTTCAAACAAGACTTATGCAATTCGGGAAAACAAATACACACATTTTACTCGCTTTTTAGGAGCTTGATATTGAAATTGAATTATATATATACTTGTAGATCCTCAATATCTAAAATTTTTCCCTGTATTAGTCCTCTGAAGCTTCTTTCGAATGCCACAGGTCTGACTTTATTTGGATTCTTCAAGACAAAGTTATGTTCAATCTCCCACAATGACCTAATTATGGACTAGTTCAGTAAAGAAAACTTGTATGACTTGCCACGTGTCATTGTTTTCTCCTTTGTCTCTGAAATTTAGAGACAAGAAATTAAATTCCATGTACTTCCAGTCACTTTTTACTGAATTCCAATCCGATGCTCAGAGAGAGAGAGTTATGAATATTTTCCCACGATCACCTCTTTGAGATGAAATTCGAGAAGCTGAAAAAGACGTAAATTCCAGAGATCATATCTATGAAATTGTTGCGAACCAAGCTCTGAAATTTTGCAACAATTTTCCTTTGGATCCTGACTTCACGCGCTAAAAATTTCAGCTTTTGAACCTTCATAGAAAAAACATTATAGCTAACATTCCTTGATGATAGTTTTAACTGAAATTCAGAAGCCTGCAAACATCCCTAAATTCCACAGATCATATCTCCAAAAATATTACGAAGAAAGCTCTGAAATTTTGTAAAAATGTTCCTCAGGATTTCATCTTCGCACTCTAAAAATTTCATCTTCAGAACCTTCCTAGAAAACAAGTTATAGCGAAAATTCCACGATGACATGTTTGGAGCAACGAAACCTTAGAATCCAAACCTCTGATACCAAATGTTTTGAAACCAGCTTCAAAAATAGAAGAAAAGATGTTTCAATGCTTTAGAAATAAGCCAGTTTTACGGGGAAACATCCAATACATTACATGAATGAACAATTCTTAAATGATAAAAATTACAAAACTTCCTTTCTATATATAGGAGTCCATGGGGCCACAATGTAGTCCTAGACTACCTAACAAAAATAATTTAAGGGCACAATAAGAACAATATGGGGGTTATAGGGGTACAATAATAACAATAATGGAGTTACGCAAACAACAATAAGGGACTATACTAGTAATATAGGGACCTAACAAATGGAGGATCATCAATATCGCTTGGAACTACATATATCAATCAAATAGAAAAAAATTATGGGTTCACATACAAGGCGTCCTTATACCAAAACATGGTTTAGCTATAACGAACTAATGCTCACATATACAACATGATGGTCGAAAAACAGTAATGTCTATGGGACTGGTTTGTTGATGTAAGATGGAAGAATGATTAATTGGATGATCCCTAGAGTGATGTGAAGTGGAATGAGAATCTATATGTTCTTCTAAATGGGGACGAATGATGGTACTACAGTGGACACTACCATATGCACTAGGAGGGTTGGGGAGAATTTATTCTCCCAGATTCTAAAAAATTGACGCCCCCATTAGCCAGAAATTGTGTGGAAATATAATGGGCACATGGTGGATGTGGTTTGAATTCATAGTTTCTAGGTAAGGGGTATTTAAATGAATCTACTTCACCATGGATGAAGTATTTATACTGCAAAGCATATTGATCATGGGTTTTCTTCGCAAGGAAGAATGAATGAAGGTTCATATCATCCCAAGAATATTTTCGGGTGGTCATAACTTCCGTGATGTATTCATCATAATGTAATATGGGAGGAATGGAAGAAGAAGTATGACATGAGGAGGAACTACCTGAAGCGTCCTCATTAGAGAAAATGTTCACATGTGCATCTCCAAGAGTTGGATATAGATTACTATTAGATGGGACATATAATGATGTAGAGCCTGAAGTGTTCACCGAAGAAGGCTTGGTAGAATCACAATAGAAAAATCCAAGACAGTCCCAATACATCGATCCCATGGATTAAGATAGGTAGAGAAGAGCATAGAATTATCCATCATCTTGACATCAAGAAGAGGAATCTTGATGGGTTGTTGAGGGAACTCTTGTTCTGGCACAATAGTGGGAATAGAACCCATAGTTAGAGGGTGTTAGGGTCCTATATTTTATAGGATCTCAAGGTGAATGAGTTTATTCTATATGTCAAATTTATTTCGTAAAATGATTTCCAATCTGCAAATAATTTTCAAAATAAAAAAGGAGATAACATAAAAACCAAAAGAGGGTATATGTTATAAATAAAAAATATAAGATGTGAACCCCATCAAAAAGAAGAAAATAAATAAATTCTGAAAGTGTTGCACCTTCGAATGCCACTACTCTTATTTTAGCTTATTTATAAAAAATAACTTGTGTGCAGCTTGTTTAAAATGCCACAGTAAGCTCAATAAAATTCAATCATACAGTTTAATCATGATTTAATTAGGTTTAAATTGCTTGTTAATAGGTAGTGAAAAATAATTTGTCAAATCGTTTAATCTTGACACATTAATTAGTGACATAGAAAATAAAAATTGGTTCAATAGTTCAATTTGAACCAAGGGAGATGTTGTAACATCATTTGTTTTTTATAAGTTAGCATAAGTAGTTAAAAATATTTCAAAATGTTAAGGTAGGATATGGATGCAAAAGAATCAAAAAGTTAAAAATGTTAGGCAGATTATTCTTTTGTAGTCATCGATATCAATAAAATTTTAGGTGTTGCATGCTTTAAATAAAGAAGGAAAATGAAATAAAATGTTGGGTGTTAGATGCTCTAAACAAAGAAGGCAAAATAAAATGTTAGGGAAGCAACAAATAAAAAGAAAAACTTCATTCTGTTTTAAAGGATTTGATTGGCTACTAGTCTAAATGTGCCAATGGAAAAAGTTATTTGTATGGTTTAAATCCTCATGATTAACTTATATCTTAAACTTTTAAACCATAGAAATATATCCCTGCCATACTTTCATTTAATTTATTACCATCTATTTTTATTTTCATTCCCTGCTCATATATTTCCATATAGTCCCATACATTTTATTACAATTTCCTTCATATCTCTTGGCGCATTATATAATAAAACCCCGACTGCACCAATGGCTTCATCGCATTACAATCCATTTTAATTTTATTTCCTTTAAAAAACTTTAAAATTTACCTTTTCTGCCTTTTCCATCAAAGATATCATTTCGTAATAGTTAGAGTTTTAAGTTCAAGTCTATTAAAGACTGTATTATTGTAATTTTTTGTATAAATATTTCAGTTTTGGAGGTATCAAATGTAGATTGATTGAGATCATAATAATTACGGTCTTTTGGAGTATTGTAAGTTTTTTTGAATAACTGTAGCATCAATAATAATGAGACAATTCACAGGATTCTTGTGGCTTAAATATTGGTGATGTCTTTCTTATTTTAGTATGTTTCATTGTCATCTTTCATTATAATCATCGGAATTCTAATTGTAAAGAAAAAAGCGTGATGAATATGATTTGATTTTCAGTACCTTATTTTGGTAGCATTTACAATCATAATGTTTTCCATTGAAGACCAAAAAAATAATTCTTAATTCCTCTTTAGTTCTGTTGAATCTTTTCATATTTTTGTCATAATCTATTTATAAATTTGAAAGATCCAGTAAATATTCCTGGCTTACCCTGTGTTTACTTTGTGAAAATTTTATGCAACAATCCAATTATATTTTGACTCCATTGCCCAATAGACATTAATCAACTAAATACAATCAATTTCCCAAAACCCCAAACAAAACTCAAAACCCCAATTACTATCATAACTAGCATAAAAATTATTCAAACAAAGTTAAATATTATAGAGAGACCCCTCTTTGAAACTGAAATTTCTATATCCCAGTTTCCAAAATTGGTTTGATGTTGGCCTATGTGATTAGTTCTCACAATCTCTAGCAAATTACAGAATGCTAACATAGTGGTGACCATACTGGGGAATAGAATTAAAATCAATCATAAATTCTTTCGAATTCAATCTCTGGTTAAATAATCATTGTATTAATATTTCATAGAGATTGTTATCTTTTTTGAATTTTTGTAAATATATTGTGCAATTTCAAATTGAAAATATTGGTGTGAATTATATTTTATAGTGTTTGTTTTTATTTTCAAAAGTGGCTTCCGAGAGACCTTGTACAAGATCCCATCCTAGTCACAAGCCTCCTGAAATAGTGGATTATCCTCAAAGGATTGGAAAAAGAGTTAAGGATACTTCATAGAAACCAGTCAAACATATCAATTCATCATAAAGCCAAGGGAGTAATAATCCTCTCCCTAGAGCACAATCCCTCCCTAATAAGCTTGAAACCATACAAGATATCAACTTTGACTTAAAGTGTAAAAAAATCATGTTTAGAAGCAAATCCTTAAATTGGGCAGATACATCAGTCATTGACCAATCTATTCTTCGTACAAATTCACCTAAAAGTTAGCATTATTTAACAAAATCTGATTAAGAAATTGTCTAGTATTTTTAGATCCTTGAAGATTTGGTATCATAATTCACTTCAGCAGCTACAGATGCCTATCTCCAAGAGTCATTAGAATAGTTTGTATTAAATATTTCTGCTTCATCCATTGCATCCCAAACAGATCAACAAATATGTATGAGTCCAACCTCTTCTAAGAATTCTATTACTTATCCTCTCATAAAAACTAAAATACCTTCATCTCCATCACCTTATCCATCATATCCTCAACATATAGTTCATACTTTTCCACCTCCTCCACCACCTATTAATCCACCACCTATCAATCCTCCACTTCCAATAATTGTTGCAGTTTATGCTCCCCTGGTTCTTCCTCAAAATCTAGGGGCTATGCCTGAAGTTTATCAATCCAAAATTCCCCAGTTTGATAACACCCAACCCATTTTTTCTCAGCAATATATAGACATAATGAATTATTTATTTGATCGCTATGAAATTTATGTTGATGCTATTATGATGAGGTTATTTGTTCAAAACCTTGGAGGTGAGGTTAGGAAATCGTTTAGAGCTTTACGATATTCTTACATGAATGATATAGTAGTCCTACAGCATCAGTTTCTAGATAGAGGGAAATTTAAAAAGAACCCCCTCCAAATTCTATCAGAATATGAAAATATTAAAAGATAAAATGGAGAAAGTGAGCAGGATTATTATTCTAGATTCAACTCTATTGATAATGTTATACCTGTTCACATAAAACCACCTGAAGGACTAGTGTTGATTAAGTTTCCATATGTTTTCGAAACAAACATAGCTTATCAGTTAAGAGAGACGAATTCTGGCACCTTAAATGAAATGTAGAGCATAACAGTTAGTGTAGAAGACAATTTGTTGGGCAAAAGAGCTAGAATGAGGTGTGAGAAGAGAGTTACAATCAAAGAAGAAACATAAATCTCTAAAACTTATGCCAAGATAGATTCTTTAGTGAGCGAAATGGAACTAATGGTGATTGATAAAAACATCCCTAGGGAAAATCAAAACCATCCCCAAAATCGCAGCCAAAAAAATAGTAGAAACCAACCACAGATTAAACAAAGGGGACCTAACCAACAAATTAGACCCCCTTTTCTGGAAAATTATGTTGATGAAGAGATCCCTCAAAAGGAATAATAAAACCAAATAAATTTGTTTGGTTTACAAAATAATGATACTATTTTTCTCATAGAAGAAGATCAACAACTATTTTTATTAGCCCAAACAACGCTTGAGTCAGAAGAATGTGAAGAATACAAATAGGGATTTGAGAACTCCATTATGCAGGTTCATGAACAATATAATCTTTCAAGTAGAAATTTCTTGACAATATTGCTAAGAAAGGCACTGATCAACTTGCCAAAATTGCCTCTGATTTAGATCCTAAGAAAACAGTAGAAAATTATTTTAATAAATATGGTGAAACCCCTGGAAGGAAACCTTCAGAGGTTTCTACTAAAAATACTGTCAATTTTGTTTCTAAACCAACTCAAACTTATGTTCCAACCACAAGTCAACAAACCCTACTTAAATCTAACAAAACTGTCGATTTACTTGACATTCCCAATGTTGTAAATATTCAATCACCATTTTATCTTGAAAACAAACTAGCCAAAGTAAAAATTCCTATCCCTTTGACAGAGCTAATGAAAAAAAAAACATACAGAACTTAGGTAATGAAAGTACTGAAGATAGGGAAAACTACGGACACTCTCAACCTTAATGATGATCAACCTGAATTGTTGTTTGGTCTATAAGTAGATGGTAAGTTACAAGAAGGAGAAGTAACTCCTTTCTATGTCAACTTAAACATATATTATAAAATCCCCCATAATGCTATGTTGGATTCTGGTGCTTCACACAACTTAATTCCCAAAGCTGTAATGCAAAAGTTAGGTATTGACATCACTAGGACATACAAATATCTATACTCATTTTATTCAAGAAAGTGAAATGTTTAGGTATCATAAAGGACCTATGTATAACTTTGTCTCAAATCCCAACCAAAATCCTAATTATGGGCATTTTCATAGCAAACATTCCTCCTAAATATGGCATTCTTATCACGTTCTTGGGGAGCAAGGTTACTTGGAACCCTTCAACTAGATATGATTTATGCTACAATACCAGTCTTTGGTATGCATAGAAGGTTACATAGAGAAAATCTCATGAAATATATGGTAATAATTCAAGAAAAAACTCATAATTACGCTCTATATTCCCTTCACACTGATTTGGATTCATTCATATTATTCAATGATGTAGAAATTGAAGCACAATTTGGAAATAACATTGAAGAAAACCCCATTCAACTCGAACAATTAGATCCTCCTAGAGAAATATTTTGGAATATGAGCTTTGATGGAGCTTGTAGTAAGAAGGCTTTGGAGGAGGAATCTAGTTATCTAATCCATCTAATAATGATTGTGAAGGGCATTCCTATAAACTTAATTTTCAGTGCACCAACAATATTGTTGAATATGAAGCTCTAATGTTAGGTCTACAGTTACTTAAGAAATTGGGTGGCAAAAGAATTTTTGTTCAGAGAGATTCATAATTAATCATCAGAAAAGTAAAAGGATAATATACTGTTGAACACCCTAGACTAAGAGCCTACAGAAATGAAGTGCACCATTTCCTATATACTTTTGTGGAATATGATCTAGTATAAATTCCAAGAAGTCAGAATGTCATAGCTGATAGTATTTTTGTTTCTGCAAGCACTTTCAAAATACCTCACCCAAACAAACCACACACAATTGAAATAAAACATCTCCTCACAGTACTAAATAGCGTGCGATATTGGTAGGTTTTTGAAAATGACAAACAGAGTGAAAATTTCTTACTGTCAAAAGATGAGTTTGAGGAAACACAATTAGATTTGGATAATCATGAACAAAACCAAATAGAACCAGAAGATCATGTAGAAAATAAAATAAATGTATATAATCCTTTGGTAAACTAGTGTGATAGATTAGATTTCAATAATCATTTAGATGAAAGCATGCCTAAATTATAAATTCATGAAAGAGATCCTAAAAAAAATAAATAAAATTTTCTTGAAATGCTTCAACTAAAAGATAATATTCTTCCCCAAGGATTGGCTATGTTAGAATACCTTTTTGACTTCAATGATGTACCAAAGAAGCCTAAAATTGAGCCCATAGGAGCAAAAGTTGACGAATGCAATATAAGTATCGAAGAAAACCCGAAAATGATCAAACTATAAGAAAAATTACCTCTTATTACCAAACGGAGATATATAAACCTATTCAAATAATACATTGATGTTTTCTCTTGGAATTATGAGGATCTGAATGTTTATGATTCTAGCATCATACATCACAAAATTCCAACTAAAGAAGAAAAAAAACGTTTTAAATAGAAACTTCAGAGGATAAATCCAGTTTTGTTACCTCTAGTTGAGAAATAAGTTAAATGAATTTATGATGCTAAAATAATTGTACCTCTTATATATTCAAAATGGGTGTCAATCATAGTACGAACTAGAAAGAAAACTAGAGAAATCAGGTTGTCCATTGATTTCAGAAATCTAAATAAGGTTTCTCTGAAAGATAACATCCCTTACCTAAAATGGACCATATATTACAAAAGGTTATAGGATCAATTAGGATATCGTTACTAGATGGTTTCTTTGGCTATAACTAAGTCTTGGTTGATCCAAAATATTAAGATAAAACGACTTTTACACTCCATAGTGCACTTTCATGTATGTGAAAATGCCTTTTGGATTGATGAATGCAAGGGCCATGTTCCAAAGAGAAGTGGAAATTGATTTTTCAAAAGATATTGACCACTTTATTGTAATCTATGTAGATAATATAACTGTTTATTCAAAATATGACGAAGAACACTTGAGACATTTGAGGTGAGTTTTTGAGAAATGTAGAAAATTTGGCATATCTTTAAATCCTAAGAAGACACAATTTTTCCTGGAAGAAGGCAAGCTGTTAGGAAATATCATATCAAAATATGGAGTTAGAATTGACCCTAAGGGAGTTGAAGCAATCCTAAAGAAATTCCCCCAAGAAACATTAAGGAACTTCAATCATTCATAGGTAAGATAAATTTTCTAAGAATGTTTATTCCTAATCTTGTTGAACTTCTGAGAAACATAACCAATATGCTCAAGAAAGATTCTAAAATAAAATGGAGCATAGAGGCTACACAATATTTTGACATGGTATATCAGGCATTAACTAAAGTTTTAATGTTAATCAGTCTATATTTTACTAAATATTTTATAGTATTTTCTTTTGCTTCTTAGCACATTGTTGTAGTTATTTTACTGTAGAAAAATAGTGAAGGATTTGAGCAACCAATGGCCTTCTTCAACAAAGCTTTAAGAGATGCTTCTCTCGAGTACAACATCATGGAAAAACAAGCCTTTTCACTATTCAAAGAAATTAAATATTTTAGAGTTTATATTCTGCATTCACATGTAATTTTTTTTGTACCTAATGTTGTGGTAAAGGATATTTTAACACAGAATGGACCAGACGGCAAAAGAGGAAAATGGATTGCAGTTATTTTGGAGTATGATCTGTAAATAAAACCTAAAAAACTAATTAAAGGGCAAGGACTTACCCAGATTATGGCTGAGTCCAATTTTCAAGCTCTCGAGATAAACTTGGTGGTGACTTTGGATGATCAAGAGAAACAGGCGACTCCACAAATGAATGAAGAATTTTTAAATTATCCCTAGTATGCAAACCTGATTTATGTATTGTTCAATTTAAATTCTACTCATTCTCTTACAAAAACTAAAGCTATATTTCTGAAATTAAAGGCAGTAAAATTTTTCATCATTGATAGTTTCCTTTATTGGAAATATTATGGTGGCCTATTACTCAAATGTTTGTTGAAGAATGATTCAGACAAGATTATGCATGATTTTGATGAAGGAGACTGTGGTGGCCACTTGTATTGTAGGACTACTACTAATAAAATTCTCAGGGCTGGTTTTTACTGGCCCACCCTATTTTCTAATGTTCATAAGAAAATCACAACCTTCCAAAAGTGTCAAATTTTTTAATGTTAAAAGAAACTCCTATCCTTGACTCTCAAACCCATTTTTGTTGAAAGCCCATTCAAACAATGGTGTTTGGGTTTCATAGGTGAAATCCATCCTCCTTCCTCTGCCAACACAAGTGGATTTTAATAGCTACAAACTACTTCACTAAGTGGATGGAAGCCATCCCTTCCAAAAATGCCATTGATGTTGTTATTACCAAGTTCATTGAGACCAATATCCTGTCCATATTTGGCTACCCAAGGAAAATCATCACTGACAATGCAGCAGCTTTTAAATAAAAAAATATGATTGAATTCTCCAATAAATACTATATTTCTTTAGGACATTCAACAACCTATTACCCACAACGTAATGGACTTTCTGAATCATCCAATAAGAGACTGGTAAACATCATGAAAAATTTATTAGAAAAGAACAAAAAGTCTTGGCATAATAAGTTAATTAGTGCATCTTCGGATGATAGGCTTACAACCAAGAAATCCATTGGTATGTCACCATACAAACTTGTCTATGGAATGGATGTTGTTTTTCCATCTTCTCTAGAACTTCCAGTGACGAAGATAATTTAAGAGTTACAAGTGGAACCAAATGATGCATTTATAAGGTTCCATCAAACCATTCAGTTGTAGAAAACAAGAGAAGAGGTGTATAGCAGAACACAACTCATCCAGGAAAATATCAAAAAAATATTAAAAAAAAGGACCAAGGTAGTTGATTTTAGTATTGGTGACAAGGTTTTAAAATGGGATGCAAGGAGAGAAGACAAAGGGAAGCATAACAAGTTTGATAATCTATGGATGGGACCATATATTATAAATGCTTTCAGGGGTGACCATGCATTTTTTATGATAGATATAGATGGAACAAAGTTACCAGGTGGTCTTGTAAATGGAAATATGTTGAAGCATTAGTTTTCATAGTCTAAAGATTCATTTTACATCATTTTAAATATGATAGTCAACATAGATTGGATTGGATGTTTTGTTGATTAAGGTTGAAGCTCACAGCGAAGGCCCTAAGACATGGTCAACAAACCATCATAATATGTAAATCAGAAAATGAATCAGATTACATATTACTCAGATATGCATATGGATAAGGCTATTGATAAGAGGTTCTTGACACTTCAATGCATAGGAGTGCCATCCCCAATTGGAGCCACTATTAGGGCCCTACATTTCATAGGATCTCAAAGTGACTGAGTTTATTCTATTTGTCAAATTTATTTCATAAAATGATTTCCAATATTCAAATAATTTTCAAAATAAGAAAGGAGATAACATAAAAAACCAAAAGAGGGTATATGTTATACATAAAAAATATATGATGTGAACCCCATCAAAACGAAGAAAAACAATCAATTATGAAAGTTTTGCTCCTTCAAACGCTACTACTCTTAGTTTAGATTTTTTCTGAAAACAAATTGTGTGAAGCTTGTTTAAAATGCCACAATAAGTTCTATAAAATTCAATAATATAGTTTAAGCATGATTGAATTAGGTTTAAATTGCTTGTTAATAGGTAGTGAAAAATAATTTGTCAAACTATTTAATCTTGACAAATTTATTAGTTGGATAGAAAATAAACATTGCTTCAATAGTTTAATATGAACCAAGGGAGTTGTTGTAACATCATTTGTTTTTGATAAGTTACCATAAGTAGTTAAAAACATTTCAAAATGTTAAGGTACGATATGGATGCAAAAGAATCAAAAAGTTAAAATTTTAGTAAGGTTGTTATTTTTTTAGGCATCCATATCAATAAAATGTTAGGTATTATATTCCATAAATAAAGAAGGAAAATGAAATAAAATTTTAGGTGTTAGATGCTTTAAGTAATCAAGGAAAAATAAAATGTTAGGGAAACAAAAAAGAAAAAGAAAAGCTTCATTCTATTTTAAATGATTTGATTGGCTACTGGTCTAAATGCGCCCATGGAAAAAGTTTTTGTATGATTTGAATCCTCATTATTAACTTATATATTAAATTTTTAAAACATAGTAATATATCCCCTCCATACTTTCATTTCATTCATTTCCATTTATTTTTATTTTCATTCCCTGCTCATATATTTCTATATATTCCCATACATTTCATTACACTTTCCTTCATATCTCTCGGTGCATTATTTAATAAAACCTCGACCCCACCAATCACTTATCACATTACAATCCCTTTTTATTTTATTTTCCTTTAAAAGCATTAAACTTTACCTTTTCTGTCTTTTTCACTTTATATTGCTACTTTACCTTTTTTGACTGCTATACCTCTGCTTCTGATTTCCCAAATTGAGATTAAAGTGGGCCATTTCTCCCCGACACATCACCTTTATTCCCCACCATCCATCGCAGATCAGATACTATAGCCTTTCACATCACAACAAAGCCTTAAAAACCTACGATCGCCAATTTACAATATATCACATTGCAGATTTGTTTACTTACCTTTGAAGTGCCCACAATTTATTTGGTTTAAGTTGCGATGAAATTGGCCCCACCACAATAGCTTCACCCCCCATTTCAGGCCACTTGAATCATAAACCTTACCTTACCATAGAAGCTTTCCTACTTGAAATTTTGATGTAGGTGGGTCCCTCACTCCGCACTTCGCAAGTTTAGAATTTTACCTCCGTGCTTATAACTAAAACTTAATATTTGCGATCTAGGGGCTACGCTCCGGTCCCACCTTACTTGCCACATCACTCTGCCCTCATCACACTTCGCACTTCACATTTTTTAGTGTTACCTCCTCCGCTTATGGATAAACTTTAAGATTTTCAATATGTGGGTTGCAGTCTGGTCCTACCTTCCCTCCACGTCGCCTCCCACTTCGCATCGCATCGCCGATTACATTCTTCATAACTTAAAATTTAATTATTGTGAAGGGCACGGATGCGATGTGGCTTCACAACTCAAGTATAAAAATTTTCAAGTCTGGGTATATGAGATTTTACTCTGTTTTGTTTAGAAAAATGGTTAATCATGACAAAAAGGATTCAGGTAGAAAATAGACACCACATGTCGAGTCGGCTAGCAAAGGGAATTCAACATTCTGTTCGTATAAGAGACCTCACTAGCGCAACATTCAATCTGCCAATACATCAGTAAAATGTTGTCGACATCCCAATTGTCCCACTACATCAGCACCTGCTTTCCACAACGCATTCCACCAAAGCTATAATTTTGTAATAGTTAGAGTTTTAAGCTCAAGTCTATTAGGGACTATATTAATGTAATTTTTTGTATAAATACTTCAATTTTGGAAGTATCAAATGTCGATTGATTTAGATCAGAGCCATTACTGTCTTTTGAAGTATTGTAAGTTTTTTCAAAGCACTGGAGCATCAATAATAATCAGACCATTCACAAGATTCTTTTTGCTTAAATATTGGTGCTGTTTTTCTTCTAGTATTATGTTTCATTGTTATCTTTCATTAAATTCATCTGAATTCCAATTGTAAAGTAGAAAGTGTGATGAATGGGATTTACTTTTGAGTACCTTATTCCGGCAACGTTAAAAATCATAATGTTTTCCACTTAAGGCCAAACTAAAGAATTCTTTATTGCTCTTTAATTCTGTAGTAGATCTGAAAGAAAATGTATATAAATGGAAAATATGCCCAATAAATAACACCATAGAAGATAAAACTTTAGATCTTCATTAATATCAAAACCCGTGAGGTAGGGCAACACCATACATTCACTCCTTAAGGAAGGAGATCACTCCACAAGCCATATGCTTGACAATACAATAATCCTTGACATCTCTCATTGGAGAGTCTCTAGCCTCTATATAGGTTTCATATATGCAATACCATGGGTAGTTACCATGGGTCTCTCAATACCATACATCCAATACAATGGGCTTATCACTTATTCCCTAGATACATGTGGTCCCTTACATAATGTGGGTTAACCACTTTATTTATTAACTATGGCCCATTTATTTATCAGTATTATATTATTACATCATATTATTCCCTTGGGTACCTCCCTTTGTACCCTATATTATTCCCTCTACGTACACTACATTAAACCCCCCTTAAACATGTTTCGTCCCCAAAACATGAGAAGAACACAAATAATAAGATCTACTTAGAAGAGTATTCCACTGGTACCATTCATGTGCATCTAGCCATCCAAGGTGAACACTTGATCTAGTCGGTGCCTTGCTCACTTGAGATGGAAGCGGGTTCTGGTGGTTCTTCATTGTTGATGTGTTGTTAGTGGATCGTCGCACCTCTCTATGTGTCGCCCATGGGTTGTTGTCCTTGTTGCTAATTTGTTGCCACCTTGCTAGTTGTCGTCTTTCTGGGTGATGCGGGTGGTGATATGTTGAAGCTTTAACTGATGTAATATCTTTCCTCAATTCCTCCATTATTGGTGATGGAGTGGTGTCTGGTTCCTTTATTGGTACTTGCTTTGATGTCTGTGTTTGGCTGTCTACCATCAAAGGCTCATCATCTGATGTTTCTGTGTTGTTAGATATTTTTGCTTCTTCCTCCTCGGTCTCTGCATGGTTCCTAATGAAAAAATCATGCAATGTAATTTTCTTATTTTTATACCAGAGCTTCATGAATTTCTTTTGCACATTAAATTTGACAGTACCAACGGATTCCATCCAAAGATGTCCCAAAACAACATCCACAACAGCCATATCTGAAGCATAAAAATCAGAATGCAACACATAATTATCCATAGAAATCTTCAAATCTTTATAAATTTGAACATCTTCATTATCAACCTGTGTGTTTTCAATATGCTTTGCTGGAACTTGCAATTTTTTAGCCAAATTCACATTGATACAATTATGCTTGCAACTAGGAATAATAGACACAACGATGTTATCTTTCTGAATACTTCCATGAACCTGTAATATGAAAATATTAGTAGAAAATAAATCTTTATGGCTCTTGCTATCCTTCTTTCCGGCTTGAGACCACTTGTCCAAAAGGATTTTTTCAAGTTTTTTCTCGGGAATTTTCCTCACTGCACTGTCAAGTGAGGTCCACCATTTATTTGCCTCATCTTTCATATGAAGCCCTATGGAGAATATCCAAAAACTTCGGTATTGAGCCTTGAGATTTTTTAAAAAATCTTCAATAGTAGGGCCATCGTCTTTTCCTGTAAACTTCATCTTGCGAGAATCCATAAAATAAAGTAAGGGTTTTGAAGAAAATCACTTACTTTGACAAAAAATTAAAATGGACATTACTCGGTCAATACAACTCAGAATCCTTAATATAGCCTATTTTCGAAAATCGAATATCTATTCTGCATCTAACCATATGACTGAAATCTCGATCTAGGTACTCTGGAAACATAGATTTGCACTGCAACTGGCCCGTCGTCACAAAAGTTCTGAAAAAATGGTTGATTTTAAATCAGTGATAACTCCATCGTCCGGACTCCAATTTGACCGATGTTTTTTTGAAATAGGGTTATTTTTCAAGGGGAGCTCAAATATTTAATTGTTTGTCTGAGATTGTGTACCAAAATCTACTAAAAATGTCAGGAGATCCGCCGTACACAAATTGTTGTCAGAAACATTTTTGCAACACAACTGAATTTAAATCAACGATATCACCCTCATTCGGACTCCGATTCGACTGATTTTGTTTTTGAAATTGCGTATTTTTCCGTAAGGAATCCAGATCTCATATTTATTTCTCAAAAATGTTCGCCAAATTTTCCAGATATTCTCTACAAACTCGCCGCCCAAAAATTTCCTGCAAAAAAATGAAAAAAAAAATCTCCAAACTCTGCCCAAGAAAGTGCTCTGATACCACTTGTAGTAGATCTGGAAGAAAATGTATAGAAATGGAAAATATGCCCAATAAATAACACCATAGAAGATACAACTTCAGATCTTCATTAATATCAAAACCCTTGAGGTAGGGCAACACCATACATTCACTCCTTAAGGAAGGAGATCACTCCACAAGCCATATGGCTGACAATACAATAATCCTTGACATCTCTCAATGGAGAGTCTCTAGCCTCTATAAAGGTTTCATATATGCAATACCATGGGTAGTTACCATGGGTCTCTCAATACCATACATCCAATACAATGGGCTTATCACTTTATTCCCTAGATACATGTGGTCCCTTACATAATGTGGGTTAACCACTTTATTTATTAACTATGGCCCATTTATTTATCATTCTTATATTATTACATCATATTATTCCCTTGGGTGCCTCCCTTTGTACCCTATATTATCCCCTCTTGGTACACTACAAATTCTGCTAAATCTTTTCATATTTATGTCATAATCCATTTATAAATTTGAAAGATATAGTAAATATTCCTAGCTTTCCCTATGTTTACTTTGTGAAAATTTGATGCAACCATCCAGCTATATTTTTACTCCATTGCCCAATAGACATTAATCAATTGAATACAATCAATTTTCCAAAACCACAAACAAAACTGAAAACCCCAAGTACTATCATAAATAGCGTAAAACTTATTCAAACAGATTTAAATATTATAGCAAGAGCCCTCTCTGAAACCATCATGTTTAGATCCTAGTTTCCAAATTTGGTTTGATGTTGGCCTCTGTGATTAGTTCTCACAATCTCTAGAAAATTATAAAACGATAACATAGTGGCGCACATACTAGGGAATAGAATTGAAATCAATCATAAATTCTTTCCAATTCAATATTTGGTTAAATAATCAGTGTATTAATATTTCATAGTGATTGCTATCTTTTTTGAATTTTTGTAAATATAGTGTGCAATTTCAAAGTCAAAATATTGGTGTGAGTTACATTTTATAGTGTGTTTTTTTATTTTCAAAACTGGCTTCCAAGAGAGCATACACAACATCCCATCTCGATCCCAAGTCTCCTGAAATAGTGGATGATCCTCAAAGGATTGGAAAAAGAGTTAAGGACACTTCACATAAATTAGTCAAATAGATAAGTTCATATGAAAGCGAAGGAAGTAATAATACTCTCCCTAGAGCAAAATCCCTCCCTAGTAATTTTGAAACCTTACAAGATATAAACTTTGACTTAATGTTTGAAAAAATCCTTCTTAGAAAAAAATCCATATATTGGGTAGATACATTAGTCATTGACCGATATATTCTGCATCCAAATTCACCTAAAAATCAGCCTTATTTGACAAAATTTGATCAAGAAATTTTCCATGATTTTGAGATCCTCGAAGATTTGGTATCAGACTTCGCTTCACTAGTTACATATGCCTATCTCCAACAATGATTGTAATTTTCTGCATTAAATATTTCCACTTCATCCATTGCATCCCCAAAAAATCAACAAAGATCTACGAGTCTAGCCTTTTCAGAAAATTATATTACTTATCCTCTCACAAAACCTCAAAGACCTTCATCTCCATCACCTCATCTATCCTCTCCTCCACATATAGTTCATCCTTTGCCACCTCGTTCACCACCTATTAATCCACTGCCTATCAACCCTCCACCTCGAATCATGGCTGCACGTTATACTCCCCTGGTTATTCCTCAAAATCGAGGGGCTACGCCCCAAGATTATCAATCCAAAATGCCCCAATTCAATAACACCCAACCCATTACTGCTCAGCACCACGTATGCATAATGAATGATTTATTTGATCTCTGTGAGGATGATGTTGATGATGTTATGATGAGGTTATTCATTCAAACCCTTGGAGGTTAGGTTAGGAAATGGTTTAGAGCTTTACCAGCTACTTCCATCAATGATCTAACACTCCCACAACATCAGTTTCTATATGGATGGAAAGTTAAAAAGAACCCCCTCCAAATTATATCATAATATGAAAATATTAAAAGAGAAAATGGAGAAAGTGTGTAGGATTGTTGTGCTAGACTCAAATCTATTTATAATGTTATTCCTGCTCCCATAAAACCACCTGAAGGAATAGTGCTGATTAAGTTTTGAGCTGGTTTTGAAACAACCATAGCTTATCAGTTAAGAGAGATGAATCCTGGCACCTTAGAGGAAATTCAGAGCATAGCAGTTAGTGTAGAAGCCAATTTTTTGGCCAAAAGAGCTAGAATGAGAATTGAGAATAGAGTTACAATCAAAGAAGAAACATCAACCTCTAGCACTGATGCCAAGATATATTCTTTTGTGAGGGAAATGGAACGAAACATGATTGATAGAAAAATCCCTAGGGAATATCAAAACCCTCCCCAAAATCATAATAAAAAAAATAAGAGAAATAAACCACAGATTAAACAAAGGGGACCTGACCATCAAATTAAACCCCCTTTTCAGGACAATTATGTTGATGACGGGATCCCTCAAGAGGAGAATACAACAAAACAATTTTTTTTGGTTTACAAAATAATGATACTATTTTTCTCAGAGAAGAAGATCAACAACTATTTTCATTAGCCCAAATATAGCTTGAGTTAGAAGAATGTGAAGAATACAAACAGGGAGTTGAGAATGCCATTATGGAGGTTCACAAACAATATAATCTCAGGATTATATTTTTTTTCACAATACTGCTAAGGAAAACACTGATCAACCTGCCAAAATTGCCTATGATTTAGATCGCAAGAAAAGAATAGAAATTTCTTCTAAGAAATATGGTGAAACCCCTGGAAAGAAACCTTTACAGGTTTCTACTAAAAATACAGTCGATTTTGTTTCTAAAGAAACTCAAACTGATGTTTGAACCACCAGTGAGCAAACCCTACTTAAATCTAAAGAAATTGTCAATGTACCTAACATTCCCAATGTTGTAAAAGTTCAATCATCATTTAATCTTGAACATGAAGTAGCCAAATTCAAAATTCTCATCCCTTTGACAGAGCTAATGAAAAAACAAACATACAGAACTCGGGTAATGGAAGTACTCAATATAGGGGAAACTATAGACACTCTCAACCTTAACGATGATCAACCTAAATTTTTGTTTGGTCCAGAAGTAGATGCTGAGTTGCAAGAAGGAGGAGTCCCTCCTTTCTATGTTAGCTTAAACATACATGATAAAATCCTACATAATGCTATGTTGGATTCAGGTGCTTCACACAACTTAATGCCCAAAGTTGTAATGGAAAAGTTAGGTCTTGACATCACTAGGCCTACAAAGATCTATACTCATTTGATTCAAGTAGAGTGAAATGTTTAGGTATCATCAATGACCTATGTATAACTTTGTCTCAAATCCTAGCCAAAATCTTAGTTATGGATTTTGTCATAGCAGAAATTACTCCTAAATATGGCATGCTTTTATCACGTTCCTCGGGAGCAAAGTTACAAGGAACCCTTCAACTATATATGACTTATGCTATAATACCAGTATTTGGTCATCATAGAAGGTTGTATAGAGAAAATCTCATGAAATATATCGTAAGAGGTCAATAAAAACCTCATAATTATCCTCTACATTTTTCTCACACTGATTTTGATTCATTCATATTATTCAATGATGATGAAATTGAAGCACAATTTGGAAATATCATTGAAGAAATCCTAGTTCAACTCGACCAATTAGATCTTCCTCCAGAACTATTTTGGAATATGAGCTTTGATGGAGCTTGTAGTAAAGAAGGCTTTGGAGTAGGAATATGGTTATCTAATCCGTCTAATAATCATTGTGAAGGGAATTCCTGTAAACTTAATTTTCAGTGCACCAAGAATATTGTTGAATATGAAGCTCTGATGTTAGGTCTACAGTTACTTAATAAATTGGTTGCCAAAATAATTTCTGTGCAGAGAGATTCAGAATTAATCATCAAACAAGTAAAATGAGAATATGCTTCTTAACACCCTAGAATAAGAGCCTACATAAATGCAGTGCACAATTTCCTAGATACTTTTGTGGAATATGCTCTAGAAGTAATTCTAATAACTCAAAATTTCATAGCTGGTAGTCTTTTTGTTTCTGAAAGCACTTGCAAAATACCTCACCAGAACAAACCACTCATAATTGAAATAAAACATCACCCTGCAGTACCAGATAACATGTGATACTGGTAGGTTTTCGGAAATGACAAACAGATTGGAAATTTCTTACTGTCAAAAGATGAGTTTGAGGAAACACAGTTAGATTTGGATAATAAGGAACAAAACAAAATAGAACTAGAAGATCACGTAGAAAATAAAATAGATGTATATAATCCTTTGGTACACTAGTGTGATAGATTAGATGTCAATAATCATTTATATGAAAGTATGCGTAAATTATAAATTCTTGAAATAGATCCCGAAAATTAATATTTTGAAATGCTTCAACTAAAAGATAACATTTTTTCTCAGGTATTAGCTCCATTAGAATACCTTTTTGACTTCAATGATGTAGCAAAGAAGCCTAAAATTGAGCCCATAGGAGCATAAGTTAAGGAATGCCACATAGGTACTAAAGAAAACCCGAAAATGATAAAACTGTCAAAAACATTACGTATTATTACCAAATGGAGATATATAGCCCTATTCAAACAATAGATTGATTTTTTCACATGGAATTATGAGGACCTGAAAGTTTATGATTCCAACATCATATAGCACAAAATTACAATTAAAGAAGAACAAAAACCTTTCAAATAGAAAATTTGGAGGATAAATCCAGTTTTGTTACCTTTAGTTGAGAAAGACGTTAAATGAATGTATGATGCTAAAATAATTGTCCCTCTCAATTATCCAAATGGCTGTCAAACATAGTACCAACCATTAAGAAACATGGAGAAATCAGGTTGTGCATTGATTTTAGAAAACTGAATAGGGTTTCTCTGAAAGATAACTATCCCTTACCTAAAATGGACCATATCTTACAAAAGGTGATAGGATCAAGTAGGATATCGGTACTACATGGTTTCTCTGGCTATCAAAAAGTCTTTGTTGATCTAGAAGATCAAGATACAACAACTTTTAACCCTCCATGGGGCACTTTCATGTATGTGAAAATTCCTTTTGGAGTGATGAATGCAGGGGCCACGTTCCAAAGAGAAATGGGAATTGCATTTTCAGAGGAGATTGGCCTCTTTATTGTAATCTATCTGGAGGATATAACTATGTATTAAAGATTTGATGAAGAAAACCTGAGACATTTGGGGCTTATTTTTGAGAAATGTAGAAAACTTGGCATATCCTTAAATCCTAAAAAGACATTTTTTTTCCTCGAAGAAGGAAAACAATTAGGAAATATCATATCAAAATATGGAGTTATAATTGACCCTAAGAGAATTGAACCAATCTTTAAGATCAGTCCCCCAAGAAAAATTAAAGAGCTTCAATCCTTCACAAGCAAGATAAATTTTTTGAGAATATTTTTTCCTAATCTTGCTGAACTTATTAGAAACATAACCAATATGCTCAAGAAATATTTTGAAATCAAATGGAGCATAGAGGCTAGGAAATCTAGGAAATATTTTGACATGGTAAAACAAGCATTAACTAAAGCACCAATGTTAATTAGTCCATATTTTACTAAATATTTTATAATATTTTCTTTTTCTTCTGAGCACATTGTTGCATTTGTTTTACTACAGAAAAATAGTGAAGGATTTGAGTGGCCAATAGCCTTCTTCAGAAAAGCTTTAAGAGATTCTTCTCTCAAGTACAAAATCATGAAAAAATAAGCCTTTTCACTAGTCAAAGCAATTAAATATTCTAGAGTTTATATTCTACATTCACATGTAATTTCTTATGTACCTAATGCTGTGGTAATGGATATCTTAACACAGAATGGACCAGATGGAAAAATAAGAAAATGGATTGCAGTTATTTTGGAGTATGATCTGGAAATAAAACCTACCAAACTAATTAAAGGGCGAGGACTTGAACAACTTATGGTTGAAAACAAATTTCAAGCTCTGGACATAAACTTGGTGGCGACTTTGGATGATCAAGAGTAGCAGGCGACTGCAAAAATGAATGAAGAATTTTTAAATTCTCCCTGGTATGTAGACCTGCTTTATGTATTATTCAATTTAAATGCTCCTCTTGGTCTTACAAAAACTAAAGCTATATTTCTGGAATTAAAGGAAATAAAATTTTACATCATTGATAATGTCCTTTATTCGAAATATTCTGGTGGCCTATTACTCAAATGTTTGTTGAAGAATGATGCAGAAAATATTATGCATGATTTTCATGAAGGACACTGTGGTGGCCACCTGTATTAGAGGAATACAGTTAATAAAATTCCCATGGCTAGTTTTTACTGGCCCACAGTTTTTTATGATGTTTATAAGAAAATCTCAACCTGCCACAAATGTCAAATTTTGGAACCGAGTTACCTGGTGGTCCTGTAGATGGCAAGATGTTGAAGCATTATTTTTCCTAGTCTAAAGATTATTTTTACATCATTGTAAATATCATAGTCAACGTAGATTGGATTGGAAGTTTTGGTGATTAAGGTTGAAGCACGTAGAGAAGGCCCTAAGCCATGGTCAACAGGCCATCGTAATCTTTGAAGAAGAAAAGGATTCAGATTGCAGATTTATCAAACGTACAGATGGATTGAAGTGCCATCCCAAAATGGAGCCACTGTTGGGGTACTATATTTCATAGGATCTCTAGGTGACTAATTTTATTCTATCTATCAAATTTATTTCATAAAATGATTTCCAATCTACAAATAATTTTCAAAATAAAAAGGGAGATAACATAAAAAATCAAAAGAGGGTATATGTTATAAATAAAAAATATAAGATGTGAACCCCATCAAAAGGAAGAAAATCAATAAATTCTGATAGTGTTGCACCTTGAAATGCCACTACCCTTACTTTAGATTATTTCTGAAAATAAATTGTGTGCATCTTGTTTAAAATGCCACAATAAGTTCAATAAAATTCAATCATAGAGTTTAAGCATGATTGAATTAGGTTTAAATTGCTTGTTAATAGGTAGGGAAAATTAATTTTTCAAACTATTTAATCTTAACAGATTAATTAGTTAGATACAAAATAAACATTTTTTAAATAGTTTAATCTGAACCAAGGGAGATGTTGTAACATCATTTGTTTTTGATAAGTTAGCATAAGTAGTTATAAACGTTTTAAAATATTAAGGTAGGATATGGATGCAAAAGAATCAAAAAGTTAAAAATGCTAGGAACATCACTATTTTTGTAGGTATCCATATCAATAAAATGTTAGTTGTTAGATGCTCTAAATAAAGAAGGAAAAATAAAATGTTAGGGAAGCAAGATAGATAAATAAAAGCTTCATTCTGTTTTAAAGGATTTGACTGGCTGCTAGCCTAAATGTGCCTATGAAAAAAATTATTTGTATGGTTTAAATCCTTATTATTAATCTATATCTTAAAGTTTTAAACCATAGAAATATATCCCACCACACTTTCATTTCATTCATTTCCATTTATTTTTATTTTCATTCCCCACTGATATATTTCCATATATTCCCATGCATTTCATTACAGTTTCCTTCATATCTCCCGACACATTATTTAATAAAACCCCGACCCCAGTAATCACTTCATCGCATTAAAATCCCTTTTTATTTTATTTTCTTTTAAAAAACATAAAACTTTACCTTTTCGACCTTTTCTGCTTTATATTGCTACTTTACCTTTTCCACCGCTATATCATTGTTTTACCTCCGCTTCTGATTTCCTTGATTGCGATTAAAGTGGGCCATTCCTCGCTAACACGTTACCTTTCTTCCCCAGCATACATTGCACATCACATATTATAACCTTTCACATCACAAGGAAACCTTAAAACCTGCGTCGCTGATTTGAGATATATCACATCTCAGATTTGTTAGCTTACCTTTGAAGAGTCCACAATGTATTTGGTTTATCTTGCGATGGGGTTTGCCCCACCATAACAGCTCCACCCACCAGTTCAGGCTACTTGAATAATAAACCTTACCTTACTATAGAAGCTTTACTACTTGCAATTGCGATGTAGGTGGGTCCCTCTCCCTGCACTTCGCATGTTTAGAAGTTTACCTACGCGCTTATAACTAAAACTTAATATTTGTGATCTGTGGGATATGGTCCAGTCCCACCTTACCTTCCATGTCACTCTTCCCTCCTCATGCTTCGTACTTTGCATTTCTTAGTGTTTACCTCCTCCGTTTGCGACTAAGATTTAATATTTGCGATCTGCGGGCTGTGGTCCTCTCACACCTTCTCTCCACATCACCTCCCACTTTGCATCACATCACCATTTAAATTATTCATAACCTCAACTGTAAATATTGCGAAGTGCGTAGATGGGATGTAGCTTCAAAAATAAAGTCTAAACATTTTCAGGTCCTGGTATATGAGTTTATATCAACTGTTTTTTTTTTGGAAAAAGGGCTAATCAGGGAAAAAAGGATTCGAGTAGAAAATAGACACCACAGGTCCAATCGGGCAGCAAAGGGTGTTCAACACTCCATTCATACAACAGAATTTCCCATTGCAGCATTCAGTGTGCCAGCACATCAGTAAAATGTGGTCCATGTCCTAACACTCCCATTACATCAACACTTGCTTTTCACAACACGTTCTACCGAAGCTATAATTTTGTAATAGTTAGAGTTATAAGTTATAGTCTGCTAGAAACTGTATTATTGTAGTTTTTTGTATAAATACTTCAGTTTTGGAAGTATGAAATGTTGATGGATTGAGATCAGAATCATTATTGTATTTTGGAGTATTGTAAGATTTTTCAAAGCACTGGAGCATCAATAATAATCCTACCATTCACAGGATTCTTGTGGCTTAAATACTGCTGATGTTTTCTTCTGTTATTATATTTCATTGTGATATTTCATTGTAATCATCTAAACTCTAATTGTAAGGAAGAAATCGTGATGAATAGGATTTACTTTTGAGTTCCTTGTTCTGGCAGCGTTTACAATCATAATGTTTTCCACTGAAGGCCAAACTAAATAATTCTTAATTTCTCTTTAGTTCTGTTGAATCTTTTCATATTTATGTCATAATGCATTTATAAATTTGAAACATCTAGTAAATATTCCTAGCTTGCGGTGTGTTTACTGTGTGAAAATTTGATGTAACGATCTAGTTAGATTTTGACTCCATTTCCCAACAGACATTAATCAATTGAATATAATCAATCTTCCAAAAACAAAAACAAAAACTAAAAACCCCAATTACTATCATAACTAGCTGAAAACATATTCAAACAAAGTTAAATTTTATAGAGAGGGCCCTCTTTGAAATTGGCATGGCTAGATCCTAGTTTCCAAAGTTGGTTTGATGTTGACCTATGTTATTAGTTCTCACAATCTCTGGAAAATTACAGAACGCTAACATAGGGGAAGTGGAATCACTACGAGAAACATTTAAGTCCTGAATAACTTGATGAGTATCATGAAAATCATCAAGATAGGGCTAATGATGCGAATAATGGCCATAGTTATGACACAAAGTACAACGGTGATTCATGTGTAAGGTTGTTTCCTTCTTAGTTGGATCATGGTAAGGCGACATGAACCTAAGGAATGCTACAGTCAAGAAGGTTATCAAAGACAACATTTTTTATATGGGGTGTTCTCGACAATTATTAGGGGCATGCCCAACAACATCACATAAAGCACATGGAGGAGTAAGATTTTAAGGCTTAGGAGGAGGTGGAGTTGTTTTGGGTGCCTTGTCTTTGGGTCTCTTTTTCTAGTCTCCCCCCCTAAGAAAATTCTTTTGCAACAGGAATGGCTTGTTGTTTGGGTTTGGTGGAACTGAATAAAATTAAGGGGTAGGAAAAACAGGTTGAACCCAAGTAAAAAATGTGTAAGGGTTAACAATATTAGGAGGAGTGTTTGCAAGAGGATTAATGTACTAGACTGGGATCCCCAAGGTAATATTTGGAAGACTCAATGTATCTATTACATGGATATAAAACATTCCTGGTGGCGGGAAAAATAGAGGTATCTAACCTGAGGGTTAATGGCCTAGGGAAACTTATCTCAGATGGTTAATACTTTGGGAAATAGCTCCAAGCTGAAAAGGACTGGGAGTCATAACAACATAATGAAAGGGCCATGGAGGAATTATACCTGAATATTAGGCTGAGTTGAGAGCAAGACGTTTTGGAGGGGCTGGCTATTGTGAAGGCATACCAGATTGCTTATTAGCAACCCGTGATGCCTGAAACATGCAAAAATAGGAAGAGATAAACTCTAAAAGGGTAGGAATTGGACCATAATTAGCACCAAGGAACGTGGAATATTTTTAGACTCTAGGAGAAACATTGGTGAGGGGAGGGACAATATTATTTCCAATCGTCAATGAGATAGTGGTATGAGGAGAGGTATGAGATGAGGATCATAGAAAATCAATTGATCGACAAGGAAGCTAATTCAATTATGAGGAAATTACACCTTCAAAAAGACAATATATGTGACAAAATACATGGAATAGGTATAACTATGACCCAATATGATGTTATAATATAATGGGGCATTAATGAGTTCGATATCGATTATGATTGTCTTTCTGAAAATAGTAATTGGAAAATTGCAATAGAAGTTGAGGTGGTTTGAGGGATGATCATCCCAAGCACGAAGAGTGATAGTGGATGGGGATAGATAAAGGGAGCCAAGTTTCTTCCAAAAACTAGCGTCCATCACACAAGTGGAGGTGCGTTCATCTATGAAACACCGCTAAATAATGACATTTCTTATGGAGACTTGTATTTCAAAGGAAACATATGAAGGAAGGGGTGAATGATCTAATTTTTCAACATAAAAGATGAACATACAATTGTGAGAAGGATCCAAAACATCAAAAGTAGATAATATATCTTTCCTTTGGGATCGATATGTATGAAGGACTTCCAGCATTGACATGGCAATAGGAGAATGTGCCATGTCATCTGCTATGCTATAGACGGTAGGCAGATTTATAAGAAATAATAGTTTTATGTAATGCACCCCTAGGGATCTTAGGTACAACCTATATCATAGGCAAAAGCATATGTAAGGTACCATTTGGTGAAGAGAGAGGCTCGGTGGAAACCTGAGGATGGGAATCGGTTGTTGAATTTGTAGGGGGCTCATCATATTGGAGCGACTAAGTCTGGAGGTTGACTTGTTCAGTATGGAATTCATAGGAACTCATCATAAGGATCTTGTAATTATTGTGGCTATATTAGGAAGGCTAGGAAGCTTCATTACCCCGTGCAGGTTGGGAATCTATATATCCTTGACAAGAAAAAGGATTGGTAAGAACAATTGGTTGCGATGAAGGAGGAGGAGGAGGAGGTGGATCAATGGGTCGAGTTCCTATAGAATCAACTACTTGAGCTTCGCATGCTTGGTGCATCTGAGGTATAAGGGGACACTCGTGAGTATATTGGCCAAATATTCCACAAGAATCACAAGATTTATTCATATGAAGATCCTTATTTTTCTTGGGTTGTCCACCCTGTTGCTCGGTTGCAGGATTAGGTTGGTTTCCGTGAAGGGAATTAGGTGTTGGACCTTAGTTTCCTTGATTACCTTGTTGTACTGAAATTTTTCATCATGACATTGAGCTATCTATATGAGTTCATCATTACCTATTTATTTCTTCCTTAGAAGTCTAAAAAAATAAAGTTTCCCAAATCAAGCCTTGGAACTAGAAGAAGCTCTTAAAAGTCCTAAAAATCCTACTCCCACACTTTTCCTAGTCATTCCCTGCGATACCGCAGCTAATTATTGCCAACATTGCGGTACATCCCGCACGTAAATATCACTAAAATTACGGACCCCCATAAAAGGTAGAAAAAGAGAAAATTAAGCTCTAGAAGCCCAGCTGGTTGAATATTCTCCTAGCTGGGGCCTTCTAGAAGAATTATCTGCTCGAGCTTCTCCATTTCCATTAGTGAACCATTATCCCTTCATCAATGGAGTAATCCCTTGGTTTTTGGAGCTAAAATTCCATGATGAGAGGGCTTTATCCATTCCTTTTTGGAACTGAAACTACCTCCCTTCTGCTATAAATTGAGGCCAAGCTTCAGTCTCAAGGGTTAATTATAGATTGTATTTTTGTACTAAGTGCTTGCTTCTTGCTTTGGAGAGAGTATTTGGAATTCATAGTTTTAAGAGGAATTGCTAAGTGAAAATACTCTCCATATTCTGCATCATTGGCATGAGAAAGATTAAGAGCTCATGGCCATAGATTTATGTCAATAAAGAGAGTCGGAGTCTTGTCAAACTGAGGAAAACGGTTGTTCGGGACCCAGGAAGAACCTGTACAAACATCAAGGTGTTACGGTTGTAAGGTTTCTTCTTTTATTCAGAGTTAATACAAATGGATTCTATTTTGTCATTAACTTGTCCATGTATCTTTTGGATAATTTAATTCTTGGATTCCTTGATCACTAGGATAGATTTATGTCTTTGGTTGTAGATCTTATGTGTTGGATCGATAAATTCTAGAGCGACTGGATTGGAGACTAAACAAAGCATTGGAATTCAGGTAGGATCATCTTCGTATAGTTAATTAATAATTTGTAAGCAAATAGTCTAGAGAAAATGGTCTACATCAGTCTGTTTGTTTCTAGATATCCTTAGGATACTAGGGAGATCGCTCTTGTCCGCAAGGGGGATTATTTCGTCTAACAAATTGGTGACTCCGCTGGGGAATGAGAACTTAGTTTTATTTTTTATTTTCAGGTTTACTTTTCAAAAATATTTGACATTTTTTAGCTTAAAATTGGGTTAGATACAGGACTAAATAGGATCCCAGACTATAAATCTGTAATTTTATTTTTTCTCTACTTTTCCTGCCTTCTGCACTTTTTATTTTAAAAAAGAGCAGTAGAGTCCACTATTTTTAGTAGGATAAAGTGGAGTATCACACCTTGTTCCATTAAAAACTATGGTATTTTGAAAATTTTTAGAAAAAGTAGAAATTATATTTTTTGTTATTTTCCCAATCTGTTTTGACTTTTAAAGATCTCTATTCAGATTTCTTTCAAAAATTTCTATGTTGAAGTGATTTATTCAGTTTGTTTGCATGTTATGAGTAAACGATTTTCCTAGTCCTCCCATTGCTCTGAAACGAAAACTTTTGAATACCTCATCTATTTGGTGTTTCATTTTTTTTTATTGAGCCTTTGAACTTCATGCAGTTGTTACTCTTATGAAAATTTGGTTTTATTTTCATTTGAAAACTTGTAAAACCTTTAGATTGATAAGGCCTGAATTTCATTTTTAAAATTTTTTTGGATGCTTTGGTTTCTTGCCAGAATAAGCAGAAAATTCTTTGTTAGATTACAAACCAGGCTTAAACATCCTCCAATTTTTAGATAGAATTCGAGATTAAAGTTTGATTTTAGTTTTGAATTTTATAAATTTAGGACTTTTAGTTTTATTTTGGAATAAATTTTGTTTTTTATTCTGATCTAAATGATATGAGGAATTTCATTTTTGAGCAAATGATATTTTTGAAATTGAGTTCTCTAAATTGTCTTCTTTTCAAAGTTTCTCATATAGGAAAGAAAAATGATGTTTGAAAGATATTGAAAACCCCTGAACTATTTCCGCTAGTTAGACTTCATTGAAAAGAAATGAGTGATTATCATATAGATGCATTGTAGAGTGTTTTGAGTCGGGTCATTAAAACATCATCAAGTTTCATTTCCGTACCCATTGTCCTAAGAAGCTGGCAATTAAAAGTAATGCTTAATTAAAATCGATATAGAAATTTTATATTTTCTAGCGCTCGTTCCACCAACATATCTTAGGCTAGTGTCTTGGAATAGGTTTTAGTTAACTCTCCAAGAAAATAAAAATAAACAAGTAGCCGATCTTGCAGTAGGAAAATCGAATTGTAGCATGTATGCTCTGGGATGCTCCTCCTAAAGGAGTCAAGCATGAGATCATATCCGAACCAATGACGTAATCATACTTATCTCATTGAGAACGATAGAAGATATGCATGTATTAGAAAAGAAAAACATTGGATAGACCATTGTAGAAGAGCCTAGGGTCACTTGTCGTTAAACCTTGGATAGACCATTGTCAAGGAGCCTTCAAGGGGATTGAGCTTTGTTACTATGCCCTTGCACGTATATCGGATCGTAGACTGTTCCCCTGGGTATATATGTTCCTGTTGGTGAACTTAGTGGCCATAAACTATAGGATTCTTTCCCAAGGTGATGGTGGAGGGGAGGTCCCACAGTACCAGGAGCAAAAATCGGCTAAACTCACTTGGAATCTCTGAAGGGTTATCTTTACTCGAGATAGGTTAAGTGGAGAAACTTGCACCGATATGTTTCATTAATTAGGTTGTTGAGGTAACTGTTCCAACTGCCATTTCTGCATTAAAATTCTAGGATGTTGGATTTCATCACCAACTAATGTTTTTAGTGCGGGAATTCATTATTTGTGTGTGGATTGATCTCTTAGATTTTTATAGGTGTGTGATTCATTTGATTGTTCCCTTAGTGACTTAGGGTTTGTTTGAATTTTCTCTTTGTTTTCGTGTGTTAAAAGTTTTAATCGTGGCTAAATTATAGAGACGATCATGTAGAACTCAGGGGAAACCCCCTGAGTACACACCAAGCCAACTAGAAGGACTTAAAACTATGTTACCAAATGTTATCGGTAGAACTGGATTAACGGATCAAGGAGAATCATCTATAATTACTCATCCTGATTTTCAAGTAGATCAACCACAAATAGAAGAACATACTCCACAGACAGTTTCAATTTCTGAATTAACCAAAGTTTTTTCTACAAAAAGTGAATTATCGCCTGAAGAACCTAAAATTTCTGAACTGGAAACTGAAACTTCTACATTAGAACCTACTTTAGAATTCATTGCTCCAACTCCTGATTATCCTAATTCACCTAGAGTGAGGAATCAGATTACAGAAGATCTTCCTGCTAGTCGCATTACTACTGAATAAATCACTGATATAGAGGAATAATTCATTCTTCCTTCAACTCAGGAAAATTTAGAACTTAGAGAATGTGAATCAATCTTTTACAATCCTTTTAGACAAGACGCTTGGTATTCTTCATTGACATATTTTCTACAAAACGTAGTTCTTCAGCATTTGCCACCCCGAATTCCTTTCTACTCTACAACAATATGTTATAGACCTCAGATAAACATGTCAGATGAGTCATCTATGTTTACCAAATCACCAGAAACATTTCTTTATGGTGGTTCGTTTGTTCCTGTAGGCTATCAGTTTCTCTTTGGTACATTCTTAGGAGCATATCCTTTTCCAAGAAAACCAATGTCATCATCTGGCCTGAATGAATTGAATACTGGAACTTTGAATAATGAGAAAGTTTATATGAAGTCTGGAAATATTCTGAACCACACATCTCAAGGTAGTAATTTACAACCTAGGGAACAACCCCAAAATAGCCAAATACAGCCTGTGGGGCAACCCCAAGTACAGTAGATACCTTAGGGTCCATCTCAACCCCAAGTATAGTACATACCTCCGGGTCAATCTAAAACCTAAGGACAGTACATAACTTAGGGTCCATATCAACCCCAAGGACAGTACATACCTCAAGGTCAATATCAACCCCAAGGACAGTACTTACCTCAAGGTCAATATCAACCTCAAATTCAATGCATGCCTCAAGGTCAATATCAACCTCAAGTGCAGTATCCAGCTCAAGGATTTCAACCTCCTTTAGCACAACAGTTCTATCTGGAACAACAAATGTTACAAGGAGGTGGAAATTATCCAATGAATTACTAGCCATATGTTCAACCCAATTATGGGTTGTCTTATGTACAACCTTCGATGGGACCCTCATATCCTGGAATGGTGTGGGATCCATCCCAAGTCCAACAGAATTTAAAACTGAATATGCAAGTACCTTATTATCAAGCAGGACAACCTGTTGGTTATAATCAACCCAAATAACCAGTCCAGCCTTCAATTTCAACACCTGCATTTGGTCCTGTTCAGCAACCTGGTCCAAGTTCACCTAGTACTCTGCCACAAACAGCTGCTCAGATTTTTGTTCACCCTATCACACCTATTTCTGCAGTGTCTACAGTTCCTGTTACATCTTCCCCTCAAACATCGGTACAGATTCCTCAGGTTTCTATTCTGCAGTCTGGACCTACAATTCAGACTACTATTTATATGCCCGCAGGACAACCTGGTACAATTACAGTTATAGTGAGTCAACCTCAGTTTACTTATCAACTGTATCAGGGGCTATACCAATATGGACCTGTTCTACAAAATCCATTCTACCCACAACAACCATACCCTCGATATACGTATCGAACACTTGTTCAACCTTAGTTTGGTCCAGTTATTCTTGGTTATCAAGGGGGTAATCCAATTCCAAATACACAGCCTATTCCAGGTTATCTTGGATATTCTCCTCCTGGGACTAGTTTAGTTTCACAAGGTTATCCATAAGACCATACCCGTCGATTACCATTCATAGAAAATTTGGATTTACTGAATTTATCCCGCCTTACGAATGATCCCATTTACTATCATCCGTTTTGGCCACCAATGCCTCATACATTTCCCAGTGATATCCCAAAATTTGAAGGAAAATCAGGAGAGGATCCTTCTAACCATGTTATGACTTACCACCTTTGGTGCACATAGAACTCATTAATCGAAGATTCCATTCAACTTAGACATTTTCAGAGAACGTTAATAGGATTAGCTGCCAAGTGGTACAGTGAACGACCACGAGGCTCGTTTAAAAATTTCAACGCCCTAGAAAATGCCTTATTAACTCATTTTCAGGTGCCAGTAAATACGACAATGGCATGAAATTATTAACTTCACTAAAAAAATCTAGGTCTACATACATATCATATCATATTCATGAATGGAGGCGTAGAAGATGTTTAGTAAATTTTTTTATCCTAGATCAAATATTGGCAGAATGGTTTGTCAAATAATTTCTACAAAAAATCACTGAAGATGTAGCCAAATAAGGAGTTGTCATAGAAGAACAAGTTATTTCTCAATCTCAGTATCTAGACTTGGTATATACCCAGTTCGAAACTTTGTACGAGAAAATTCCTGATTTACCACGTCCTCGTCAAATAACAACAACTCCTTCAATGTATCATGCAGTTGATGGTGTAATCAGTTCATTTAGTACAACCAAGAGTAGGAAGAAATATTCAAATATTTTTTCTCCTATAATAACTTTACCTGATTCACCAAAAGGAGAATATTCCTTGGAAACTACTATCGATATTTAGATTGTAGATTCATCTACTACAAAGTTGAAATCTAGAAAGAAGAAGAAAGGGAAGGAAAAGAATAAACAGACCTCATCTCCTAAAGAAAAATTAGATATAACTGAATCAACTGATGACAAACAGAAACCTCATTATCCTTGTCTTATCTGTGATGAGGATCATTTCACTAAGGAATTTCCACATAGGGCTGAAGTTTCTAAGTTCTTCAAAGGTTCACCCACTCCCGCTATCTTGAAGGATCCCTTTCCAGTTCAAGATAGTAAAATGATTGGATCTTCTTCTAATACATCAACAGATATTTTGATGATGTCTCAAGTAATGGTTGCGACTCAATCGAAATATTGTGGTCGTAAAAATCCAGTTACTGGTAAAGAAGTATAAAATTATAATTTTGCACCAGCTACATGTCCATCAGTTTCTGATCCACTTCACATCAAGAAACCGAATCCTGATTTAGTAATCAAACCACCTCCTAAAGGTGTACTTCCTAAATCAACTTTCAATCCACATGTGAGAGCTACTCAGAATTACAAAATTGTCAAGGATTTGGCAATATATCATTTGGAAATATCGGCTTTGGAAGTGCCGCAATCATGTCTAGCACAAAGAAAATTACTCTTATCAGCAATCGGAGCAGTAGATCTTCAAGATTCAAACCTTATAATCTTTGATTTAGAAAATTTTACACCACGACTTCCTCATCAAATGGCCTTTCGGATTCCAGTACTAGTAACAAACAGACGCTTTCATACTGTTATTGATGAAGTAGGTTCTACATGTATTATGTAATTAAAATGTTGGAAATCACTTGGTTCTTCAACACTTAAACAATCACCGAAAATCCTCAAATTATTTGACGGAAGAGGATTCCATCCATTCAGAATTTTTCAGGATCTACCTATAGAGGTCGAAGGTAAAACTGTTAATTTAGATGTGGAAGTAGTTGATGCCCCTTTAGATTACAACCTTCTTCTGGGTCGAAGTTGGTCTTATGCTATGAATGCTATTGTGTCTTCCGTATTTCGATTAGTTGTGTTCCCTCCTCAAGGAAATATTGTGAAGTCGATCAGCTCTCATATTATTCATCTGACCCAGCTTCTACGGACAGTATTCGACATGTTGAAAAAACAACTATCCCTTATGAAGATGTAGGACTAGGCTTAATCAAAGATTCCGCTTTGTTGGCAGATTTTCTTGGCCTCCACCTATCGTACCGCATACTATTGCTAATATCAATAGGATTACATCAAGCACTATTCCATTTGATGATATTTGGATAGTGCCTTCAGAATCAGAACTGGATTCATTTGATGGCGCGATGCCTTTGAGTCCGTTTGAATTAGCATATCAAGAAGTACAGTCTTTTTCCAATTCACCATCAACTGATTCTGACCCAATGAAAATGGTCAATGAAGAATCATTTTCACCTTCAAACTCAACTATAACATCAATTATGGATTATTTTAAAGAAGTGTTTCATACTCACGAAAAAATTCGTGAATTCTTGTCCATAGATGATTTACCATGGGATGATCTCCATCATAGGTCATCGTTTTTACCTGAGCTTGATAGATTCGAAGATAATTTTTCATCTATTTTTACAATTGACTATATCAAGCAACCCCAGAATTTGATATCGATCACAAATTCAGATTCTGAAGTGAATTTGAGGAATATTTCTTCCACGATTCCTATTGACATATCAGTAAAACCAGGAATTATTGAAAACATTAATATAGGTGCCTCTTGTATTTTAGATGAAATTGCTACATATAAGGTCCTATTTCAAGAATTCCACCACATATTTTCCTTGCCTTATGAAGAAATGCTAGGAATCGATCCCAAAATTTTTGCTCATGAAATCAAAACTTACCCAGATGCTAAACCGATCAGAAAAAAATTACGTCTGATACATCCACGAAATGATGCCACTATCAAAGCTGAAGTTGAGAAATTATTGAAAGAAGGATTTATTTATCCTATCCCGTAAACGGATTGGGTATCTAACATCATTCCTGTTACTAAAAAACAAGGAACAATACGAGTATGTGTTGACTATAGGGATATTAACAAATATTGTCCTAAAGACAATTATCAGACCCCTTATATCGACCAAATCATTGATGATTGTGTCGGAAATGAAATATATTCATTTATGGATGGATTTTCTGGATACAATCAAATAAACATACTCGTTGCTGATCAACCAAAAGCAATGTTCATTTGTCCTTGGGGAACATTTTCTTACTGTAAACTACCTTTTCGACTAAAGAATTCTGGGGAAAATTTTCAAAGGGCTATGTCCTATGCTTTTCATGACATTAAACACATTGTGCAACCTTATCTTGATGATCTACCTGCTCATTCCTTATGCAGGGAGGATCATGCAACTCACTTACGAGCAATTTTTATGAGATGTAGGTATTATAAGATTCGCTTGAATCCGCACAAGTGTTTTTTTTTGTGTACAATCTGGTAGATTATAGGGATTTGTCATTCCGAAACAAGTCATTTGTGTCGACCATTCAAAGGTTGAGGCTATTATCAATCTACCTCCTCCTTCCACACTTCGCAAACTCCAAATTTTGCAAGCGAAAGTGAACTTTCTACGTAGATTCATCTAGAACTATGTTGAGTTAACCAAAGGTTTTACGAGGCTTTTGAAGCAGAATATTTATTTTGTTTGGGATGGGATCGCTGATCGATCTTTTGATGCTCTAAAACACGCGTTGACCCATGCACCATTATTGCATCCACCAAATTACAGCCAGGATTACTTTTTATATTTAGTAGCCTCTGATTCCACTATTGGAATGGTATTAGTTCAAGAAGATGAATTCCACAATGAACATGTGATTTGCTATCTTAGTCGGAATCTCAATCCGACAGAGATCAAATACTTGCATGTGGAGAAATTGGCCTTGGAAGCAATTCAAGCTGCCCAACGATTTCGTCATTACATCTTGTTATGAAAAACAACGGTGATTTCTAATTGAAACCCAATTATGTATATTCTGACTAAGAAACTGCTCGAGGGAAAATACTCTAAATGGATAGCTATCCTCCAGGAGTTTGATTTAGAATTTGAAAAATCCAAGTCAAATAAATCACTAGTGTTTTATGAACTGATGTGTGACTTCCCAAATACTGAGACAGAAATTGCGGTAGAACATCCAATCGCTGATGAATCTTTGTTTCTTATTAGTACGTTAGATCTTTGGTATGGAGATATAATCATTTATCTCCAAACCCAAAATTTTCGGCCTGAGCTTTTGCGTTCACATCGATGAAAGAGTCGTTACCAGTCTCAGCAGTACAATATTGTTGGAGACACGCTTTATCCTTGCAGTGCAGATTCTATATTTTGACGATGTTTAGCCCATGAAGAGGTTGAAAATTTTTTAAATGAATTTCATTCTAGAGAATGTGGTGGTCATATGTCTGGGTATGCCACAACCCAAAATATATTGCGCGCTGGTTATTTTTGGCCTTTGTTATTTAAATATTGCATTTTTGCATTCCGAGAATACAACAATTGTCAGATCTTTGATCAAAAAATGTGTGCACCACTAGCTCCTCTTCACCCCATAATTGTTTTCGGTCCTTTTGCAAAATGGGGGATTGATTTCATTACATGTAACCCTCACTTGGCTTGGGGGCATGGGTATGTTATTCTCACAGTAGATTATTTTAGCAAATGGGCTGAGGTGATGCTTACATTTTCGGCAGATGGAAAAATTGTAGCTACTTTTGTATTCAATCACGTGATTGCTCAATTTGGTGTACCCCAAGATATCGTTACTAATCATGGGAGCCATTTTCGAAACATTATGATGAACAAAATTTACGACGAACTTGGCTTGCACCATGATAGTTCTACACCATATTACCCACAGGATAATGGTCAGGTTGAAGCTGTCAATAAAGTTTTAGCCACTATGATTGAAAGGATAATCAGAATTCATAAATCGAATTGGCATACTATGATTTTCTCACCACTTTGGGCATATGGAACCTCAGAAAAAACCGCAATAGGTTTCACTCCTTTTTAATTGGTCTATGGTTTAAAAGTTGTGTTACTGATTGAATGCAAAATACCGACACTCCAATTATCCATAGAGTTACTACTATCTACCTCTGAGGAGTAAAAATACTTTTTGTATCTGGCACAATTAGATGAGACTCAGCACACCACTGCATTGGCAGCCGAAGCTCACAAAAAAATTGTTAAAGCTTGGTACGATCGAAGTGTTACACCTTGCATTTCTTCGAAGGGAAACCTCGTATTGGTATACGACCAAGCTAATGATAAACTAGGAGCTGGGAAATTCGAACCCATGTGGCACGATCCTTATATTGTCAAGCAAGTGCTTTTAAAAGGGGCTTACAAATTGATTGATTATGATGGGGTATCTTTAGATAAACCCAGAAATGGACTTTATCTGAAGAGATATTATTCTTGATTTTGTGTGAAGATATTGCCAGTAGATTAGTTACTTTTTCTAGCTTAGCTGCTTTAGTTTAGATGAGTGTGTCTAGTTTAAGTTTGTGTTGACTACTATCCCTTCTTATCTTGATTAATCTTGATATTGTAGATGTCGACATCTCTTCAAGCCTACATTGGTTTTTCTGATGGTGCCTGTCATAATACATGGAAGATCTCTTCCACAACCTGGGTTATCATTTCACCCACTGATGAGTTAGTTTCTATGCATGGGGTAAGCCTTGGTCAAAAAATGAATAATGTTGCAGAATATAGCGACGTGATTGAGTTATTATCTAATTCCATTTCATTTGGCATTCGGCATTTGATTATAAGGTTAGATTTAGAACTCATTGTATTACACTTAAACAGAGTATATGCAATTAAAAACCGAATGTTACTGAGATTATTCTTGAAGGTTCATCTATTGGAAAGGCATTTTGATTACATTGAATATCAACACAATCGGAGAAATTTAAATACATTGGCTGATGCATTAGCTAATAATGTTATAAATAGACATTTGTGACATTAAAATAGTAAATTGAAACAACATTCGAAAATTTTTGAACAAGATAAGTCGTCAAAAGTAGTCATATCATAGATAGAGTTTTAAAAAAATATTACATCGTCTAGGATCATAGGTTTAAAACACCTTATGATCCGAAAGGTAGTGATACAAAAAGAAAAAATACAATGGTCTACATTAATCACCCAATATCTATGGTGATGATCATGATAATACACTATCGCTCGTGCCACTCTATGTAGATATCTTCGAAACTAGCCAGGAACGCCTGCAACATGCCTCTAAAGGCATAAAGAAATAACACCCATACTATTCTTTGGTATGTCTATGGTCAACCTCTCCAGTTTCTGCTCTAATTCAGTGAGAATCTCTGCTACTTGATTCTCTAGCAGTGCGATAGGATCTGTTCACTTCCTCTCGAAGTGGTGGAGATTGGCTGGTCTTCGTGGACCAACATCTGCATTTGAATTTTTTTCATGAATATTGGACGATTTAAAAAACAAAAAATTAGAGTTAGAAAAACATAAAAGTGATTCATTTACCTGACTCATCCCATTGGGCTCTGGGGGGAAGAGCCATATCACGATCACCACATAAATATATTCCTGCATATGGAAAATCTTCAATGGCAAAGATCTCATTTTGTAACCAGTGAAAGTATGCATGTGTAAATTGAACAATCTTAACACCCTCACTATGATGGGCAATCACTTGCACCCAGCAGACCATTCGAGGCTCTCTGACCCCACCAGCATCAACTGAGATAAGCTAGGGGTTAACAGAAGGAATCCTCTCTAGAGAAAAAGAAACTACGATAGCTCGATATCCAAATTTTTCCAAGTTTGAGTTCTTAGCTTTGGTCAATTGAAATTTACATTAGCCAATACTCCTTCACACCAGTTGAAGATGGTGCCTCTGTAGCACTCAACCGCTGTCTGCATCTGGGCTTTAGTAGCCACATGTGGAGCTGCACTCCCACACAATTTGGTCATTGTGAATGCAACTACTTTGAGGTCAAGACTGACAATGGTTTTTATATCAATTTGGTTGTCTTTTGGATCAGCCTCTTCGTTACAAAATTCTTGTTGATAGGTAGCTATAGGCTGGCCACCTTTCCTAACCCCAAACAAGGAAATAGGTTCTCCTCTTTTGGACAAAACTATAAGTAAATGTCCTCTAGCTCAAGTTCGAGTTGATGATCACCGATAATGAAACACTATTCCTGAACATCCCACCTGTTCACTAGCCATGTCAATAACTCTACTTGAGCTCCAATGCCCTGCATTGCCAAATATTTGTATAATCCATAGCTTCTAAATACATGTAGTGTGAGAAAACTTCCAATATATGCCTCATCCACTTCTTCATGTTCATGTTATCTCCATTCAAGCATTGTGGATACTCTGTAATAGACGCATTAAAATATTAGACATGATCAAAATGGAAAATTTGGCTTAATTTGAGAGAAATTAACTTTTTAATTTTGTTCACGGTGCCTCCGCACTTTTGGCATTAAAACAGTGCGAACTACTACACACGTTATACACAAAACGTGCGGGAGTCCGATAATTTTCCTTTGGAAAATTATCGGGCTCCGCAGGTACCGTATGTATTACCTGCGGTACCCCGAGGGTGATTTTTTGAACTTACTTTCCTCTAAAAAAATGATTTTAAAGCCTAAAAAGAGAATCTAAACGGAAAAAAATGAAGAGAAATGAGTTGTGGATTACCTGGATTCGACGATTTTGGATTCGGACAGTCAGTTTTTCTGATATCTCCTTCGGAATGTTTTCTACCAAGAGCTCTCAACTTTCACTCTGGATGAAAATGGTAAAAATGACTTGGTTTAACTCCTTTTTATAAGATTTTCTGAATAAATAAAATAATATTTTATTTATTTTTTCACTGTGAAAAGTAGTTTTTGAAATTATTTTTACTTATCTAAAACATGTATGTTTAATATTTTGGGTTTTTGTGTAGAATAACGGATTTTCAGGTGAAATAATCATTTTGGCAATGAGTATTCTTTTTGTTAATTTTTCAAACTCGCTAAAAACTTGTGAAAAAGAGACACCACATGAGTACATTTTTATCACTTTTTTGAACTCGTTAAAACTTACAAAAAAGCGAAACCAATGAGTACATTTTTATCAATTTTTCGAACTCGTTAAAACTTACAAAAAAAACGAAACCATCAAGTTCTCTTTTAAGCCCTTTTCAGACTCTTTAAACATGAAAAGATTGCTGATTACTTGACTATTAAAAATCGTTAAAGGAAATGAACAGTCATCCCTTCAGTATAAGTTTACCCTTTTTCTGGACTGAAATGGACTAGTTACGAAGAAGGTATACGTTGACTAATAATAGTCAATAGAGTTCTCTCCTACATTATTTTATCCTTTTTCAGGCTTGAGGGACTAAATTTACGAAAAGGTACATCCATGAAGTTTTCATAAGTTTTTCTTCTGACTCCCTAAAACTAAAAAATACCTAGTTTCACATATAATGGACTCATTAAAACTTAACAGTAAAGGAACTGTCAATTATAAATGGGAACGAGCCACTCCTTCTTAGGGTTCGATTTTAATACTAAGCTAGACTCATCCAAAGGATGAACTTACATTACAAGAAAATGTTATCCTCCTCAAGCTTGTCAAAAATAAAGAGGTACTTGCCATAATGGTTGGGGAAAAAAGAGAAAATGAATCCACTTGTCACACTTCACTGTAAAAAGTTGTATACCACTCTTGAACACGACACTTTTATCACATTCATGTCTGGTTTGGAAAATCTTTTGACCAATATTTAATCAAACCACATTGAAAGTCTTCAGTTGGTTTTGGATATTAACTTTAGGTCAATCATCACCAAACCCTCTGTAGTGTCATTATGTCGTCAAGAGATTAGCTAAATAAACCATTCATTGCAAACATTTGTCTCCATTCACATTGACCATCCCTGAGTCAGTCCTTGCTATATATTTCTTCAAAAATTTATCTAATGTTTTCATGTCGTGGGATTTCCTATGACATATCACTTCCTATCGATGAAAACTCATCATCTAGAAAGTTGATCTATAATCCTATCAGTACCTTGGGATCTGCATGCTTTAATGGAAATTTTCTTGTCTTTGATGACAGGTTGCATCATTGACATTTGATCGAATGATTCTGTGAAATGTTTGACTTCAGATCACATATTCACATTTAATAGACTGTACTAAGTACTTTGAGATCCATTGTCATTATTGGTGGTTTCTCTCAAACTTGTTAACAGTTCACAACATTGACTGGTAATCAAGTGGTTTCTACCATGCTCGACTTCGACACAATCAATCGCATGGATAGAATTGTACTAGTTCGAGCAGTGGAAATCAAGACCTTGGATCTAGTTTCCACCATCCAGGTTGTGAGGAGTTTTATTATTCATCATATAGTGGAATATTCTATACTGGTCTACTACTTCATGTAATTCTAAAATCATTTTTTTATCAGAACACGTAGTTGGGAGTGGAAGTCCCAAGTGTGAATTCACCTAAATGGTGATATATATATATATATATATATATATATATATATATATATATATATATATATATATATATATATATATTCTTGCATTGAATGTTTTTTCTAGGTTTCAACTGGTGTGCCTGCAGCCCAATCCTCAGAATGATAAAGCACTTCACTCTTCAAAATTCTTCAAAAAGCTCTTCATACTTCGCACTTTATGGGGCAATATATTACACTGAAATTTGTCACCATGGAATTGAGCTATCTGTGTGGGTTCATAATTACCTATTTATGCTTCCTTAGAAGTATAAAACATAAATTTCCCCAAATCCAGTCTTGGAACTGGAAGAAGCTCTTAAAAGTCCTAAAAATCCTACTCCTGAACTTTTCCTAGTCATTCCCTGCGGTACCGCAGCTAATTTCTATCAAAACTGCGGTACATCCCACATGTAAAGCTCATTAAAACTGCGGACCCCTGTAAAAGGTAGAAAAAGAGAAAATTAAGTTCTAGAAGCGCAACTGGTCGAATATTCTCCCAGCTGGGGCCTTCTAGAAGCATTATCTGGTCGAGCTTCACCACTTCCATTCATGAACCATTATCCCTTCATGAATGGAGTAATTCCGTGGTTTTTGGAGCTAAAATCCCATGATGAGATGGATTTATCCCTTCATTTTTGGAACTGAAACTACATCCCTTTTGCTATAAATTGATGCCAAGCTTCAGTCTCAAGGGTTGATTATAGATTGAATTTTTGTACTAAGTGCTTGCTTCTTACTTTGGAGAGAGTACTTAGAATTCATATTTTTGAGAGGTATTGTTGAGTGAACATACACTCCATATTATGCATCGTTGGCATGAGAAAGATTACAAACTCATGGCCATAGATTTATGCTGTTAAAGAGAGTCAGAGTTGTCAAACTAAGGAAAACGTTGTTCAGGACCCTAGAAGAACCTGTAAAAACATCAAGGCGTCACGGTTGTAAGGTTTCTTCTTTTATTCGAATTTAATACTAATGAATTCTATTTTCTCATTAAGTTGTTCATGTATCTTTTGGATAATTTAATTCTTGGATTCCTTGATCACTAAGATAGATTTATGCTTTTGAATTATTGTATCTCGCAAATGATTTTGATCCCATTTTCCTTCCTTTGATTGCAGATCTTATGTGTTGGATCGATAACTTATGGAGTGACTGGACTGAAGACCAAAAAAAGCGTTGGACTTCAGGTAGGAGCATCTTCCTATAGTTAATTAATAATTCTTAAGCAAATAGTCTAGAGAAAATGGTCTTCATCTGTCTTTTTGTTTCTAGATATCCTTGGGATGCTAGGGAGATCGCTCTTGTCCACAAGAGGGATTAGTCTGTCTAACAAATGACCGCATTTATCCTGCCTTACGAATGATCCCATTTACTGTGATCTATATTCGCCATGAATGCCTCATAAGTTGCCCAGTGATATCCAAAAATTTGAAGGAAAGTCAGGAGAGGATCCTTCTAACCATGTTATGACTTACCACCTTTGGTGCACATCTAACTCATTAATTGAAAATTCCATTCGACTTAGAACTTTTCAGAGAACATTAATAGGATTAGCTTCCAAGTGGTACATTGAACTACCGCGATGCTCATTTAACAATTTCAACGCCCTAGAAAATGCCTTCTTAACTCATTTTCAGTTGCTAGTTAGATACGACAATGGCACGAGATTATTAACTTCACTCAAACAATCTATGTCTACATACATATTAGATCATATTCATGAATGGAGACGTAGAAGGCGTTTGGTAAAAGTTTTTATCCCAGATCAAATATTGGCAGAATGGTTTGTCAAATAATTTCTACCAAAAATCACTGAAGATGTACCCAAAGCAGGAGTTGTCACAGAAGAATAAGTTATTGTTCAATCTCAGTATCTAGACTTGGTATATACCCAGTCTAAAACTTTGTATGAGAAAATTCCTGATTTACCGCATCCTGGTCAGATAAAAACAACTCCTTCAGGGTCTCATGCCACTGATGGTGTAATCGGTTCAGTTAGTAAAACTAAGAGTAAGAAGAAATATTCAAAGATTACTTCTCCTATAATAACTTTACCTGATTCACCAAAAGGAGAATCTTCCTTGGAAAATGTTGCTGATATTGACATTGTAGATTCATCTACTACAAAGCCGAAATCCGGAAATAAGAAGAAAGGGAAGAAAAATAATAAACAGACCTCATCTCCTACAGAAAAAAATGATAAAACTGAATCAACTGATGAAAAATAGAAACCTCATTATCCTTGTCTTATCTGTGACGAGGATCATTTCACTAAGGAATGTCCACATAGGGCTGAATTTTCTAAGTTCGTCAAAGGTTCACCCACTCCTGCTATCTTAAAGGATCCGTTTCCAGTTCAAGATAGTAAAAATGATTGGATATTCTTCTAATACATTAGCAGATATTTTGATGATGTCTCAAGTAATGGTTGCAACTCGATCACAAGATTATGGTAGTAAAAATCTCGTTTTCCTGTATTTGATTACAAATATTGTGTGTTGGATCGATAACTACTGGAGCGAATAGATTGAAGACCAAGAAAAGAATTGGACTTCAGGTAGGAGCATCTTCCTATAGTTAATTAATAATTTGTAAGAAAATAGTCTAGAGAAAATGGTCTACGTATGCCTTTTTGTTTCTAAATATTCCGCAAGAATCACAAGCTTTGTTCATATGAAGATCCTTGTTTTTATTGGGTTTTCCACCCTGTTGCTAGGTTGCGGGATTAGGTTAGTTTCATTGAGGGTAATTAGGTGTTGGACCTTGGTTTTCTTGATTACCTTGAGATGGTTGGTTCTGTTACCCTTCTTTTTGCTCCATCTCTTGGGGATTCGGGGATTCGTTGTGGTCTCTTGAGAATACACTTGACCTTGAGGAGGAGGTTTCTATTTTGGTAGAGGTGGAGGAGGCATGGGAGGTAGGGGTGTTGGTGTATGAGGGGCTACAGTGCTAGGCATTTCATAAGGATGGTAAGGTGATGGGACGACATTAGGACATACAAGTGAAGCAATTAATGGACTTAGCATCTGTTGATGCAGAAGGGGATATGCATCTATCATGCTTTGACTTGGATAAGGTTTACCATGTGAATTATTGAGAAGGGGATAAGTGTAAGAGGATATAGTGCTCCCTGGGGTTTTTTAGTGCTCCTTAGTTTTGTGGTTGAAGATAGATCCCCAGAGGCAACATGAAAAATGGTTCGATTCAAGGATCTAGCCCTCCAAGACTCAGAGGGGGATCTCTCTATATGATTTAGCTTTGTTTTATATTTTTGATATTAGGATAGTTATGAGGATAGAAAGGTTGGTTTTGAGTTTTTGGTTGAGACTACAGAAGAGGGTCATTGGGCTAATGGAGTGAAAGGGTCAAAGCTAATTTTAAATGAATGAATAGATGAGATCATGGGTAACCATGTAAGGAAGTCATGTCAGTGGATCTTTATACTTTGTGAGATGGAAGAGAATAAAAAATTAGGGTTCAATCTAAATTCAGGGCAGACCTTATCTGAATTCCACATTCAAATTTGAGAAGAAAACATAAATATTTTTTTAAGCTAGTGCAGGGTGTCTTAGACAAATCCTGAACATAATTGTCCTGTAAACAATAAGGAAAGAAAACAAAATGGGAAACAAGTAAATAAAAAATAGTATCAAGAATCACTTCACCACATTATCATGACACAATAATATGGGAAACAGAAGGTCTTTGAGTTCATTCAAGAAAATCACCTACAACATACTGACTATATTTAAAATAGCTTATGATATTCCCATACCATCCTTCCCTTCAGGTCTAACCCTTATCCCATATGACATTCTATCTTTTATAATCTTCCCATTACATTCAGATCCTACAGACTATGATGACCAAATCTATTGCTTAACTATTTTTAGATATACTTGGAAAATATCTATTTATGTTCTATCTAAAATAGAGATTTGATATCTTTCAAAATCATGCCCTATCTCCTAAATATATTACAAAAATTTTGATTTTCAACCCGGAAAGGGTAAAAACAACACAAAATTCTTGCTGAATACGACCCCCAAACTAGAAAATACAACAAAACTCCAACAAAAAAGGATTTGGTATGATATTATTTAAAAACCCAATATGATCGAATCTAAGGTTTCCACTAGCATGTTGAGGACCAGTTATAACTAGGAGATCATTCTAGAAGCTGTGGAGATCATTGAAGGAATCAATTTTCCATTAGGGGAATTTTGAGGTCTAAAATGGGCCTCCTAAGAAAAATATACAACAAAAATAAACTTTATAACAACCAATAGGATTCAAGATGATGATGTCAACCATGGGGGATGATTTACCATTTTTTAAATAAAAGGGTAAAAATATTAAAAAATAATAAAATAATAAAACTATTTTTTCAACTTGTATTTTCAACTTATCCCCCACAATTTTTACTCAAATTTTGAGTGGGAGTACTCATTGGATGCGAAATTTAATTCCTCATCCAAGGAGTACCCATGTTGCATACTTTAAATGAACCCTGCTACATGAAAAAGGGGAAATACATAAAAAAAAAAACATGATTACAATCATGTTTTTTTATGTATTTCTCATTTTTCGTGTAGTAGGACCCATCGAAAGTATGCAACATGGGTACTCCTTGGATGAGGAATTAAAATTTTCATCCAACGAGTACTCCCACTCGAAATTTGAGTGAAAACTTTGGGAGATAAGTTGAAAATATGACTTGAAAAAGTAGTTTTTTCATTTTTCCCTCTAAAATTTTATGATGTCATCAAATCTTATTTGATTTTTTCCACTATTATTTTATAATTTCCTTAGGAGGCCCATTTTACACCTCAAAATTCCCCTAATGTCTTACTTTCTCTCCATAACAGAACTTTCAACAACTAATGAGGTCAAATAGAGTGTGTTTAACTTTCGATTTTGTAGGCATGATTTTTGGCAGATAAATAGGGATTTTGAAAGAGTCTTTAGCTGGAAAAAACTATAACTGCTATTGAATTAATAAAAAATGGTTGAATTTCCCTTCGACCCTGCTTCACTTATTATAACCACTTCAATTGAGATCAAGGGAAGCTTGAGCTAGGGAATCAAACGTGAGGTGGGATTGAGATTTTAGTTTCTTATGGATAAGCTTGAATCTAAAAACCTTGTTCATGTTCTGCAACTTGATATTATTCTTGCGAAGCCTCTTGTTTTTGCGCTTTACAGTTTCATACTTGATGGCTAACTGATCCAATGCATAACTAATTTTGCTAGATGCCTATCTAAAAGTCTCAATTTCCTTCTTCAAAAGTATCTCTAACACTTTTAACTCGTCGTTTTATTCTTTCAATTTCTATACCTTAAGATTTTTGCTAACCTTCTTTTTTGATGATGTTTCAACTTCTTCAAGGGTTTCTATTTCTATACCTAATGGATTTTCTTCCATTTTTGTAGCTAATGGTTTTGCTTCTTCTTCTGCGGCTAAGGGATCTGAATCGGAATCTAAATATGGTAGGTTTAGGACATTTGTTGTTGCATCTTTCCCTTGATCCTTTGCCTCCTTTCCAAACTCTAACTTCTTCTTTGACTTCTTTGATTTTGAAAGAGAAGCCTTGGTGACAGTTTCCATAGGAGGCATCTATCTTGTCTTCCTCTTACTGGTTTTTGGGGAATTCAATTCCTATGAGGGAGTTCCTCCTTTATTTGTTTGAATTTATTGCTCAAATTCTCCCCAAAACAACAGATAGTTCCAAGTTTTGTTTCTTCTGTTGAGCTCTTATAAAATTATCAATTTAATCAACCCATGATGGAAAAGACTGCTCATAGCTAGCTGAGGCTTGGCCTCAAATTTAGAATCCATCTTGGTAAGACTCTCGAGAAGGTAAAATGGCATGTTTAGAGGTTTCCTACGTATGAAATGGAGGAGCAACCTGAAGTGATAAAGCATGCTCCCTCCATATCTCCCCTCACAAGTGATGTAAACCTGGATCATCTTTAACAATGTTTGCCATTTCTCCTCCAAATAACTCTTGGGGATATCCTTTTTCCACTTCATTTTTTGATTTTCTTCTTTGTGAAAGGACCTTAAATCAACTTCTTTGATTGAGGTAGCCTTAAACAACTTTTCTGCTTCACCATGCATATCTGTAGCTGTTGCAACACTAGAATCATCTATTTGCATTACCATAGGCCCAAGCTGAACCTTACACCATCAAAGATCTTGGAAAAAGCTTATGTGATACCGTGATGGTACCCTTGGAACTTCTGATAGAACCTATAGCATCCAACCTGCTTGAACAATTCACAGGCTTGAGGGTGTGCATCAAGATGTGAAGTGTCCTATAATTTCTTCCTCAGCAAAGCACCTATGGTTGACATATTAATAACCTGAATTCCTAAAAAAAAATTTTAAGAGACATAATAGGTTACAAAATTTCCAGGGTATGTGGAGGAGGATGATTGACTCGAATGAACATGAAGGTGAGGTATAATGGAAAAAATTGAGGATAGGGTCGACGATGAAGGTTTCGGGCACCTGTGGGTAACTTTAAAACTAACAGAAACTGATTGTTGACAAATTCAAAGCATGGGAAGGATCATGACCATTTTTTCGGGATTAATTGAAAATCGTGGGCACGATTTAGGATATGATTTCTTGATGTGGAGGTATAAACGAGTCATAATATTTTTTGAAAGTCGGATAAATAATACGTTGGCGCAGTCCTGGTAGCTTAATTTCAAATGATGATCTGTGTACAACTTCCGATGATGACATGACTCTTAAAACCCTAGAGATATTTGGGTTTTTTGGCAGCGAGTGATAGGTGTAGGTAAGATGTTTTAGCTACCAAAATTTTTAACTTTCGATAGCTAATAGCTATAAGATTTCGACCATTTAGCTGCCGAAAACAAAACTTTGATGTGACCATTAGAATATAGACATATTCATAAAAAAGCTAATTTTTCCACTTTTAACCTTCAAAGCACATGTGAAAACATCACAATTGCAGCCTACCATGTGATATATGATTTGACGGATTGGAAATAATACTAGACCATTACTCTAGATCACTTTATCATGAAAAAATTTTCCACCTTGATCAGAACAATTCCCAAATAGATGACTGGCGAAACGATATTTGTATCATAGGGTGATAAATGTTGGGCCCATATTAAGGTATGATTCTCACCTGTAAATACTTCAAATTATATTAAAATTTCGAGGGAATCCCTCTTCACATTACACAATAAGGAATAAAAGATCATGAAAATGGGAAAAATCGGACTAATTATGAAAAGGATGGTTTATAATAAGAAACCAGCTCCTTTTGTCTTTACATGCAAGAAATTAAGAATTCTTGGACCAATAGGATGTGAGAATATGAGGTCCTGGTAATTCTAATGACAGGTAGAAGGTGAACAAGAAAATCGGAGTCCAAGAACTCAAACGACAACCATACGTACAGGGCTGTCGTTTGAGAAACGCTCTCGAAATTCTCGAAGATCGCCTTTAAAAGGGAAAAGGACAGAGGAGGAAAGGGGAATAGGATAGGAGATCCATCGTGTAATAGATAAATCAAGAACAATTTGTTTAATTATTTTTTTTAACATCACTTGATGAGATATAGAGTTTTGAATCATCATCTTTTAAATTTTTTATAGTGCTGAGGCTTCTGGTGGTTTGGGCCCAACCTCTGGGAGATCCACGCATGTTTTCATATTCTAAACAGTTACAGAACCAATAATTGTGACTCTGATGCAGTGTAACAGATATCTCCATTCAATAAAATTACAGTTCTCTTTCTTTAAGATTGTTAGAAACTGCATTCTTAGAGTAGGATAAGTATTTACGGCAACGTTTTCTTAGACAGTTCTAGTTATTTTGTTGTCACTTCATTTGAATTCTAGATCATAGATAAGTTGATTTTAGAATTATTCTTCTCTTTGAATTACATCTCTTTCTAGCATAACGAAGAAGTTAACTATTTCATCAATGTCACTTAATTAAGTCTTACACAGAACTCCATTGAAAAAATACTTAATCACTATTGTACGAGTTATTTAATCCATTTCAGTTATGCCAAGCTTAGTTATACTGTTGTTTCATTATTGCACAGATAGTCATATTTCTACTTCAATGTTGCTTAGTTAATCAGACCATTGATTCAATTCGATTCTATTTCTGAGTAACTTAGTTAGACTATTGTTCTATTTAATTCCATTACTGCCATTTCAATGCTTGCTTATTTTATTTAGATTTCTGTTTGTTTCAGTTAAGTTTTTGTTTTGTTCCAGTAGATAAACACAAAATCCTATCACTCAATCTTAGGCTAAAGATCCATCCAATTCACCCTTCATAGGATAAACCAGTTCAGGAAGTTAGTAATTACTTCTTCACAACTGACAAAGAAAATCTGTAGACCAACTGACTCAAATATACTGTGCTGAAACTCTTGAAATAAAAATACTTAACCCGGGTGAATAATTAAATGATGGAGCACTAGAGTTGTCCATAAAAATTCACCTCGAAACAAACCAACATTTTGGCACCGTTTTCGAGGAGAGTGTTAAGAGTTATCTTCCTGATTTCATCTTTTCTCCATTGCTGTGAAAATTTTGGTATTGAAAACGAGAGGTAAGAACCTACGTATCAGCAAGTAACATGCTTGTCCTTTAGCCCATTCACCAGTAAGATTGTACAAAGAACTGTAGGATAGGTTCTCTTGTTTTATGCCTAGGAAAAAGAAGATAGAATAAATCCAAAATCAGTCGCAACCATCCTCACAACCCAAAGGACCGGTGATCCTTGGGAGGATAAAATATATAGATGAAATCATTAGGAAAGCTGAATCTCAGGAATCTATAGTACCCAAAACTATTTCCATCCGAAATCCTAATGTAATCCCTCAGGAAACAACCTCACCATCTGTAGCCTGCACCGAGATTCATAGCAAGAAAGAGGGGTCTGATCAAAGCCTACAGACTGTCATTTATAAAGATGTTGACCCTTCAAAAGAGGGAGGCTCTTCCAACCTATAAGAAGGTGAAGGAGAAACTAGTGGAGAAATTCACATAGACATATCAAAATGTAACTCCCTTGAAGAAGTAATCAAAATAGAACTTATTAGAATCCCAGATCAGGTGAGTGCTGTGAAACCCCCATCGCATTCACCCCCCAAGCCTATTAAAATATCCCTTCCAGATCAAGAAATTCCCGAATATTTCTGGCACCTCTTTGATCAAATGGAAAATAATCAAAATCAGAATCAAAGGAAGACATCAACATTAGAGTACCCCATTGTTGATCATGCTGCCAATTTCCCTATGAAAGCCATTCCCTTGCACAACATCCCCACCTTTCATAGGTTAACCACAGAAGATCCTGATGCATTTCTATTTGAATTTTATGTCTTATGTAGAGGATATGACTACACCACTGATCCCCGGAAACTAAAATTTATTTCCCTCCACCTTAAAAGGGACTGCTCTCTGCTAGTTCATGGGATTAGGAGGGGGGACTATAAACAACTGGGACAAAATAAAGAATACTTTTCTTACCAAATACCAAGACTATTTTCGAACCCAAGACCTAAAAGAAAAAATCCTTAACATGACTGCAAAAGACATTGAAACATTAGAGGAATATGTAGAAAGATTTCAATACAATTTACAAAGATCCCCATATACCATGTTGTCCAAGGACATTTTAAAAACCACAATGCTTAAAGGAATGAAGGAAGAATGGGTTGAAATGAATAACATAATGGGGAAGGGATATATTTATCAGGAATAATATGACGATATTATCTCCTTATGTATTAGATGCTCCCGGGGTAGCTCACACAATAGACTTGTTGGGCGTGATCTTAAGCAAACCAATGACAATGTAACTAGGACATAATTTGGAAATATTTTAGTAAATTTCCAAACTGACATCATGGGTACTTTGACAACACAACTTGATGTTTTACAAGCGAAACAAAAACAAGCTATACCCGAACAAAACATGGCCATATTTTTCCCAAGATGTCGGAAGAAGCACAACCAGAGGGAGTGTCCTTTAGACATGGTCCAGATGTGTGCTATTAGTGCTAAGGATCATGCTACAGACCAATGCCCTTCACTCCCTGGGCTGAAAGCCATCTACAAGGAAGTAGAAGAAGAAATAGAGCCAGTCTATTTAATGAATCAACGTCGATAATGGCAGGCACGACCTGACATACCACAAGACCTACCTCAATACTTCCCACTGCCACAGTATAGCCAGAAAAACCCTGCAACAACTTGGTAGACTCAAAACCCCTTCCCAACATGGCCAAACCAAGCATTTCCTATACCACCTTGGCCTACACAACCTTCATCAGGAAGTAATTGGAAAAACTTCCCTAGTTCTCCCCCTTATTGGTAGAATATCCCGTATCAGAACCAATGACCAAACCCTCCTATTTAAAACACCAATTGGAACTGGAAACAACCAATGGGGATGGGAAATCTACCGATAGGAGCAGGGACAAAAAATTACCAACTCCCTACCATATTCAGCATAACCAACAACCTTCCATATGCCCTTAGTTACCAGCCCAACCCAATCTTAATCCCAATAATAGAAAAGTTCAACTAATTCATATCATAGAGGATCCAAAACCCAATGACGAACAAAAACAATGCAATTAATTGAGATTAAGATCAGTACATACCATATTACTTGTAGAGGCCACAACTCCACCTCAATCCCAAGATGAAACATCCACAGGGCCTAGCTCAATGGATATAACAAAAAAAATTAAAGACAAAGAAAAAATTTCCCAACAAAAAACTAAAGAACTTTGACTAACTCTGCCTCCATTCCCTAAGAGGTTAAACCTACCAAGACCTATAATCAACCTAGATTTTGGCATCCTGGGTGAATTAAGAAACCTTTTTATTAAAATTCCTCTTCGCCAGGCCATCCAAGACATTCCCATATATGCAAAATCAATTAAGGAATTATGTGGAAAGAAACAAATTAAGAAAGCAATGGCTGCACCTACCGTTCATGTGGTAGGAATGCTATCTGACTTACTGTTAGGTAGAGAATCACCTGTGAAATATGAAGATCCAGGAAATGCCATTGTAACTGTGCAAATTTCTGAACACTCATTTCCAAACACATTGGTTGACCTAGGAGAAGCCATTAACATCCTAACTACAGGAGCTTGTGAAAAACTAGGCATATTAATTTTAGAACCTATAGCCACACTTCTGGAATTAGCTAATAGATCTGTTATCAAACCAGAAGGTATAGTGCAAGACATCATGGCCTCGGTGGAATCATGGGAATACCCAGCTGATTTTTTAGTTATTAATCCAAAAAACAAGATGGAAGGACACCCATTGATTCTCGGGCGGCCTTGGCTGGCCATAGAAAATGCATACACAGGCTGTCGAATAGGTAGCATGACTATCACTAGAGGCAATTCAGTGAAAAATATCATTAGTTATCCGCTTGCCAAACCAAGTCTTCCCACGATAAAAATTCACAAACACCCATATACATATTCGGAGAAAAACATACGTCCACCTCTGACACTAGAAGAAGCACTCGAATTCAAGGACCAAACTGAATATGATGTGATTAGTAATGTTATGAATCAGTCACCCAAACCTGAAAATTTGAAATGCCAAATGATGAAAACAGTCCTCAAACATGAAGGAAAAGAGGATCTTGTGGTGGACTTTGAGACCCAATATAGTTCCACAACCACTATTCATAAGAGTATACCTATTAAGATCGAACCAGGAAAGATTTTGAATATTAATAGTAGCTTGGTTGACAACCAAAAGTAGAAACTTATAAAAATCCTCCAGAAGCATCAGGGTGAATTTGCGTGGGATTACCAAGACATGATGGGCTTTGACCCACAACTGTGTACGTACCATATCTATACTGATAGGGAAACGTGCCCTATTATACAACCCCAACGAAGACTAAATCCACACTAAAATAAATTGTAAAAGATGAGCTGCAAAAGCTGCTAGATGTAAATTTCATTTATCCCATCTCAGACAGTAGATGGGTCTCCCCTTTGGTGGTCATCCCTAAAAACAATGGGAAGTGGAGAATCTGCGTAGATTACAGAGAATTAAATAAGGAAACTTAGAAAGATCATTTCCCTGTCCCCTTCATTGACCAAGTTCTTGACACATTAGCTAGAAAACGGTTCTTCTCTTTCCTTGAAGGATTCAGCAGATACAATTAGATCCAAATAGCTCCTGAAGACCAATATAAGACAACCTTTACCTGCCCATGGGGCACTTTCTCTTATATATTTCTACCGTTTGGATTATGTAATGTCCCAGTAACATTTCAAAGAGGTATAATTAGCATTTTTTCTGACATAATAAATGAAGGACTTGAAATTTATATGGATGATTTTACACCCTATGGGGAAGACTTTGACCAAGTGATAGAAACATTAGACAAAGTGTTAGAATGATGCATTGCTGCTAGACTATGTCTGAGCAATGAAAAATTCCACATGACGATGACTAAGGAGGTAATCCTAGGCCACTACATTTCAACAGCTGGAATACAGGTAGACCTGGCTAAAATAGAGGTAATCCTTTTGTTGGCCACACCTTGTACACAAACAGAGGTATGCATTTTTCTGGGATATGCAGGATATTATCACAGATTTATAAAAAAATTCTCACATATACTTGCATCTCTGTATGCTTCAACTAGAAATGTTGAATTCCATTGGACTGAAAAATGTGACACTACTTTTACACATTTGAAGAAGATGGTCTCCACAACACCAATTCTCCATGGTCTTAACTAGAAACTTCCCTTTCATATCTCTTTCGATGCATTTGATACATCAATAGGAGCACTCAACAGTCCTTGGCCAAGAAGAAGACTGGAAACCTTACGCTATTTATTATATTAGCAAAAACCTTACTCCTGCCGAGCTAAACTATATAGTAACCGAGAAATAATTAGTGGCTATAATGTATGCTATCAATAAATTCAGGCACTACATAACCGGATATCAAGTGTTCCTATACACTGACCACTCTTATATTAGATATTTAGCTAATAAACCGATCATGAATGGAAGAATAACTCCTTGGCTACTGTTATTTCAGGAATTCGATATAACAATCAAAGAGCGTCCAGGGAAGGAAAATGTGGTCGCAGACTTCCTTTCTAGAATCCCCAAGACAAACGACATATTAATAGTTGACGGTAAATTCCATGACGAACACCTGTTTGTTTTAGCAGTCAAAACACCATGGTATTTAGATGTGGAAAATTATCTGGCAGTTGGGAAACTACGCAGACATTTCATGGCGACTGAACGAAAATTGATTGTACAGCGCAATGCAAGATTCTCCTGTATTGAAGTATACTTGTTCCATACAGGAGATGATATGCACATATGCAGATGCATAAGGGAAGACGAATCCACGACATCCTATCAGCCTGTCACAATGAACCCTATGGCGGCCACTTCGCAGAACAACATATGGGGCATAAAGTGTTGCAATTAGGCTATTACTGGCCTACGATTTTCAAATATTAAAAAAAGTATGTACATGCCTGTGATAGTTTCTAGAGAATGGGCCACCCAAGCCAAGCTGATGAAATGCCACTGCAACCACAATTGTTCATGGAACCATTTGAACGATGGGTGTTGGACTTCATTGGACCATTCAATCCACCATCAAATCAGAAATCCCACATATTAGTTGCCACAAGTTATGTCACCAAATGGGTGGAAGCAGTAGCCTTGTCAAGAGCCCTGGAAGAATCAGTAATCAAATTTCTCTTTGAACTATTTGTACGATACAACCTACCAAGAGAAGTGGTAACCGATGGGGGGGCACAATTCACAGGAAAAAAGATCATATCTACCTTAAGAAATCACCATATCATTCACAGAGTTATATCTCCTTACCACCCGTAGGAAAACAGACAAGTCGAAAGCACTAAAAAAGTGCTGGACGCAATCCTTACCAAGACATCAGCAGCACACCACCGAGACTTGGCCACTAGACTACCAGAAGCCTTATGGGCTTATTGAACAACCTGGAGAAATACCACCGGATATTCACCATATCAGCTAGTATTTGGGAGAGAGCCTATCTTCCCTATTGACTTCGAAATTAAAACACCAAGAATAGCCCAGGAAGTGGGATTGGACTTAACATATGCTCAAGCTAAAAGAATCCAAAAAATAAATGAAATGTACGAAATTTGACTGCTTGCCCTGCAACGCACAATGATCATTCAACAACAACGAGCCAAGTGGCACGAAAACCTAATAAAAAAGAAGGTATTTCGAAAAGGACATTGGGAACTCCTCTATGATTCTAGATTCCAATAATTTCGAGGAAAACTGCAAACAAGGTGGCTTGGGCCATATGAGATTCAGGAAGTACATAGCAATGGTACCCTCACCTTGAGTAGTATAGATGATTTTGGCTCAACATTTCGAGTTAACGGGCACAAAGTATGCCTCTATCACAAACCTCTCATGAAATAATCCTTATGTCAACAGGCACGAAATGATACCACCATCCAAGTTGTGGTGGAAGGGGGTGACAACCCCACAAAATCAAGTACATGAGAGGTTTGAAAGCATCACTTGTAAATAATGTATATAATTTTTTTTTCTTGTTATACATTTGTCCCATTTTCAATCCATTTTTCATCATAAGATTGTTTTTTTTTTAGTTTCTTACTTAGTTGTTCAGTTTATGAACAACTGTTGTTCATTTTTCGAATGACTGCTGTTTAGCCGAGCTGAACAAGTTTGTGTTGTGTTATTTTATTATTTCTGTTCAATTCTGGAACAACTGCTGTCCAATTTTTGAATGGAAAAAGTTCAACCGAATTGAACAACTTTTTGTTGTGTTTTTAAATTTTGCTGTTCAATTCTGGAACAACTGCTGTTTAATTTTTGAATGGCAGCAGTTCAACCAAATTGAACAGATTTTTGTTGTGTTTTTAAATTTTGTTGTTCAATTCTAGAACAACTGTTGTTCAATTTTAGAACGGCAACATGTCAACCGAATTGAACAAATTTTTGTTGTGTTTTTAAATTTTGTTGTTCAATTCCAGAACAAATGCTATTCAATTTTTGAATGGCAACGGTTCAACAAAATTGAACAGCTTTTTGCCCACATTTTTAAATTTTGCTGTTCAATTTTTGAATGGCAGTGGTTCAACCGAATTGAACAACATTTCACCCGTGTTTTTTAATTTTTAATGTTCAATTCCAAAACAGTTGTTGTTCAATTTTTGAACGAAAGCATTTCAACCGAATTGAACAGCTTTTTTCCCACGTTTTTTAATTTTTACTATTCAATTCCGGAACAACTACTGTTAAATTTTTGAATGGCGGCGGTTCAACCGAATTGAACAGCTTTTTGCTCGCGTTTTTAAATTTTACTGTTCAATTTCGGAATAGCTATTGTTCAATTTTTGAATGGCATTGGTTCAACCAAATTGAACAACTTTTTGCCCACATTTTTAAATTTTGTTGTTTAATTTCAGAACAACTGCTATTTAATTTTTGAATGGCAGTGGTTCAACCAAATTGAACAACTTTTTGTCAGCGTTTTTAAATTCCATTGTTCAATTCCAGAACAATTGTTGTTCAATTTTTGAATGGCAACGGTTCAACCAAATTAAACAGCTTTTTTCCTGCACTCTTAATTTTGACGTTTAACTCTGAAATGGATGTTGTTCCATATATGAGCAGTTGTTGTTCCTTCAACTAGAACAACCATTTTTTTGAGAATTTTTTCTAAACAATCCTTTTCTTAATAGCCATTATTTTTATAATTGAGTAACCTTGAGCAAGGAATGGAACTTGAAAGAGAGAAGGAAAATGGTAAAATTAAAAATATGATGTCCCTTGGCACTATAATTCTTAAACATGAAGCTGATATTATGCACACATGAAGATAAGAGGCTAAGTCACCGACAGTTCAAATATGATATCAAACAAGTTAGGACCTTATAAAGATATGTATTTTTGCACTGTTCGAGTAATATTTCCCTATAACATGAAGAAATGGAACAAGGGGTATCGATGGTATTATTTTTTATTCTTCTTTCACCATCCCTCACTCTTAAGGAGTTGATGAGCCTCCCTTAGTAATCATTGTCTGTCATGCAAATATTAAGAGAGGATAGGGGGTCTCATCAAGAGCTAGCCTACCATGATCATAGGGATTGAACAAGTGACATGCCAATTATGGCTACAACACCAGGGTAATGAACTTCTCAACTATTAGAAGGACAAGAAGTCTCATCACGAGTCGGCCTGATCACTCTGTTACAATTCTAGTGAATGGCATTGTGACTATTTGGATACCACATCAGCAAAGTGACCTCCTTATAGATCAAAATGTTATAATCCAAAAATAAGTACCACATTTACCTGAAAATCATAATATAGGATAGGGGGTCTCATCACGAGCTAGACTACCATGTTCATGGGAGTGTAGCAATTGAGATGCCCATCATGGCAACCACACCAGGGTAATGACCTTCTTAGCAACATGAAGGACAAGAGGTCTCATCATGAGCCGGCCTGATCATTTTGCTACAACTCTAGTGAATGGCACCTTGATTACTTGGCTACCATACCTACATGGTGATCTCTCCATTAAATTGGAAAAAACAACTATTCCTACATAGGGATCATGGCTCATTTCTGGGGTTAAATAGAAACCCTGTCGAGGCTATGGACGTCTACTGGCAGCAGTGGCTCTGCTTGTGGTATGAAAGAATGCTCCCTTAATAACCAATTACTGTTATATACACCTTGCCTTCCATCTTATTTTACCAAAAAGATATTACTCGAATTAGTGACAATTATGACTTACTATAAGAATAAATAACAAATATTTTTTTACATATTTTGATCTCTGGAATGACAACGCCAATCATTACTTGACTAATTCTTGCTTCCATCATAACTTTTAAATTGTGCAAAGACATCATATCATAATAATGGCAATACTATTTTCTCTCACGTTTGGGTCATCTCCGCACAAAATACAATTATGAAAACTTTTAAATCTGACTCTTTGCTACATATGTAATTACTTAACTGTCGATCCTCAACGCGCATATTTACAAAAACCTAACATTCCCATGTCCACATTTATAACTGGCCAAATGTCTCTTGTACTTGAGGGCATGGGTTCCCTTTCTTCAAAAGAGGGGGTGTAATTGGCCTTAATTCAACAAGAATGTGAAATCCTTGCACAAATCCCGTCAGATGCATCGATAAACACTACAATTAAGGCATGAATACTATTTACACAGAACCGCAATCTCCCTTCCGCTTACAGACAACACTCAGTCGGAACAACAGAGGCAATAAGAATAATAAGAAGAGGAAAAGAGCATATCAATCATGGGATGAAATACCCTTCAAAGAGAGACTTCAAATTTTCTGATTTCAGAAGCGACAAGTATCATCCTCCAGAGAACTGGATGGATGACATATGTACATAGACTAGAAGGATCCAACACGAGAATTGCAATTGAATTTCTGCAAAATTTGCAGGAAGGGAAAACCCAATTTAATGGCCAAACTATACCAGTTACAGAGGAGATCATAGCAGAAGTTTATGGAATTCCAACGCAAGGGGAAAGATAAGCAGAAAAGCATCTCCTACTGAGAGAAGTAGTAGCAGTATACCAGGACCTAGATGAATCATTGGAACTAAAAGCTAGAGGAATTAACCCTGCCTCTTTACACCATCCATGGCAGGAGTTGGTGACATTCATCCAAAAATTTGTCACATGCAAAAGGCATTAGAATGTGGTAAAACCTCAATAGCTCAAACTTTTAGCTGCACTCTAAAAAAATTCAATTAATCTACCTGAATTTTTGAATTTTGTATTGCATGATACTGCTGTTCGATTAAGAAAGGCCAAGAAGCCCCAATTAGTGGTTAGCCACCAGGGCTTAATAAAACTAATCCTCATTCATGAGTTAGATAGGAAACATATAACATGGGACAATTTCGTCAACCCAGAAGCACATGAACCAGAAGTAAACCATGAAGGAACTGAAAATGAGCCCCCTAGGGTAAATCCTCCAAGAAGAAAAAGAACTCGAGCCTCAAAATCATAGCCAAATAGGCACAAATGGCCCAGAACACCCCAAGGAACTTCAAACACCATAGAATAAGTAGAACCATCCCATGCACCCTTACAAGAATTTCAAGAACAAATGGCCTGAGTCCTAGGGCAAATAAGGACAAAATTTGAATTAAGAAACTCATCGGAAGCAAGGGAGAAAGAGGAATCTGTTGGTAAAATTGCCTCCCCCAATAGCTCTGGCCACACTAACATCCTACCTGACCAGGAGGAACCGAAAATTGATGAGGCTCTGTCTCCCTTTGATAATTACAAAGTATATAGGGATGGAAAGGCAGAGGAGAGATTTGAATCACATGATGATTTGGGTGACACTGTCCTTGTGGAGCAGAGCACACACATAGATACAACCCCTTTGTCACTAGGAGGTAGCGTCGCTCCTCCTAGTCAGGACCCTCACATTGAGGTCAATTCTAAAAATTTATCAGAAACATCATTCTTCATAATACCCCTGAAAGAGAGAATTATAAACCCCTATCACATACTGAGGTTAGAATAGGTGAAGGCTCAGATAGGATAAGAACTGAGAAATTAAGAAAGACCTGCAAATGATTGGAGAAATTGGTGAAATATCTAAGGAAACAACTGAAAAATGAAAGAAAGGCCAAGAAGCCAAGAACAGAAAACTCCACTGTAGGGACCCAAACAGAACTATAAAATACTATTGAAAGTGGAATACAAACTGACTTAGCTGGCACTATGGAAACTAGAACACAAACCAATCTGATAACCAATACTGAAATTGAAGTACAGACCAACCTGGTAGACACCATCGAATCTGAAGTTCATCATCGAAACATCCACCCAAACATCCACCCAAACTTAGAAGAAGGTAATGGAGGAAAAAGGGATCCAAACAGAGGAAGTCCCTACCTACGCCCATTTAATCGAGATAGCTACTAACCAGAGATTACAAAATGAGCTAGTACAAGTATGACATGAACTGGTACAGTGCATAAAGGAAGCAATGCCATTACGAGAATATCAGGCATTGCAAAAGAAGTACACTGACATTTCTGTCACAAAATATGAGACATTCGCCCAGCTTAGAGGAGAGAAGGAAAAGGTTAAAGAAGTGCAAGAACAAGTAGAGAAAGCTAAGAAGAAAATCTCTATGATTTGCTCTCTATATGATGGTGCTTTATCATGCAGAGCTCTGGAAACCAACTATGCCATGTTCCTAACAGAGCAGTATCTAATCCTGAAAGTTAAAGCTGTTAGAGCAGGGAAAATCCACTACCTTGAAGACCATAGATGGATTTTTCCAATGTTGTAACGATCAGGATGAGTAGGTCGAGCACCTCTTGTGTGAGTTCTACATGTATAAATTATTCTTAGAAGAAGACAGTGACAACAACCCTAGCCCCTTCATGGGGGATGTACAGCTGCAAGCCTTCCTTTAATTTGCCAAAAACTAGATCAGATGGGCCAAAGCCTACGTCATCTTCTAGAAAAGAGAACATAGTCTAGATTTATGGGTTAGAGGAGAGCCTACAAAACCTTTGCAGTTGATCATCCGACATAAGAACTTCATGAGAACGTCGGGTGTGAAGTCTAGGCTAAGACCCATTCATAAAGACATCATAGAAAATGCATGAGAATACTTTGAGGACATCCATGAACCGGCCTTAGAAGCATCCAAGAAATGGTGGATGGCCTCCACAAACAATGTAAAGAATAGGTAGCCCTTAAATTACAGGAATTTTAAGGCTGCTACCTCTAGGTTCCATTCATACAGCAACCTAGTCTACAGCATGGGGCCTACCTGGTTGGGATGCAGATACAGGAATCCTCTCCTCTGGCTTCCTCCTGAAGAGTATAATCACAATTACGAATATCCAGAAGGAGCCATAGGCGCTTCCTTTGCACTCATAAAAAGAAAACAATACTTTAGGACACACAATCAGAATGCCTACCCTGCCTAATATTTAACACAACCACATCCTAATCATCTGTTTGCATGAGGACATGCAACTAGGTAAGAAGGGGAGTATGTTGGGCCCATATTAAGGTATGATTCTCACCTTTAAATACTTCAAATTGTATTATAATTTTGAGGGAATCCCTCTTCACATCAAACAATAAGGAATAAAATATCATGAAAATGGGAATAATTGGACTAATGATGAAAATGATGGTTTATAAGAAGAAACTGACTCCTTTTGTCTTTACGTGTAGGAAATTAAGAATGCCTCGACCAATAGGATGTGATCATATGATGTCCTAGCAATTCTAACGACAGGTAGAAGACGAAAAATAAAATCTGAATCCAAGAACTCAAACGACAAACACATGTAGCGGGATGTCATTTGAGAAACATTCTCGAAATTCTCGAAGATAATCATTAAGAGGGCAAAGGATGGAGGAGGAAAGGGGAACATAACTGGAGATCCATCATGTAATAGAGAAATCAAGAACAATATGTTTAATTACGTTTTGTAACATCACTGAATGTGATATAGAGTTTTGAATCATCATATTTTAATTTTTTTACAGTGTTGAGGCTTCTGGTGGTCTGGGCCCAACCTCTAGGAGATCCACGCACGTTTTCATATTCTGAACAGTTACAAAGCCAATAATTGTGACTCTGATGCAGTGTAACGTGTATATCCATTCAATGAAATTACAGTTCTCTTTCCTTAAGATTGTTAGAAACTGCGTTCTTAGAGTAGGATTAGTATTTACGGCAATGTTTTGTTAAACATTTATAGTTCTTTTGTTGTCACTGCATTTGAATTCTAGATCATAGATAAGTTGATTTAAGAATTATTCGTCGCTTTGAATTACGTCTCTTTCTAGCATAACGAAGTAGTTTACTATTTGATCAATGTCGCTTAATTGAGTGTTACAGATAACTCCATTGCAAAATTACTTAATCATTGTTGTACAAGTTATTTAATGCATTTAATTTATATTAAATTTCCATTATTTCCAGGCTTAGTTATACTGTTGTTTCATTATTGCATAGATAAACATACTGCTGCTTCATTGTTTCTTAGTTAACCAGACCGTTGATTCAATTCGATTCTATTTCTGAGTAACTTAGTCAGAATAATGTTCTGTTTAATTCCATTACTGTCATTTCAATGCCTTCTTGGTTTATTGATATTGTTGTTTAGTTCAATTAAGCTCTTGTTTTGTTCTAGTGGAGAAACAAAAAATCCTGTCGCTCAATCTTAGGCTAAAGATCCATCCAAGTCACCCTTCATAGGATAAACCAGTTCAGGAAGTTAGTAATTCCTTATTTAGTACTGACAAAGAGAATCTGTAGACCAGTTGACTCGCATATACTGTGTTGACACTCTTGAAATAAATTTTTTTTTACCCCGGGTTGATAATTAAATGATGGAGCACTAGATTTTTCCATAAAAAGTCACCTCTACATGAACCAACACTAACATTGAATCGAATTTAGGATGGAAGCTTTAGAGGGGGTGTCAAGAATCTCAGATATCTCATTTCGTAAATCAGTTCCTTTTTCATTGGGCTATTCTCACAACCTATATCTTGATCTATCCTTCAACTCAGTGACCGGAAAATAACTGATTATTCCTTTTGCATTTGAAATGAGTTTTTGAATTAAAACAGAGATAAAAATATTCCACATGCTTCCACGGTGAAGCTTATATGCATACTGTAAACCTAAATTGAAACTACAACTAAACTATGCACTGCAACCTATCTGAAAATCACTGTTGCACCTTGAAAATATGAATTCCGAAATGAAATCTAAAATGTAGAAAGATGCCTTCCCAACAAGCTTATTTTCACCATATACCTACTCCAATATGATAAAATGGTTACCCTATCAAGTAATAATAATCTTCCAATGCATCCAGTCAAGTAGATGAATACTTAACTGAAATTTGTATTCCACTTTTGTAGGTAAGAAAATGGACTTAGAACATGGAAAATTAACTTTTCCATTGGATTGAATAGCTCTATTGGTGACTATGGAGAGTTCTTCGTTCTCTGATGACTGAAATATACTGACCAAATTATCATCGTAAATATGCATCATAAGATCTTCTAAATGATTCGTAACAGGAAAACAAACCTCATTCCAAACTGTTTCTTTGCTTATGTGTTGAAATTGATTCTCTTCAAACAACAAGGGAGCAAACTGTTTTTCCTCATTATCCATTGTAATCAAGTGCTCTAATTGATCTTTATCGTTCTCTTTGTTACACAGAAGCTTGCAAGGGAGCTACAAACTCTTGTTAATTTTGGGTGAAGGAACATTATTTCTAACAATTTGTTGTATTACTTCATTAACATCCAAGGAAGAAATTGATGATGGAGAAGTTTTATGATTTTCTTCAAAGGCTGTAAATTTAGATAAGATGCAACATGAAAGAGAATTTGGGAGATAGTATTCGTCATGTAAAGGTGATTGGCCTATTATCTCTGAAGAAAACATTTCTATTATGAATTATGAAAATTAAGCTTTGCGACCTCTTATTTCGCATCATGAGACTATTATTGATTTTTAGTGATGTCCTCTGCTTAATCAAGTCTAGGAAGCTAAAATGTTTCCTTAACCTTTGGGTTACCTGTTTGTCTTACTGTTGCAAGAAATGTTTCCTGTGGTGAACCTTCATGAACATCTAGACAACATACATCATCTTTTTCTTCCTGATGGGAAGGCAATTCAAGCAAGGCTTCTATTATTTAAAAAGGTCTTTCTTCCAAATCCTCTAGAATTTTTTCATTCATGAACTTATCATCATCATAATACTATTGCAGGTATTCAATAAAACTTTCAAAAGTATCACAACAGTCTTGAATTAGCAACAAATATGGATAATCATATTTTTACTTGTCAAAAAATATAGTATGAAAATTATTTAAAGAACATATACTAGTAGCTGGTAAATTTTCATACCAAGATCTAGCCTTTTCCTCCAAACTTGCCACAAAACTTTTCATAAGGAACTCTTCAGAAAATTTGATTTTAAGCCTATAGATATGCATATGAAACCTTAATAAATATATAATAGCATCATCCCCCTTTTTATCTTTAAACATTGTAAGATATTTTAACCAATCGATGTTGGGCACGGGGTTTGGAAAACCTGGAATATTTGATTTTTCCAAAGGAGAATACTTCCATTGTATTCTTGAATTCATTTTGAAAACAATCAACAATAGAATGGAGTCACCTTAAGTTGTTGAACAATTCTGTATTCTTTTCCTAGTGAAGTCTTTAGATCAACTAAACTTTGTGGAGTCGTCATGTGGATGATTTCAACCTTCTTGTGCCTGACTTTTTTTCCAACATCAACAACCAGATCTGAGCTTTATAATTGTTACTAAGGAACATAAAACTTCAGTCTCCAATATGGTCGCCACTATGTTAGCGCTCCATAATTCCGAGTTTGAAGACAGAACCTCGGAGGCAACATCAAAACCACTTCAAGTCAAAGATCTAGCCCTCCAAGACTCAGAGAGGGATTTCTATGTATGATTTATCTTTGTTTGATATTTATTAGGCTATTTATGAGGATAGAAAGGTTGGTTTTGATTTTTTTGTTGAGACTACAGAAGAGGTCGATTGGGCTAATGGAGTCAAAAGGTCAAAGTTGATATTAAATGAATGAATAGCTGAGATCATGGGTAACCAGGAAAGATAGTCATTTCAGTTGATCTTTACACTTTGTGATATGGAAGAGAAGAACAAATTAGGGTTCAATCTAAATTCAAAGAAAACCTTATCTGAATTCCACATTCAAATTTCAGAAGAAAACATAAGTATTGTTTTAAGCTAGTGTAGGGTGTCTGAGACAAATCCTGAACATAATTTTCCTATAAACAATAAGTAAAGAAAACAAAATGTGAAACAAGTAAATAAAAAATAGCATCAAGAATTACCTCACAACATTATCTTGACATAATAATATGGAAAACAGAAGGTATTTGTATTCATTCAAGAAAATCACCTAGAACCTACTGAACATATTTACAATAGCTGATGATATTACCATACCATCCTTCCCTTTAGGTATAACCCTTATCCCATGTGGAATTATATATTTTATAGTTTTCCCTACATTCAGATCCTACAGACTAGGATGATCAAATCTCTTCCTTAACTATTTTTAGATATTTCCAGAAAATATCTATTTATTTTCTATCTAAAATAGAGATTTGATCTCTTTCAAAATCATACCCTATCTCCTAATTCTATTACAAAAAATTCTATTTTTAACCCTGAAAGGGTAAAAAGTGTAAGAACTTCTTGTTGACTACAACCCTCGAACTGGAAAATAAAACAAAATTCCAGCAGAAATTGATTATATTTGATCGTCTTTAAAACACCAATCTAATCGAATATGAGCTCTCCAGTAGCATGTTGAGGATGATTTATAACTAGGAGATCGTTGTGGATGCTTTGGAGATCATTGAAGGAATGAATTTTCCTTTATTTTCCTTGATTTGATGCTTTTTGTCCATAACAAAACTTTCAACAGCTAATGAGGTCAAACATAGTGCGTTTAGCTACCAATTTATTGGGAATGACTTTCGGTAGATAATTAGGGATTCTAAAATAGTATTTAGCTGGAAAAAACTATAACTGCTCCTGAATTTAATAAAAAATGGCTGAGTTTCCCTTCAACCCTGCTTCATTTATTATAACCACTTCAATTGAGATCAAGGGTAGCTTGCGCTAGCGTATCAAGCGTGAGGTGGGATTGAGGTTTTAGTTTCTTATGGATCAGCTTGAATCTCAAAAACTTTTTCATGTTCTGTAACATGATATTATTCTTGTGAAGCCTCTTGTTCTTGTGCTTTAAAATTTCATATTTGATGGCTAACTGATCCAATGCAGAACTAATTTTTCTAGATGTCTGTCTAAGAGTCTCATTTTCCTTCTTCAAAAGTATCTCTAACACTTTTAACTCAACATTTTCTTCTTTCAGTTTCTATACCTTAGGATTTTTTCTAACATTCTTTTTTGATGATGTTCTAGCTTCTTCAAGGGTTTCTATGTCTACAGCTGATGGCTCTGCTTCCATTTCTGTAGCTAATGGTTCTACTTTTGTTTCTGGAGCTAGGGGCTCTGAATCTGAATCTGAATATGGTAGGTTTAAGACATTTGATGTTGTAACTTTCCATTAATCCTCTACCCCCTTTCAAAACTCTAGCTTCTTCTTTGACTGATTTGATTTTGATGGAAAATCCTTGGTGATAGTTTCCATGGGATACAGTGTTTTTCTCTTCCTCTTACTTGTTTTTGGGGAGGTCAATTCCCGCGAGGGAGTTCCTCCACTCTTTTGTTGAATTTATTGCTCAATTTCTCCCCGAAATAGGAGGTAGTTCCAAGTTTTTTTTCTTCTGATGAGCTCTTCTAAAACTATCAATTTAATCAACCCATGATGGAAAATAATATTGCTAGCTATCTAAGGCTTGGCCTGAACTTTAGAAGCCATCTTGCTAAGAATATTGAGAAGGTAAACTGGAATTTTTATGGGTTGCTTATTTGTGAAATGGAGGATAAGCCTGAAGTGGTAGAGCATGGTCCTTCCATATCTCACCTCACAAGTGATGTAAACCTGGATCATTTTAACAATGTTTGCCATTTCTCCTCCAAATAACTCCCGGGATATCATTTTTGCACTTCATATTTTGATGTTCTTCTTTGAGGAAAGACCTGAAATAAAATTATTTGATTGAGGTAGTCTTAAACCACCTTTCTCCTTCATTAGGCATCTATGTAGTTGATGGAACGTTGGCCTCATCTATATACATTAACATAGACCCAAGACGAACCTTACAACCATCAAAGCTCTTGGAAAATTCTTCTATGATACCCTTATGGTACCCCTAGAACTTCTAACAGAACCGGTAGCAACAAACCTTCCTGAAAAATTCACAGGCCTGAGGGTATGCATCAAGATATGAAGTATCCTATAATTCCTTCATCAGTAGAGCACCTTCGGTTAACATATTCAATACCAGAATTACTGAAACCAATTTTTAAGTGACAACGTAGGTTACAAAATGGCCAGGTTTTGTAGAGGCGAATGATTGACTTGAATGAACATGAAGGTGAGGTATAACAAAAAAAAGAGAGGATAGGGTCAAGGATTAAGGTTTCGGGCACATGTGGGTAAATTTAAAACAAAAAAGAAACCGATTGTCGACCAATTCAAAGCATGGTAAGGACCATGACCATTTTTTCGGGATTAATTAAAAAGGGTGGGCACGATTTACGTTATGAATGCGTGATGTGGAGGCATAAATCAATCATCATATTTTTGAAAGTTGGATGAATGATACCTTCCCGTGGTCCTAGCAGCTTAATTTCAAACAATGACCTGCGTACAACCACCGATATGGACGTGACACAACTCTTAAAACCCTAGATATATTAAGAATTTTTGGAAGCTACTAATAGGTTTAGGTAAGTGTTTTTAGCTACCAGAATCTTTAACTTTCGATAGCTAACAAATATAATATTTCGACCATTTAGCTACCAAAAACCAAACGTTGACACGACCATCAGAATATAACCAAATTCATAAAAACACATAATTTGGACACTTTAAACCTTCAAATCTCATGTGGAAACATCATAATTCCAACCTACCATGTGATATGTGATTTGACGCATTGGAAATACTACTAGACCATTACTCTTGATCACCTTATCATGAAAAAAAATTCCACCTTGATCATAATAATTCCCAAATAGATGATTGGAGGACATATACCTATATCATAGGGTCCTAATAGGGTTGACCATAAATCATTGAAGGTAGAGTAAATGGTGAAGGTTGAGTGTGTGAAATGGATCCAACAATACTGTCTCTAGCATTACATGCCCTCAGCACATTAGCATCACTAGGTTGAGGAATACGAAGAAGGATCGTATAAACATATCCTGACTGTGCATCAAAGCTACCTGGAGTGCTTCTTCCTTAGACTACAGGAAGTGAGAAGCGACACATTTAATTATGGGGGGCAAAAAAAATCTAAGGATCCAATCCATATAAAAAAAATCTTCGAATTTAGGGGCCCTACACATTCTCCTCCTTTTGTGCCATTCGTTAGCATGGCCAGATAAGCGAGTGGAAGAAGTTTGATGGAAAGAAGTCAAGAGTTTAGTACTAGTGTCATAACAGAGAGGTAACTAAACGTAAGATAGAAAAAATTTGGTGAGAGTCCCAGAAGTGGAATGGGAGTCTCGTGGTTCATCCACATACCACTTTGCAACAGATCTAGTAAAGGTGCATTAGAACAGGAGAAGGCATATGGAGTGTTTAGTGATAGAATTGGTTGAACACCACATATGATTTGAGAGAAAATGATTTGTGGGGTCTTCTCTAGTATTTCATTTGAACTTTGGAATGCCATAAGGAAGTTTGGTAGGCACAGTAGGCCAATTTTGGCTGTGGAGAAGAGGGTCATTGATAATTCAACTAAAATCAGGGAGGTTTAGACCAGCCATATAAGGGAGAAATGGGAGGTTAGTTACCATACCGACAAAGGTTCATCCTATGGGGTTACCTTAGTTACCACCTTAGTTTTCTGGACCCACGTTGGTGCCCGACATGGTGGTGGTTAGGGTGGGGAAGGTGTGGAATCAAAGGAATAACTCGAAGAATCGAAAAAAATAGAGTGAGAATGAGGGCTCAATGGAGGACTATGATAATGAAACCTAACTCGAAGGGGAGGAGTAAAATGTCCTAAAATAAAATAGTGGTGAAGACCACGAATTCTCCATAACAAACACCTATGGGGGCGCAATGATGAATCAAAGGAAAAAAGGATGATAGGAGAAAAAGAAAAGCAAATACCTAGTGCAGTGGTGCCAAGTGTAAACTAACTATATTAATATGCTACTTTAATTCAAGAAAACACATCCTATCAAAGAAAAATTAACTCTAACCTATAGGTGGTTTAAATCCTAAAACAAGTCCTAAATATATTATTTCAAATAACCTTATAAAATACTTACTACTTGACAAGATTTGATCCTCATAAGTAGAGCTATCGAGAGAAAGGTGGGATAGAGATCCAACCGTTTCCCACAGCGAGTCCTATTAGGTGTTTTCCAATGATTAGTGACTATGGTTACCTTCTTCCCATAGGGATGGTCGAGTGTTGAGCTTCTTGTTGATTAGGTAACGCATGAGATTCCCTACCACGGGTTGGGTAGCCTTGATAGGGATCATTCGCATGATGACCTAGCCTAACCCTCTCTGGTTTTGGTTTGTGACACACTCTAACTTTGGACCATGGGATGGTGAAGTATTTTAATCTCACTAATAACTCAACTTCTGTGCCTCAAATTACGTGATTGATGGCTCTTATTGGGAGCGTATCACACCGATCTTAAACCTAACTACATAGATTTTTTGTCCTAGGTGCTTAAGTGGGCTTAATCTATGTGTGTTAGATTATTATTATGTTGATTTTTTTAAGTCTAGGATTGATGATGTTAACCAAGCTAATATTTGCTTAGGGTCTACACTTGAGTGTGAAAAGTGTGCTTAATGTATGAGTTAATTGAGCATGTTTTATGATTCCACGTGATGCTAAAAATAAAGTTATGAAAAACTATAAATAATGGTGTAAATGGAGAGTAAAATAAAAACCAATCAAGGCAAACAACATACAGCTAAAAATTCTATCAAACAACTTAAAAAAAGGTGGAAAATAAGCTACTCAAAGAAAAAATTATGTACTAAAATATAAAATTCCTAATGGGCTGGGATCTAAATGCAAAGGGTTGCTGAAAATGGCACAGATAAACAACATAGGTTAGGTGTGAAAATGATAAAAAAGGATAGGAAAGAATCTCTAAAATCTAGGACAAACAACAGGATCCATAGGGGAAGGCAACACTAAACTATAAATGGAGTAAAATAATGGAAAAACCTCTCCTAGATGGCTCTAAAATAGTCGAAAAGACCTTGAAAATTAGTGGTTGAAAACGCTATACCATAGACTCCTCAACTCAAATCTCGTCCCAACAGGTGGAGGTGTACTCTAATCCCAAGGGGGATTTTTTCTTCCTCAAATGAGAAATCACTAAGAGAATCTAGGCATAGGGGTGGCTCTGGAAAGAACAAAAACCCTTCCTAGTGTACACAATGAACATACGACAAATGCGAAAAATTCTGAAAAAAAGATGAGAAAGTGTAAAATGCAGATTCTGACCTAAAAATTCATTGGAATGTAGAAAAATGGCCAAAATGTGCATTTTAGAACGTATATAATGGACCAAAAAGCGTTTTTTATCCCAATACTCTTGTTCGGAAGATCTCACGGAGATTGTCTTGTATCTTACTTGAATGGTACCTGTGACTAGCAGAAAGATGCAAAAGACCAACAAAATCCAAAAATATTCCAGAAAAAGAAAGGAGATCTAAAAATAGGAATTAAGAGGCTAAAAATAATGGAAAACACTGAAACGACAATCACCAAGGATCTGAATTACTACACTATTAGAGTCGCCATTTTTTAGTATTAAAATTATTGGTAGGTGTACCAAAAATAGTTCATTTAAGTCACTCGTGACAAGTGATCCTAACAACAAGGTATGGTTGTTGATGCTTCAGATCTGTAATGAAAAAAATAAGAAAAAAATATAGAAAAAAATCATACACGATCCAAAGCATAAAATAATAAGAAATAGTTGATGTAATAGCCCAATAGAAGAACACTTTAGATGAGTAATATTTTTATTAGGAAACACCTATTGAAGGAGGTTTACAACATGGATCTGTAAATCCCCTGCCGTAGGATGTTCTCTAATGCCCATCTGCTTCAACCATATTTTTCTTTCTTAATGTATAGAACACCCAAAATCAAAAGTGGAAGTAATATGAGATCTTGAATGTGAGAAGACAATAGTAGTGATGATTATAGTGATCACGGTGGAGAATAAATGGAGAACACTCTTATTTATAACAAAGTATTTAGCTAAACTAAAAAATGGAAAATAATAATAAAATATTGAAAATATCCAAATCTAACCATTAGGAATAAGTTATTATATTTTTTAGAGAGGGAAAATATATTCAAAATGGTCAAATATCTTTATTTCGAAAATGGTTGAAGTATTTAACAAATTAAATTATTTATTAATCATTTTCAGAGAATGAAGAAAAGTGTGAATTCAAAATAGTTATTAAATAGTTATTTAACAATTATTCCAAAAATAAAATTAATTAATAATAAATAAATAATGATTTATTCCATGGTTTTTTGTCAATTGTGAGAAGGAATAATTACCAAATAATGATTTAATGCTTATTCCTATAGAAAATTAAATAAATAATGATTTATACAATTATTCTAATGATGCTTTTTAATTTTAATAAAATAGGTTTACTAAATTATTTCTTATGGAAAAAGTGACTTTACTATGGTAAAATTAATCGTACGTGGTGAATTTCGATCCATCTCGTTATAACTCGCTAGATGATCATTTTTAAGTGATAACTTAAAGGTTTTGATTTGTTGAACTCTACTTTGAGTGTTTGGTTTTTTTAAACCATATATTTATATATTTTCTACTTAGATTGTAATTTTTCGTTATTTAATATATATATAGACACACACACACACTGAAAATCGAGAAAACTTGAATTGTTGATATTTGAATCCTAAGTGCTTTAGCAATGAGACCTCAACCAATTAAATTAACCCTAAGAACTTATATCTACAATTTTATTATCTAATTCATTTTAGATAATTAAAAATATATTTTCAATATATAAAATCAATTTAACCTTGTAATTTTTTAAAATAAATAATAAAACTCAAACTTGCAATCTTAACACTTCTAAAACAACCAAGAAAACCAATAAGCCTTTTGAAAAGATCAAATTTCAGAAAAAAATAAAATTAATTTACAATTAACTAAACCATAAAATAAATACTTATAAAATGATGAAAAATAAATACTTATAAAATGACGAAACCGAGGATGTAATCCAATGTTTAGGTGGGGAGGTTTAGTCCCTGCAACTCTTGTGGTTGAATCTGGTCGGTGCGCCATGTATTTCGTTAAAATAAAATCTGAAATAAAGAAAACCATTTAAACGATCCTAATAAACATAACCATACGTCTTGTATATCAACATTTCACAACCTTAAGAAGTTCGGTGTGAAACTAATATGGAATTTTAGCAGGTCGAATAAACTGGACCCAATCCTCTGCACATCAACATTCAAGGAGGTGAAAAGTTTTATTTAGGAAAGGAAACTTTTCAGCTAATTATATTAACCATTTAAAATATTTGTTGCAGTAATTAAGTTTGTTGGTTTGTGTTATCTTTATTTAGAATTTCAAAATATTTTGAACATTTGATTAACAAAAGTGAATTCAACTATTTCAATTCATTCTTGTATATAAAACTAATTAATAAAACTGAATTCAACTATTCGAATTCATTGCCATAAATCGATTTTTAGATATTTTTCAATATCTTCAATAAAATGACTATGACCGTCAAATTGATTAAACTACACATATAAATACATTAAATAAGTAGTTATAGCTATAGAACACAGTGCAACTTTCTAGAATAAACTATTCATAACGATTTTCCAAGAATAATCCCTATACATTTCTAGCTAGATATTTGTTTTGCAAATAAATTTCTAGCGCCTATTTACGATAGATCGAATATTGTCTTTTACATTATGTCAGAAAACATATCTCACAACATATTGTATGCAACCTTCATTTGGGTGTTAATTGTTCTTGATTTCTCGATCTTGATTCATATTAATTTCTAATACTACCATGAATGGCCAACATTGACCCTTGAAAGATTAAACATGTATTTCATTAACATGGGTTAATGAAATGAATATATACCAACATTAATCATATTATATTAGAATTTAATCGAATAAAATGAATGCTAGTTAGTAAATTAGGAAAAAAATCCATTTAGAAAAAAATCAAGAATATATATCCTACGAGTGCTTCAACATAATATGTTTTCGAAATCACCATGACCATCAAATCTATTAAATCATACATATAAATACATTGAATAAGTAGTTATTTTCCGATAGGCATATCTATGTTAACTTGGGGTTGAGGAAGGATTTTTAACTTTTTTTTTTTAATTCTAATTGATGGTGGGAATAAATTTTGGAAGGAATATGCTAGTGATAGTAATATTAAAGGACAGAGGGAGTAATGCTTTTCCCTCAACACACAGAGTTCACACACAGTTGCAGAAGTTACTTTGACCGAGACAACACATTTACTGAAGTTTACATAATCCTTCTTTTAATACAGAGTGGCAGAGACTAAAATCGCAACTATGGAGAGGAGAAAATATTCTCAACTAATTTTACTCATGGTGAAACAAAGTAAAACAGAGTGTTACGGTAAAACACATACGTGAAAATTTGAGAACAATATCGCAACTAACCAAACTTTTTATTATAACTTCAACACATGAAACACATCAACATATGGAGATTGCTACTCCTTCACAAGTAAAACAAGACATCTTACTTGGATTTACGTTCAACAGGGTTGTGCAGTAACACAGTAAAATTTGTTTTCATGCACCCACCAAAATTTGCTCCACGGTTTTCTCCTCTTTTCTTTCCAGACTCACTTCCACCACATTACACAACACTCACTGCCTTTTTGCTCACTCTCTCTACTCACTCTAACATTACATGTAAAAACTAAACACATATATATCTAACACATTTAATTCATGACAGACCAAATTTAATACAAAGTATGGGCGTACATCATTCACTGGACATTACAGAACTTGCGTGAGCTAAACATAATTTGTGGATTAAATATTTTCCCATGCTCTTTTAATAACCATGCATTAAATTCTATTTTACTTTGACTTATTTAATTTGTTTCGGAATGGGTAATTTTCCTTTGCTCAGAACTTGCCTTTCTCTGCACACGCAATTTGCAACCTGCAAAACATTAACTGAGGTATGTCTACTGCCAATTCATTTACTGTGGTGGTTGAGATTAATTTCCAACACTCCCCCTTAATCGCAACTGCCGCCATTGACCATTCCGAGACAATCTCTGAGATAATCAAAATTTTCACGTGGCAATGGCTTTGTGAAGATGTCTGCAAATTTTTCTTCTGACCTACAATGCTGCAACACAATCTCACTAATATTAACCAATTCTCTTATGAAATGATATTTGGCATCAATATGATTTGTCCTTTTGTGAAAGACATAATTCTTTGATAGTGCAATTTCTGAACTGTTATCACAGAAAATAGTGGTTGTTCCATCTTGTTCATGACATAAATCCTACAACATCCTTCTCATCCAAACTACTTGACACGCTGCTGCTGTTGTGGTGACATAATCAGCTTCTGCTGTTGATAATGACACTTCGACTGCTTCTTGGAAGCCCATGAAATGGCTCCCGAACCTAAATGAAAAACATATCTTGAAGTGCTTTTTCTGTCATCAATGCTTCCTACCCAATCACTGTCAGTGTAACCAATCAGCCTAAAATCATCAATTGCAGAGTACAAAATGCCATACTCCTTTGTTCCATTGACATACTTTAAAATTCTTTTCACTGCTTCCCAATGTGTCTCCTTAGGTGCCTCTTGAATCTTGACACCAAACTCACTACATACATTATATCAAGCCTAGTTGCGGTCAAATACATTAGGCTTCCCATCATGCTCTTGTATAATGTCGGATTGACATTGTTGCTGCAATCTTCCTTGCTCAACTTCAACCCCATGACGGTTGGAGTTGGTGATGGCTTGATGTTTTGCATATTAAACCTCTCCAAAATTTCTACTACATACTTTGCTTGAGAAATAAAAATTCCCTTTTCATTTTGATTTACTTCTATGCCTAAGAAGTATCTCAATAAACCCAATTCTGTCATTTCAAACTCACTTTTCATGACTTCTTTGAAATCAACGATGAGAAAATCATCACTGTCTGTAAAAATAAAATCATATACATACAAAATGACAATAAGAATCTTACCGTCACTTTGTTTAATGTAGAGAGTAGGTTCACCGTCACATTTGTCGAACCAATTGTCCAAGTAAGCATCTATCATGTTGTACCATGCATGCGGTGCTTTCTTCAGCCCATAGAGAGCTTTTCGCAACCTACACACCTTGTGTTCTTGGCCTTATATTTCATAGCCAAGAGGTTGTGCAACATACACCTCCTCTTTTACTACTCCATTCAATAATGCTGACTTTACGTCCATCTGATAGACTTTCCATTTTTGTTGCACTGCAATTAACAACACAGTATGCACTATCTCCATCCTCGCGACTGGCGCAAATGTTTCTGCATAGACTATTCCATGCTACTGCTTGTACCCTTTCACAACAAGCCTTACTTTGTTCCTTTAAATCTTTCCTTCAGCATTGCACTTGGTCTTATAGACCCACTTCACTCCAATGAATTATTTACCTTGTGGGAGGTCCACTAACTCACATGTGTCATTCTTTTCTATTGCTTCTATCTCTTCATTCATTGCCGCAACCCATTTATCTTCCTTTATTTCATCTTCGAAATGGATTGGTTCATCTACATGACAAAATAATGCAAATAATGAATTTAGACTAGCACCGCTATCAGCTTCATCTTGCTGATATATTTCACTTATATTTCTGAATTTTGGTCTTCTTGGTGTGCTTGAAGTTTCACTTGAACTTGAGGGAGTTTCTGATCCCTCTGGTGTGCTTGGAGAAGCACTTCCTTGATTTCTCAAGGCTGTTTTGTTTCCAGCTTGCGGTGTGCTTTGATGTGCTTGTGTAGGTGGAGGAGGAACCACCGTGGAGGAATTATTTTTTGTTGTGCATTCCTCTTGCTTTTTGTGAGACACACATGTCTTCACATTCACCGTTTTCTCTAAGCTTCCATCCCAAGCTTCTTCTTCAATGAACTGCACATCTCTGCTAATAATAAATTTCTTGGTGGATTTAATATAGAGTTTATATGCCTTGGAATCATCTCTGTATCCAACAAAGATACACTTCTCCCCCTTGCTATCCAATTTCTTCCTTAGTTGATTCGGGACATGTGCATATGCCACACATCCAAATACTTTCATGTGAGTGAGAAACTACTTTGCTCCACTCCACACTTCTTCCGGAACTCTCTTCATAACATATTTGGTTGGGCATCTATTCAAAATATAGACTGCACAATTGAAAGCTTCAGCCCAATAATCATTTGGCAAGTGTTTTTCCTTGAACATACTTCTGACCATGTCCATGATTGTCCTATTCTTCCTTTCCATAATTTTTTTTTGCTGTGGTGTGTACCTTGTGGTAAACTCCTTGTCTATGTCATTATCCCTAGAGAAATGTAGGAAATATTTGGATATATATTCTCCAGCTCTGTCAGTTCTCAACACTTTGATGTAGTGACCACTCTACTTCTCAACAAGAGCTTTGTAGTGATAGAACTGTCCAAACACTTCACTTTTCTATTTTAGAAAATAGACCCATGTCTTCCTTGTGTATTCATCTATGAATGTCAAAACATAATGGCTGCCAACTAAAGATGGTGTTTACATTGGTCCACATAAATCTGAGTGGACAATCTCTAAGGGTGCTTTTGCCCTTATACTCTTCCCTGCTGGGAATGCTTCTCTGTGTTGTTTGCCCAAGAAGCATGCTTCACATTAGCTGTCTGGTTTTTCTATGAGTGGTAATCCCTTTACCATGCCCTTTCTATACAAGAGGTTCAAACCTCCAAAATTGAGATTTCCAAATCTCAAATTCCATTACCAGTTTTCGTCTTTCACTTCTTCTTGGAAGACCTCTTATGTGATCGCTGCTAACACACCTCCTTCCTTCAAGTTTGTTCTAATATTGAAAGGAAACATCCTATTCTTTTTCATATGCACTTCAACAATGACTCTTTTACTTGGAGGTATATCCATGATAGTACACACATTATTTTTAAAAAACACATTGTAGCCCTTGTTCACGAGTTGTCCAATGCTTAGAAGTTAACATTTCAGACCAGGTACATAATATACATCTGGCACAAATTTCTTTTCTCCCTTCCTTGTCAATATTGACACTCTTCCTTTTCCCATGATTGAGACTTTGCTATCAGTCCCTGTTGTCACTTTAGACTTCACATTCTCATCAAGACTGGCAAAAATTACTATGTTTCTAGTCATGTGGTTACTATAGCCCGAGTATAAAAACCATACATCATCTACTTTTTCTTGTGCTACATTACATGTTAGAAGCACATTACTCTGGTTCTTATCTTCTTTTGTAAAATTTGCATTTTGTCTATTATTCATGTCATTTTTTTTCTTTCTACATTCATTTGCATAATGTCCATAGTTTTTACAATAATGACATTAGACTTGGGATTTTTCATACATGTGTTCTTGTGCTTGGTGTTGGCATGAGCCTTCACTTTGATTCTCATTGCTGCCCCTTCCACTTGTGCTTGCAGGGCTGCTTCTTCCACCTCTATGTGGGCTTCTTCCTCTTCCTCGGTAGTTCAATCTTCCTCGACCTCTACCTCTACCAAAAGACATATGTGTCTTCAATGCATGCTCTAATGAGGAGTCCAGTGTTCTATTCAGTCTGTGTTCATGAGAGAGAATTCAAGGATGCACAAAGCTCATCCACTGAAAATTGTGAGAGATATTTTGTCTCTTCTATTGCCACTACTATGGCATCATATCTTGAGGGTAGACCTCTCAATATTTTCTCCACTATTCTTTTTTCATCAAGTGTCTCTCCATGAGACCTTATCTATGTAACCAACCTAATCAATTGTGTGAAGAATGAGTCTATGTTATCAGACTCTTTCATAAAGAGAGTTTCAAAGTCTCTTCTCAGCATTTGTAGCTTTGTTGTCTTCACCTTTTCCATGCCTTGATAGACTTTCTTGAGAATATCCCATGCGTCCTTAGACCTTGTTGCTGCTGCAATCCTTGGGAATATACTCTCATGCACTGCTTCAAAGAGATAGAAGAGGGCTTTGCTGTCCTTCTTCTTGTTATCTCTCAAGGCATCTCTCTCTGCTGCTATCAAAGCAGCCAATGCTGCTGCATTTGCTGGTTCTTGGAAACCTTGTTCAACCAGCTCCCATATATCTTGTGAAGCAAACAAGACTCTCATCGTAATGGCTCAATAATCATAATTTTTTCCATTTAGATGTGGTCTTTATGGATTAGTCAAGCTTGTGCTTGTTGCTGCTATTTTTACTATTTAAAAAAATTTGTTACTGCGTGAAAACTTTCTCACTGCTGGAGAATACGTTCCACACACAATTTCAAAAATCCTTTTAGCTCTTAAGTAAAAACACTATTTTTTAATGAGATTTTAAACCTTCTCCGATACCATGATAGTAATATTAAAGGATAGAGGGAATAATGCTTTTCCCTCAACACACGGAGTTCACACACAATTGCGGAAGTTACTTTAACCCAGACAGCACATTTACTGAAGTTTACACAGAGTTGCGGAATTCACTTGATTCATACCATATAGTTGCAGAAATCAAATAATATGAATCCTTATTTTAATACAGAGTGGCGGAGAATAAAATCGCAACTATGGAGAGGAAAAAATATTCTCAAATAATTTTACTCATGTCGAAATAGAGTAAAACAGAGTGTTACGGTAAAACACGTACATGAAAATTCGAAAACAATATCACAACTAACGAAACTTTATATTAAAACTTCAACACATGCAATACATCAACATATGGAGATTGCGACTCCTTCACAAATAAAACAAGACTTCTTACTTGGATTTACATTCACCAAGGTTGCGCAGTAACACAGTAAAAATTGTTTTCACGCACCCACCAAAATTCGCTCCACGATTTTCTCCTCTTGTCTTTTCAGACTTACTTCTGCCACATTACACAACACTCACTGTCTTTTTGCTCACTCTCTCTACTCACTCTAACATTAGATGTGAAAAGTAAACACATATATATCTAACACATTTAATTCATGACAGACCAAATTTAATACAAAGTATGCGTGGACAACACTTACTGGACATTACAGAGCTTGCGTGAACTAAACATAACTTGCGGATTAAATATTTTCCCATGATATTTTAATAACCATGCATTAACTTCTATTTGACTTTGAATTATTTAATCTGTTGCGGAATGGGTAATTTTCCTTTGCTCAGAACTTGTCTTTCTCTGCACACACAAACCGCAACCTGCAAAACATTAACTGAGGTATGGTTGCTGCCAGTTCATTTACTGCGGTGGTTGAGATTAATTTCCAACAGCCAGGCAGATCCTTTGCCCTAGTTCATGAGTGAGGACTGAGGCCTAAGAGAGCCTGAACTGTGGAATAAAAAAAATAAAAGTTTACATAAATATATATGTGTGTGCATGGTCAAACCGTTTCCTAAATGATGGTCGATGGTCCATTTCAATGAATCATGATGGTGCATAGTGGATCATAAATTTCCTTCTTGATGTCCAATGGTTCATTTCAATACACCACAATGGTACTGAGAAGGCCTAACAAATACAAGAACCATAGAAAACATTAAGGGAGATGACTTCAATCTTGAAAGCATGATACTATTGTTTGGAATGGAGCACAACTTCACAGATGTTGTGTGGTACCTTACTCGGAAAAAACTCATTTATAGAGTTGATGATCGAGTTCTTTTTAATACGTCAGGGGATTGAGTGAATGAATTCGTAGCATTTCATCCTAATTTGATGGTTGTTTTAGCAACACAAAGGGAAGCAGGTAAGAGAATCAAACATGGAGAAATTGTTATATATTTTCGCCAATATGCTTTTCTTTCGAATCAATCCACTTATTTTTGTTTCTACCCTTCTCCTCCTCATCTAACATGTGGCATACATTTTATTAAGCCCACAATTCCCTTCACTTCACATATGGTTTCTATGTGTGCTCAAGGTCTCTACAAAGCCAGTGATACACCTTTCGTTTTCAATTCCAAACTATGACTATTTTTGCATGCATGACCAACAAATAAAAACTTCCATGGCGCACCTTGAACATACTTGGTGCCGTGTCTTGTGAAATTTTATTATCAATCTTATTTATGTATTATCCCTTCCTCTTTCTCATTTCCCTTAGCTATGTATTATCCCTCTTACTGAGTTTTATACATTATGTGTTATTCCTCTTACCAAGTTCCATGCATCATCATTTCCTCTGTTCGACAATCAGAAACATGTACTATGATTGGCCCTAGCCAAATTTTCATACATGGAGCAAATCTCAGTCAACTTCTCTGAATTCAAGATTTTTCCCTCTTTCTTTGAAGAGTTCGAAACCCTCCATATTTGGTGATTTTGCAAGGCATACAAGTCAAATATTGAATTTCAGGTCATTCATTCAACTAAGATTTGTGGTTCTTTTATTTTGTATTTGTGGGGGTTTTGCACTAAATTTGTTTCTTTTGTGGAGGGTTCTACTTTTGTGTGTTTTTATTTTTGATATGACCTAGGGATTTAATATAGTTTGTCTTATGATCATAACTATAGTCCTACAAGCCTACCATTATAAATACATCAACTATGGCAAATAATATATATTGTGGAAGCACCAAGGAAATTCTCAATGGAATTGTTTCCTTGGGCATATCTATGAGTCCATTATCCTTTGCTACATTGATTCTTCTAACTGCTAAGGTCATATTCATTGTATCAGTATTGATTGATATTTTATAATTTTTTTATGTTTTGATTCTTTGGTTACCTATACCATTTTTGGTGCATTATTTTTAAGTTTAGGGAACATAGGAAGTAGTCTCTCGCACGCTGATAAGTAACCCTTCTACAAAACGTCTTGCAAACAAATCTCTCCATGGAAACATTTTCTCAAGACTCGTCCACATCTTTTGTGATGTAAGAAGAAGGGTTCAAAAAGGCTAAATGAGTTTGAAAATAACCCGAACAGAAAAAACCCATGATATTTTTCTTGGATAATTAATAAGATATTATTTTGAATCCTGGTTCGAATCCCACTGATGCATTATGTTTCCGTAAAAAAAAACCATGGTTCCAATAAACAAAAATCTAGCCCAGAAAAACAATAAGTAAATATAGTAGAGATTTGAGATCAAATTTAGTGAACCTCAACAGATCCGAACATGCTTCAACATAGGAGGGGTAGACAAATCACTATAGATTAATATTGAGACAAGAATCCCATTTTCCATCCAACTCTAATTCTCTAAGTACCCCCTTCTCCCCCGCCATTTTTTCTATTTTCCTTATTCTTCTCGATGATCCCATGCTAGAGCAATAACACTAGTACGAATCAAACATCCAATTTGTATTCATGTGCTATCTACAATTTTATCTCCCATACATCTAAACACATATTTTTGGCCTGACCATTTGACCAGAACCAAGTGTTAATTTTTTTTCTCAATTTAGGCAATGGGAAAATGTTAATTAGCTTTGAGGTATATATTACCTTTAGATGAAACTCGAGGCATTTAAATCCTATGTCAAAAGTTGTTATAAGAAAGTGGAATATGTGATTTATGTGTTACTTCTCAGATTATGTAAGACCCTAGCAAGTAATAACCATGGCGAGGAACATTATCATTTATTTTCTAAGAAAAATGGGTCTAAGGCAACCAAAATTGGCCCAATATTCTAGGTCATTTTCATATACTGAAGAAGGCATTGTTGAATTGGTCTCTAGGCTTGCACGAGTTTGCCATGAAAACTGGAGAAATTGGAGATAAGCTTCTTGTTTCTCTCTTTCAACTGGCATCATCCTAGTCATCTTGTTCTTGCTCTTGTTCTCATTCCGATGGTGATAATTTTAGTGAGTGTGGTGTGGTTAAGGAAATTTCAAAGAGGAGAGGAAATTTTTTTCCTTCCCTATCGTCATGTATTCCATAAGATTTATGTGGGAAAATAGACTGTATATTATCAAAATATGACATGTCTTATTTGCAGAGTATTCCTTGCTTTTCCTATAGAAATTGGAATTTATATATAAATTAAAGTTGAAGTCATCTACATTAAAAAATTTATAGTAAGAACTATACTATATTAAATTTATAATATATTCAAAGGGTGTATATCTTAGTTATCAATTTCGAAACTAGTGGGTTTGATAGAAGCGATATCCATGCTCATAGAGTATAAACAATTACTCCTATGCTTGAAAGAATGTTTTGAACCCCAGTTCCCTTAGATTTGGTATGCATGTAGGATTAGTTTGTTGGAAAATTTTAGTTGCTGATAGTAAACATTGAGCTTATGCACCATATTTTGAGAGTTTAAAATGGCCCCTTCTTTCTACAAAACCATCCAAGCGATCCAAGGTTTAATTGGAATTGAAATATGTAGAGTTTGTTTTTGATGTGATATTTTTTGAAAGTGATAAGAAGATAATTATGCCTCTGTGATAACTATCGTGATAAAATTAGGTTACTCAGGAAAGAAAACATCAATTGGTATCCTGAACAACTCAGAGTTTATTTTATAGGCTGCATCAACTTCCTAATTTATAGTTTGGATTATTTTAACTAAAATTCCTATAGACTACAAATCTAGAGGAAATGACAGATGATTATAATTGATAATTAAGTAGACATATTACCTTGGAGATGTATGATGAAAAAAAAAATATCGCTATAATTTTCAATTTCATATATACCAAATTAAAAGAAAGTGTGATTTCTAGGGAAAATAAGTAAACCACGCAAATATTATATCCATACATACATTATGAAAAGATGGATTAAATACACAATATGTATTTTATAGTTATATAATATGGATGTTTACATATTTTCTTAAGTTTCATGAAAAGCCACATTGAATTCATGCATTGCATCATTCAACATCTCCACTTTAAAGTCAGTCATCATCCTACAAGAAAAATTAAGGACCGAATAATTCCAACATAAAAATAGGAATGTATGTATTGGTTCAATCAATAAGAATGAAATACAAAATTAAAGGATGATTTTGAGAAAAATAATAATTCGTCCTTGCAAAAGTATTAAATGGGTACTTGGTCAACAAGTATAGAACTACATTACATTTAAATTCAATCAATAGGGCTATAATGTAGAATTAAATGAGAAGAATATAAAACAAATTGCCAAAAGATTATTGTCAAGAATCCCAAATATTATGCAAATATCAAATAGTTTATTGTTTCATACCAATGACTTTTTTAATGTTATTTTTGGGGTAAATGTGTCTCACATTTCACTATTATACAATATAAATGTACATAAGGAATGATACATCATCGAACCAAAAGGCGATCACATGGGGTCCCCATCCCTACATCAATAAGGAGAGATGGAATGCTTTCATTATATTTAAAACATTTGACCTTTATCTCCTAAATTTTTCTCCCATACCAGCTTTGAAGACAAAAAAGAGATTGAGAAAAATATAACTAAAGTTCCATGGTAGTTCTGAAACACCTAAATACTTATAATGACATTATATGTATATTTGGGGATTCATTTCTATCAACAAGAACTCCAAAGTGAGGGGAAAATCCCCAACACTTGAAAGCCAACTCTCTAGATGGTATGCCAAAAGACCCTGTAACAACACCTACAGGAATAACGCAGATCTGGAAACAAAACTTTGTTGTAGGGTTTAGAATAAGTTTTTCCACATGCCAATATCTGAAAATGATGGTCCAATGATCCAATACTCTCTTACCAATGGGATATAAGACTTCCCCACTGAAAAGGAGCACTGAAATGGTCTAGATATGAGTAGATCTAGCCTCCACTTGCTGCAGCTTTCAAAGACAAGCAAAACCTCAATATGATTTGTGTTTTATTTGGAAGAAGAACCTTGGCCTTCATCCAGATAGTGGGCTATACAATGCAAACTCTTCCAAGAGGCCTCTCAAGGAAAGAGGTGGGATTCCCGATCAGGAACACCCAGGGATAAACAAAACTATTCTTAGCTAAACAACAAGAGAATGATATATTTCTAAACAAAAAATATATTCAAAAATATGATAATCATCAACAACCTTCTCATGGTGCCATCCTATTCATTTTATAAGTTGAGAGCTTGCATACCCTAAACCACTTTCAATGAGATCACTTCTTTCACAAAATCCACCTCTATCTAAAACTGTGATGTGCCCCATTTATGGCCACTCCTCCAAGACAACACTAAAGATCTGATCAAGGTTGACCCAGTCAAAATATCTAGCCCCTTTCACACCTAAAGGTGGTTGTTAAAACAACCACGATTTAGCCTTTTTACATTTGGCATTGATTTATTCATTTTTTAGGAGTATTATGGACCTACTTTACACTTTTATTCTTTAAACAAAGAAAGAAAAAAAAATCAATATTCCCATTAGCTTAGGAATAATTGGGAATATTACAATCAACCTGCTTAAAAAATTATCTTGCATGGTGCTTCACAACTTTTCATCAGTCCCGAAAATTTCCTGCACCCTCTTCCATTTTTTTTCTTTTACACTCTTCCTACATTATGAAAAAAAAAAGGATTCTACATTCATTCATTTTTTGCTCATTTATAAAAGGTTCATCTCATTTTTTTAAATTGAGATTACGAGGCATAAATAAGTGTTAAATAAGGACTCATCAGCATTACTAAATACAAAGGTGGAAACATCCTAATCTAGTATTGAAATGGCACCACAATGGGGCATCTAATTTAATTTTCCCTTAATTAAATTGGAAGAAAAATTGTAATTTCATCTTAGTTTAGAAAATTTGAGTTGAAGGTTAGAGAGTATGCATCTAGAGTTCTACCATGATTTAAGGGGGTCAATTTAGTGTTATTTGTGATTTTTTTACTAGTTAACTCAAGAAATTGAGTTAAAACCAATTTAACTAGTTCTAACTAAAATGATGTAAACTTTGAAACGGGAATGGAAACCAATACCTACTCTCATTAGGTAGCAAAAAATCATATGATTTTGAAAAGTGTTGATTCAGAATACTCCTAATTTTTTTTTCAACATGTTTTTGATACATTAAATTTTCTTATGTACCAGGTATAAACATTATTTTTTAAATTTTATTGATTTTTATGTGGATTTTGAAAAATGTTGATGCCAACATCATCCCCTTTTTTTAGAAGAAGTTTTTTTTACGTTAAATTTTATAATGTATTAAATGACAATAATTATTTTCTAAATTTAAAATTTTTTTAAGTACTCGTCTTGTTCTTCTTTCCTGGCATATTTTTTAAAGAGTTTTTCGTGTTTTATTTTTTTTTGTTTTCTTTTCAATTTTTTTTGTAATGAAATCTTTGATTTTTTGCAGTGTTAAAAAAATGTCAAAAAAAGTTAAATTTTATATCTTCTATAATTATATATTGTTAAATAATATTTCATTTTATATGAAATGATTGTCACAAAAAAAAAAAAACAAAAAAAAAGAATATATATATATATATATATATATAACATCTGACATAAAAATACAAAATTTTCAATATAAATATAACAAAAAATACACATTTTGGAACTTTTTTGCTAAAAGTGTGATGTCAAATAAACCCTTTTTGTAGGAAAATATCAACAAAAAAGTATAAAAAATAGCAATTTCCATGAATTTTATGTCAAAAGTTAATAATGGTCACAATTTGTTTCAAAAATTAAATGACTCACATAAAAAAATGAACTGAAAATCACAAAATTCAAATATTAAACATATAATAACAATAATTGAATACTTATTATTCTCATAAAATTTCAATGTCAAGATAGTATGAGTATAACTAATTAATAGTTACAAAAAATGAGCTTGATTTTCAAGCTTAACTAAAATGTAATCAATAATTTCATTTAACCCAAACTTTTCATCTTGAAGAGTTTCATTATTGCTGACCTCCACAATATTTTCTGCTTCAGTTTGGTCATTGCCCTCTTTTGATGGATCTCCTTTTTATGTGAATCTCCCAAAGTATGCCTTTCCAATAATTCTATCTAATGGTGGTTGAGGTTCCTTTGCTTTTTTTTCCACATGGGATTCATTAAAATCCATTTTCCTCAAACTAACTTCTTGCATTGCATGTGGATGAAATTGAAGAGCACTAATTCTATGTTGAATAAATTTGCCTTGTATTGGGTCTTCCTCAATGGAAATGCAATTTCTTCATTTTTTTACTTAACATGCTAGTGTTGTACCTAATCATCAAATACAAATGAAATAATTAATTAAACTAGTATAAACACACACACACACACACACACACACACACATATATATATATTGAAATTCAATTTTATGTAATAATACTCACCTAAGCATGAAAATAAATCCAAAACCGAATCTCCTTCATTTCAACATAAATCTAAAATATAGCTAATCAATGATTGTGGTTTTTGATATATGTTAACTATCTCTCATTTCACTTCTTTATCTTCATATGTTATTTTTTTTACAACAACATCATGGACCATTACTTGGCTATGACTCTTTCCATCTAATTGATTGAAAATCATAGGTTTATAGATATATCATATTTTATCCCACTTTCAACATGAATGAACTCATGATCAATTATAATTGGTTGAACTTCGCAACCAATAAGATTTGAATTTTTCTATGAAATAGTAAAAGTTCAAATAACTTGTACATAATGATTTTTTTTAAATTAATGAAACATAAAATTTCAATGTCTTACCATGTAAGCTACATCCTTGAGTTTTCTTTTCCCTTGGAGATTTTTAATAACATTGCAAATTGTGTGTCTGAATGAAATGCCACAAATCTCCAAAATGGTGATGTTGTGTCTTCTATAAATCTCGCAACCACTTTAATAAAATCTTGATAAGTATAAATGTGATTATCATATTCAATGTTTGGGATATTGGAGCCATGACGAATATCTGCAATGACAAGGGAATAAAATATTTTATTTATAATTTTTGAAAGGTCTTTAAAATCACCTATTATTATTTTATATTGTATAGTGTGAATCCCATTCCAAATGAAATCACCAAGACTAGGATCAAGTTCAACATTACTAAGACATTGCTTTCTCACCGTTTCCATTTTATTTTTTTTCAATAAAGCTTCTGAAACTATCTTGTGCTCCATTTGAATCCTTCTTCATATTTAATGAAATAAACAAATATAATTATAAGTTATAAAATAAAAAATAATAGAACTATGAACATAAATGATTGTATAAATAAAGACACATTTTTAAATGCAAGATAAAAATCCCTTAGCACTGATCTAGAACTAGAATCTGGGTAGTTGCGTACAACGTCATCCCAATTATCTTCATTCAACAATTTAACCATTTGTTCTTGTATCCGTATATAAACTTTTTGATTGAATAAATAAAGAATTTTTTTTAATATAGGGATATTTATAACAAATACTACGAACAAAAATATATTAAATTTAACAGAAACTTACAATCTAGAAATAAGTAAAAATAACAAACTTACTTTATAAATTCCTTAGAAATTTCGTCCAATGATAAATCTCCAGACTTTACATGAGATAATATTTTTTTGACAAGTTTTTAATCCTTCACTCCTTACATTTCTCTATAAGGTGTGATAGTCATATCTTGTAGAAGGAGCTTCATTTTAGAACCTGACTTACTACTGGTACATATCAATGGCTTAGAGTTCTTAACCTTTTGGGATTTTATGCCAATGTTCTCCCACATCTGAAAAATATAATTAATCAATTCCCATATCTCTCTAGTTCTAAATGCCAACTGGAAAATGTTATCGATACCTCTCAATATCTCAAACCTTACTTTTCCACATTTTGAATTTATTTTTTCCTCAATTTGATAACCTATTTCCATACAACATTCCTTTCGAAAGGCATGATCAACCTTTGTCTTATCCCGCCACATTTTTCTTCAAACTCATTATTAATAAATCTAATCATTTGGATGAAAATCATAGATATCCTATAGTCAATGCATACTCAATATATATATTATGATCCCATACCAATAACGTTTCTTCTATATATGTTAAACTGACATAAATGATACATTTTTTTGTTTCAAAATGTGGCTTAGTGGGATATTCGTCCATCAATTTCCTTTGATATTCTACAAAATAGTTCCCCCAAAGTACATAATATTTGTATTCAAACATTTTTAGTTGTCAAATGTTTCTTTGTTAAGAACCTAAATTGGATCAACAAGAAGAACATAGTCAACGACATGTACATTGGATTGTACCTCATCAATGCTTTAAAATTGGGAACAAGCAAGTGGTGTGGATTTATAATTTGATATTTGAATTTTCCTTCATCTGGTCTGTACATTTGACTGAAACTAAGTTGAAATGACCAACTTACCTCAATTAAATTTTTCTTCATCAGGTCATGTTGAAAGGCATTTTGTTTTTTTTTAATAACTCCATCCTCTAAATCAACTCCTGGTGTAATTATTTCCCTACTTCCTTTTTCATTTTCACTAGGACCTTTAGTCTTGTCCATGTATTTTTTAGAATGAGAAACTTTTATTTTCTTCCTCCTATTCGTTATCATATTTTCTTCAACAGAAGCAATCTCCTCATCATCAACTAGAAGGGATACCTTCTTGGTATTTTTTTTCCTCTTTTATGGGTCTTCCTGATTGTAACATTATTTCTAATCTAATCCTCAGTAATGGAAACATATTCCTCATCTTGAGGTTCAACTTCAACTTCCTCTTCTTCAAAAGTAACATGTCTACCTTTGCTAGACTGATCACTTTTATATAGTCTTTTAGTATCATGAATTACATTCTTTTGCTTCTTTTCCATATATTCTTCTTCATGTTCATGGAAAATTCTAACCACATTCATAATATATCACTCTATAAAATATATTCCCCAAACATTATTGAAAGACCCTCAAATTTTTTTTCAAAGGAAATGTAATATTTCAATAATAAATAAGTTATTAAAAATATAATGATAGAGTTAGAATAACACAAGACACATTAATATAAACATAAATAATTACAATATTTTATGAAATATCATTTATGATTTGTTTGCATATCCTTGTAGAATCTTCGATCTCCTTATACATCGACAATGTAAAATGATATCTAATCTTATCATGTGACTTGGGTGGTTTTGTTAGTATATATAAATTTTCAGTATTCGACCTCATATATAGCTCTAGTAATTTTTATATCAAGTCATAACTTCCACCATCAAAACTCTTAGTAGCATATATATATATATATATATATATATATATATATATATATATATATATATATATATATATATATAATTGCAGATCTTCGCTTTCTTTTTATTTCATGTACCATGCATATTGTGTACGATTCACACCTTTTGGTTTCTTCCAGTATCAAATCAACTTATTTTCCTTTGGGGAGGTATCTCCTACATTTGTAGTAATTAACAAAGGTTGGGTTCATTCAGCAGTAACTTTTGAGGGCCCACCTCCAGCTATAGATGATCCAATTGTTAACTTTTGTCAAGAGAGATTGACATAAACATTCCTTGATACCAGTTTTTTGCAAAAATATATATCTACATATAAATAACTAAAAACACAAAAAAGCAATATCTTACATAAAGAAACAAATCGAAAAGGAAGTTAAAAACTAAAAAATGCCAGAAACGTGTACATACCCCCAAGGTCTTGTGTGCTTTTACGTTCATAAAAAATACCAAAATAGAGAAAGAAATCCTTAATTATTATTATTATTATTATTATTATTATTATTTTTACATTTTCTCCTTCACCCCCCTCGTTGTCGGGGGGGTGGGGCTTTTGTGCCCGAGCAGGGATGCACACTGGCCACCCTTACTTTCTAGGGGGGTCAATGGGGGCATGCCCAGGAGTTATGCTATGGATGGGCACAAGGGTCTAATTTTGGGTTGGGTTGTGCACTCGGGCAGGTTTCATTAGGTCGTGCGTTCAAGTGGGTCAGGGTCAGATCATGCATTCAGGCGGCTCGAGTTGAGTCGTGCATTTGGGCAGGTTAGGTCATATGTTCATATGGGTCATGTTGTGTCGTGAATTTAGGAGGGATGGGTTAATTCATGCGTTCAGGCGGGATGGGTCAGGTCATGCGTTTAGGCAGGTCGGGGTTGGGTCATGTGTTCGGGTCATATGTTTGGGTAGGTCAGGTCGGGTTGTCCATTTGGGTTATGTGTTTGGGCGAGTCAGGTCGAGTCATGAGTTTGGGTGGGTCGGGTTATGTCTTGTGCTCCGACAGGTTGGGTCGTGCATTTGGGTGGGTCGGGTGGAGTTGTACGTTCGGGTCGGTTTTTTCATTTGTGTCGGGTCGGATCATATAGGGCTCAAGCGGGCACCCCTCAAATGCAAAACCCGACATGCCATGCCCAAACACATGAACCGACATGACACGCCAAACAAATGATGAGATTGAACCTAATGAACGAGATGACTCAACCCGCCTGAATGCATAACTTGACCCAAGGGGGGTGATTCCCAGAATAGGCTCACTGTCAGGCAACCCGACCCCCATCGAACGCACGATCTGACCCGCCAAAATGCATGAAATGAATTAACCCATCTAAATGTAAAACCTAACTCACCCGAGCACACGATCCAATATGACCCTTATGTACACATAACCCAGGGGGGTTCTCTCATGCGTTTAGGCAGGTCGGGTAGTGCATTCGGGGGGTTGGGCTACCTGATAGGGTGTTGATTCCAAGAATTACAAATTGCACATAATCGACCGCTTACCAGGAAAGGGGGGCTGATTCTCAGATTTTACCCCCTTGGTTTGAGTCGTGCGTTTTGGTGGGTCAAGTCAAATCATGCATTCAAGAAGGTTAGGTCGTGCATTTGGGTGGCGCCCGCCCGAGCCCCGCCCAAGCTGACCTAACTTGACCTTCCCGAACACATAACTTGACCCTATTGAGCACACTACCCAACATTCTCAAAAACACACACCATTGTGTTGTAGGTGGGCACACCCACAAAGGGGCTCCTTCCCGAGCCCCACGACGCCCTCCCAAACAAATTTCTTCCCCTGCCAGGTAGCCCTAACCCCCCGAGTGCATGAATTTACCAACCTGAATAAAAGACACTACCTGACCCTCCTGAACACATGCCCTAACTTGCCCGAATGCAAAACTCGACCCGACCCTTCCCAAAACAAATCAACACCCCTTCCATGAAGCCCAACCTAATCAAATTCACAACCCGACCCGCCTAAAAGTATGATGCAACTCGACTCACCCAAATGCATGACACAACCCAACCCAGTTAAACGCACAACCAAACTCACCTTAATGTACAACCTGAACCATGGGGGCCGATTATGAGATTCTGACAATCTCCCCCCATGCCTGGCACGGGGGCCGATTTAGAGAACCAGCCACCCTACCAGGCAGGGGGGTGATTCTGAGAATCGTCCCTCTCCCAAGCAGGGAGGGGCATTCTCAGAATTGGACCCATACCTGAGAGGGGGTTGATTATGTGAGTCAACTCCCCCAAAAAAATCAACATCCTTGCCAGGAAGCACAACCCTCGCGAACGCATGACCCGACCTACTTGAAAGCATGACATAACCCGACCCGAACTGCCCAAATGCACAAACCGACCTAGGGGGACCAATTTTGAGAATCATTCCCCCTATATGGAAGTGGTTCCAAATATGAGTATCGCCCCCCTTGCCTGGAAGTGGGGCCTATTCTCAAAATCTTCTGCCCTACCTGCGAGGTGGCCGATTATGAGAATCACACCCTGCCTACAATGGGGGGCAATTATGAGAATATTAGATTCTTAGAATCACCTCCATTTATTGCTTGGGGGGGAAATTCTAATAATCATCCCCCCATTGGTTTGGTCATGTGTTCAAGCAAGCCAGGTTACGTCATGCGATGGGGTGGGTCAGGTTGTGCATTCAGGCAAGTCGGGTCATGTCATGCATTCGGGAAGGTCGAATGATGCATTCAAGGGGATCGATTCAGGTCGTGCATTTGGATCGATTCAAGTCATACAGGGCTCGGGCGGGTTCCCCCTATGGGCATACCTTCCCATAACACAACAACAAATTCCCCGAATGCAAGACCTAACCCATCCAAATGCACGAAATGACCCAACCTGTCTGATTGCATGACTTGACCCAACCCGCCCCAATGCACGACATGATTCTACCTGACACTCCTAAATGCATGACCCGATTGAGGAGGGTCAATTCCCAGAATCAATGGGCAAGGGGGTCGATTCTCAGAATTTTTTACCTTCCAGGAAGGGTGGCTGACTCTGAGAATCAAACCCCTGTCAGGTAGGGGGGCCGATTCTCAAAATCATCTCCTCTTCTTGGCAGGGGCTGATTCTCAATTCTTAGAATTGACCCCCACACATGTTAAAAATAATATATTACATAGCAATGGAACACATTAAAATACGTGGAAATATAAACACAGAAAAGATATAGAACAAAATACACAAATATATGTGGTTCACCCAACTTGGGCTACATCCATGTAGAAACAATGAATCCTTTATATTATCCAGCAAAATGAAGAGACACAACGTATAGTAGATCTGATGTAATATTTTGTACTCTCTCACACACTCCCCTTTTTTTTCTCACTCATAGTACACACGCCATATACAAACACAATAAAATTCCCTCACATGAACTGAGGGGTTGCCTTATAGGGAAAAAAATCTAAATTAAACATAACTTCAACTGTGAGATCATATGCCTGATGAATGACCTAGATTGACTATGAAATTACAATATTTTACAAGGAAATTTTAGATCTATTTACATCAGAATCAAGATGATAATCAAGCTCGATACCGAACAAGACAGACAGGGGAGGGTCGAGTCATGATTTTGGGTGGGTTGGCTCGGGTCATGTGTTTGGTTGGGTCGAGTCATGCATTCAGACATGTCAGGTCCTGTCGTGCATTCTGGTGAGTCATACCATGTCGTCCATTCAGGCGGGTCAGGTCGTGCATTCGAGAGGGGGTCAGGTTGCATGGCAGGGGGGTGATTCTGAGAATCGACCCCCATTATTCACTAGGGGCCAATTCGAAAAATTGACCTTGGGTTAGGTCATGCGTTCGGGCGGGTCGGGTCGGGTCATGTGCTTGGAAATGTCAGGTCAACTGTTTGGGTGGGATGGGTCATGTTGTGTTTTTGATCGAGCCAGGTTTTTCATGAGTAGGTTTCGAGCTACTTGGAAGGGGGGAAATTATGAGAATTGGCCCCATACTAAGCAAGGGGGCCAATTATTTGAATTGGCCCCCATGCCTAGTAGGGGGTTGAATCTCATAATCAACCCCCATTCCAAATAACTGGTCGATTCTAAGAATCAGCCCCCCTTGGATGAGTCGGGTCATGAGTTTGAGTAGGTCGATTCAGGTCGGGTTGTGCGTTCAGGTGGGTCGGGTCATATGTTCAAGCAGGTCAGGTCATGTCGCGCATTCGAGCGGGTCGTGTTGTGCGTTTGTGGGGAAGGTTCAGGTGAGGCAGGGGGGTTGATTCTAAGAATCAAGCCCCCTTTTTCGATTCATGCATTCAGACGGGCCAGTCAGGTCATGTGCTAGGGTGGGTTGGTTCGTGCGTTTGGGTAGGTCGGGTCAGGTGTTGCATTTGGGGGACGGGGCGGGGGCACCACCCAAGCCCCAAATGACCCGAATACATGACTCGACCTGACCCACCCCAATGCCTAACCTAACCTGCTCGAGGGGACGACTCATCTCGCTCGAACACACACACTGATGTGCTATGGGAAAGAACGCCCATTAGAGGGTGCTCGCTCGGGCCCCGTGACACCTTCTCGGTCCCCGTAGCTCCAACCCAAACAAATTGGACCCCGTTCCACGTAGCCCAACCCCCCAACACTTGAGCCAACATGCCCGAACCCAGGACACCACTTGACTCTCCCGAACGCATGACCCGACTCGCCCGAGCGCATGACTTGGCCTAACCTACACGAATGCATGACCTGAACCAGGGGGGACGATTATGAGAATTTCCCCCTGGCTTGGAAGCGGGGCCTATTTTGAGAATCAGCCACCTAAAAAACATTAGCCTCTCTGCCAAGCAACTCGACCCCCCTGAAGGCACAACCCAACCCTCCTGATCGCATGACATGACCCAACCCACCCAAATGCATGACCTGGCCTATAGGCAGATAGGGGGGAATTCTCATAATCGACCCTTGTGCATCGGGTCATACATTTGGGCGGGTATGGCTGGGTCAACCCTTGGGTCTTACGTTTGGGCAAGTCGGTTTGCGTGGTGCATTCGAGGGGGTCATGTTGTGTGGTCAATTCGGGTAGGCTAGGGCATGCATTCAAAGGGGGGGAGGGGCAGGTCATGTTTTCAGGTCTTTCGGGTTGTGTGTTTGAGTTGGGTTGGGTCAGGTCATGTGGGGCTTCGGTGGGCATGCCCTGTGGGTGTACCCATTTGCATCCTTCTTCATCTTTAATGAAATAAAAAAATATATGTATAAGTTATTAAATACAAATAATAGAACAATGAATAAAAATGAATGTATAAATCAACATACCTTTTTAAATGAAAGATATAAATATTTGAGCACTAATGTAAAACTTGAATCTCGGTAGTTGCGTACAACATCATCCCAATTATCTTCATTCAACAATTTAACTATTTATTCCTGTATTATCATATAAACCGTCTAACTGAATAAATAAAGAAAAAAATGTTAATATAATCATTATAGAACTTTTTAGGTCTAAAATGGGCCTCCTAAGAAAAATGTACAACCACAATAAACTTTATAAAACCAATATAATTCAAGATGAGGATGTGAACCATGGGGGATGATTCACCGTTTTTGCAGTAAAAAAGTAAAATGATAAAAAATTAATAAAATAATAAAACTACATTTTCAACTCATATTTTCAACTTATCACCCTAGGATTTTACTCAAATTTCATGCAGTAGTAATCGTTGGATGAAATATTTAATTCCTCCTCCAAGAAGTACCCATATTTCATACTTTTGATGGACCTTGCTACACGAAAAATGTGAAATACATGGAAAAATGTGATTGCAATCATGTTTTTCATCTATTTCTCATTTTACGAGTAGCAGGATCCATCCAAAGTGTGCAACATGGGTACTACTTGGAAGAGGAATCAAATTATGCATCCAACAAGTGTTTCTGCTCGAACTTTGAGTAAACGCGTAGGGAGGTAAGTTGAAAATACGAGTTGAAAAAATAGATTTTTCTTTTTTTCCCTCTAAAATTTGGTGATGTAATCTAATATTATTTTATTATTTCCACTATTGTTTTATAATTTCATTAGGAGTCCCATTTTATACCTCAAAATTACTCTAATGGATATCTTTAACAAACACTATGAACAACATTATATTACATTTAACAGAAACTTATAATCCATAAATAAGTAAAAATAACAAACTTACTTTAGAAATTCCTCAAACATTTCATCCAATGATAATTCTCCTGACTTTACAGGAGATAATATTGTTTTGACAATCTTCTCATCCTTCACTCCATGCATTTTTCTCCAAGGTGTGTTATACATATCTTCTGGAAGGAGCTTCATTTCAGGACTTGGTTTACTGCAGGTACATATTAGTTGTTTAGACTTATTGACCATTTGGGTTTTTATGCCAATGTTCTCCCACATCTCAGAAATCTCATTACTCAATTCCCATATCTCTCTAGTTATAAATTCCAACTGGAAAATTATATCCATAGCTCTACATATCTCAAAATTTACTTTCGCACCTTTTGAATTGATTTTTTCCTCAATTTGATAACTTATTTCCATACGACATTCCTTCCGAAAGGCATGATCAACCTTTTCCTTATCCCCACCACATTATTCTTCAAATTCATTATCAATAAATATAACCCTTTGGATAAAATTCATAGAAATCCTATACTCATTACATGTATTATGATCCTGTTCCGATAACTTTACTTCTATATATGTTAAACTGACATAAATGATACATTTAATTATTTCAAAATGTGGGTAATTGGGATATTCCTCCATCAATTTCCTTTTAGCTTCTACAAAATGGTTCCCCACAAGTACATAATATTTGTATTCAAAAAATTTTGACTTGTCAAATGTTTCCTTGTTGGGAACATGAATTGGATCAACAAGAAGAACATAGTCCACCACATGTGCATATGGATTGTACCTCATCAATGTTTTCAAATTTTGAACATGCAAGTGGTGTGCATTTATAATTTGATATTTGAATTCTCCTTCATCTGGCTTGTAGATTTTGCTAACATTAAGTTGAAATGACTAATGGCCCTAACCTAATTTTTTCTTCATCAAGTGATGTTGAATGGAATTTTATTTTGTTTTAATAATGCCACCCTCTAAATCAACTTCTATTATAATTATTTCCCTTATTCCTTTTGATTTTTCACTAGGACCATCACTGTTATCCTTGTTTTTTTCAGAATGAGAAAGTTTTATTTTTTTCCTCCTATTGGTTATCATATTTTCTTCAATAGAAGAAATCTCCTCATCATCAACTACAAGGGATACCTTCTTGGACATTTTTGTTTTTTCTCTTTTATGGCTCTTCTCCTTTTTAACATTATTTCTAAACTAATCCTCAGTAACGGAAACATATTCCTCATCTTCAGCTTCAACTTCAACTTCCTCTTCTTAAAAAGTAAGATGTTTACCTTTACTAGATTGATCACTTCTATATAGTATTGTGGCATAATGAAGTACTTACTTTTTCTTCTTTCCCATATCTTCTTCTTCATATTTATGGAAAATTTCGACTACATTCATAATATCTCGCTCTATAAAATAGATCCCCCACAACATAATTGAAACATCCTGAATAAAATTTTGTCAAACAAAATATAATATGTCAATAATAACTAATTTATTAAAAATATAATTATAGAGTTAGAATAATGAAAAACACCAATATAAATATAAATACTTACGATGTTTTCTGCAATATCATTTGCGATTTAATTTCATATCCTTGTTGACTCTTCAGTCGTATTATACATTAGCAATGTAAAATGATATCTAATCTTATCATGTGACGTGGGCGGTTTTGTAAGCATATAAATATTGTCAGTATTCTACCTAATTTATAGTTCTAGTACTTTTCGTATAAGCCCACAACATCCATCATCAAAGCTCTTACTAGCATATAGATATAATTACACATTTTCACCTTCTTTTTCTTTCATATAGCATGTATATTTTGTACACTTCACTTATTTTTATCTAACCCAGTATGAAATAAACTTATTTTACTTTGGGGAGGTATCTTCTACATTTGCAATAATTAACTAAGGTTAGGTTCGTTCATCAATAATTTTTGAGGGCCCACCTCCAACTCTAGATGATCCAATTGTTGATTTTGGTCAATAGAGATTCACATAAACCTTCCCTGATGTCACTTTTCTCTAAAAATATATATAAACAAATAAATAAGTAAAATCACAAATCAAACAATATCTTACGTAAACAACAAAACGAAAAAAAAAATGAAAAACCAAAAAACACCAGAAACATGTACATCGCCCCCTCGGTCTAGTGTGATTTTACGTTCATCAAAAATACCAAAATATAGAAATCATTCCTTATTTATTTTATTTTATTTACATTTTCTCCCCGGGCCCCATCGTTGTTGGGGGGGTCATTGTGCCTGGGTGGGCTACACAGTGGCCCGTTCAGAAGTTAGAGGAGGGGGGGGGGGGGCAACTCTCAGTATAGCTCCCTCCTACATACCAAGGGGGTTAGTGGGGGTGTCCCTAGGCACTATGATGTGGGTATGCACGAGGGGTCGATTGTGGGTCAGATCATGCATTCGAGCAGGTCGCGTCAGGTCATGCATTCAGGCAGGTCGGGGTTAGGTCATGCATTCGGGTTGTGCATTCAGGTGGGTTGGGTTAGGTTGTGTGTTCGTGGGGGTTAGAGTTGGGCCATGCTTTTGGGTCGTGCATTCAGGCGTGAAAGGTCATGAATTCAGTCAAGTCGAGGCCAGGGCATACATCTAGGTCATGCGTTTAGGTGGGTCTAGGTCGAGTTATGTGTCCGGTTTGTGCATTCCAGTGGGTCAAGGTCGTTTCAGGTTAGGTCATGCACTCGGGTGGGTTGGGTCGAGTTGGGTCATGCAAAGATTGGATAGGCGCCCCTTGAACACACCACCTGACCCAACACCCCCGAATGCAATATCGTACCTGGCCCAATGCATGAGAAGAACCGACCCAGGGGGGTTGATTCTCAGAATTGGATCCCTGCCAGAAAACCCGACATGCCAGAGTGCATGACTTGACCTGATCCACTCGAACACATGAATCGACCAAGGGGGGATAATTCTGATAATCCGTCTCCTTTATTGGAAGGGGGTTGATTCTCAGTATTGTACTCCCTACCTAGTAGGGGCGAAGATTCTGAGAGTAAACCCCCTACCAGCAAGGGTGTCATTTCTGAGAATTGACCCCCTACCTACGAGAGGGGAGATTCTCAAAGTCACCCCCACTTCCTAGAAGGGGGTTGATTCTCAGAATCGGCTCCCTTGCCTACTTGGGGGTCGATTCTTAGAATTTTCCCCTTGGACGCAGGGGGCAAATTCTGAGAATCAACCCCCCCGGGTCAGGTTTTGTTTTTAGGTTGGTCGGGCCAAGTCATGCATTGGGGTGACTCAATTGATGTGTTCGGGTGAGTTGGTTCATGTCATATATATGGGTGGGGTAGGTCATTTATTTATGGGGTCAAGTCGGGTCCTATGTTTGAGGCGAATCAAGTCATACGGGGCTCTGTCACGTGCCCCTTTGTATGTGTACCTATCTATAACACAATGACACATGCCCCAAACATAAAACATGACCTGACCTGTCCGAACGCCTCGCTCAACCCAACCTCCTCGAAAGCATGATATAAAATGACCCACCTGAATGGATGACCTGGCCCAACATATCCAAACACAGGACCTAACTGAGGGGTTCCGATTATGATAATATACCATCCTTGGAGGCAAGGTGCCAATTCTCAAAATCAACCACTTGCATGGTCGGGGGGCCAATTCTCATAATCGTCCCCTCCTCCTTACAGGGGGTCATTCTCAATTCTCAAAATAAACCCCCAGAAAGACAAGGGGGTGATTCTTAGAATCGACCCCCCTTGGTCGAGTCGTGTGTTCACATGGGTAAGGTTGTGTCATGCGCTCAAACGCGTTGGGTCATGCATTCAGTCATGTTTGGTCATGTCATGTGTTTGGGCAGGCCACGCCGTGCATTTGGGTTGTTCAGGTTGCCTGTAAATGAGGCCGATTGTCAGAATCGGCACCCTTGTGTTAGTTAGTGCGTTCGAGCAGGTCTGGTAAGGTTAGGTCATGTATTTGGGTCGGTTGGATGATGTTGTGCATTCAGGAGGGTCAGATTGGGTCACGTCATGCATTCAGGTGGGTTGAGTCATCCATAAGGGGGGGTTGGTCTACTTGGGAGGGGGCCAATTCTAAGAATTAGAACCCTCCTCAACAAGAGGGCCAATTACCCCTAGCCTAGCTCCATTGGGTCAGGTCAGGTTGTGTGTTTGAGATGGTTGGGTTGGGTCGTGCGCTCAGGCAGGTTGGGTTGTTTATTTGGGCAAGTTGGGTCATGTCACACATTCTGGCGGTTTGGGTTGTGTGTTCATGGGGGGTTGTCTTACGCAGGGGGGCTGATTCTTAGAATCAGTCCCCCTGGGTTGGGTCATGCATTCAAGCAGGTCGGGGTAGGTCATGCGCTCAGGTGGGTTAGGTCAGGCCATGAATTTGGGGGGTACCTTCTCGAGCCTTACACGACCCAACCTGACCTAAACGCATGACCTAACCTGACTCGCCAAATGCACTACTCAACCCGCCTAATCGCATGACCTAAACCGCTTGAATGCACATGTGTATGTGTTTCAGGTGGGCACGCCTGCAAGGGCATATCGGATCTAGCCCCATGGCTCCCACCCAAACAAATCATCCCCCTTGCTAGGTATCCTAATCCCCCTCCCTCAACACATGACCTTAGCCTCCCGAACGTACAACCCGACCCTTGTCAGCACACGACTCAACCCAACCTGACCTAGGCAGGGGGCAATTTTTGGAATCACCCCCAAAAATAAATTGCGCTCCTTGTTAGGTTGCCCGAATCCCCCAAATTCACAACCCATCTTGCATAGACGTAGGACAAAACCCAGCCCACTCGACTACATGACCTCACCCGCTTGAGCACATTACCCGACCCGACCTGTTTGAACGCATGACCTTACCCGTGGGGGCCGATTCTGAGAATTGGGCCCCCTATCTGGAAAGGGGTTGCTTCTGAGAATCGTTCCCCTTTCCCACAAAGGGGATGATTTTGAGAATCATCCACTAGGTAGGGAGGAGTGCTAATTCTGAAAATTTTTGCCCTTGGAAGTTGGGGGGTCGATTCTCATAGTTGGTCCTCGTGCGTTGGGTCATTCGTTTGGGATGGTCTAGTTGAATCATGCACTAGGGATTATTGATTCATGTGCTTAGGCGGGTCGAGTCGTGCGTTTGGGGGGGTTGGATCAGGTCATCTGTTCAGTTCATTTAGGTCGTGTGTTCAGGTAGGGTCTAGTTGTGAGGGGCTAGGCCGGGTGCCCCCTTATTAGCTTACCCACCCGTAGTACAATGTCACATGCACCAAATGCATGACCTGAATTGCGTGAATGCACAACACGACCTGATTTTCCCAAACATATGACTTGACTTGACCTGCCTGAATGCATGACTCGACCCAGGGGCTTGATTCCTAGAATCGCCTCCTTGGAAGGATCCACCCCCCCTGGTAGGAAAGGGGACCAATTATCAGAATCGTCCTCCTGCCAGGTAGCGGGGGTGATTATGAGAATCGACCCCTATGCATGGTAGGGGGAATGATTCTTAGAATCCCCCCCCTCGGAGGTAAAGGGTATTATTTTAAGAATCGACCCCCTGATAGGTAGGGGTGATGATTATCATAATCGACCCTCCTATTTTAGGTTGGGTCATGCATTCAAGTGGTTCGGTACTTGTGCATTCAGGTACGTTGGGCTATGCATTCAGGGGGGTCAATTTTCTTGGTAGGGGGTTGATACTAAGTATTGACCATCATAGCTGGCAGGGGGATCGATTATGATAATCGCCCCTGGTTCCTAGCAAGGGGGCTATGAGGCTGGGGGGCTGAGGCGCTCTATGTCGGGTTGTGTGTTCAGGCATGTAAAGTCATGTTGTGCACTCAAGAAGGTCAGGTCGTGCATTTGGGTGGGTTGGGTCGTGCACTCAAGGGGGTCAGGTCGGTTTGTTCGTTTAGTGAGCAGTCCTGAGCCCCACATGACTCGACTTGAACCAAACGCATGACTCAACCCGACCCACCCAAATGCATGACTCAACCGGCCTAAGCACACGAATTTCCCCTCTCGAATGCACACGTTGTTATGTTGCAGAAGGGCATTCCCATAAGGGGTTACCCGCCTCAGCCCCGCAATGCCCGCCCAAAAAAATCACCCCATTGGCAAATCATCCACCCTAGTTTAGGTCATACGTTATGGCGGGTCGAGTCAGGTCGAGTTGTGCATTCGAGTAGGTCAGGTTCTGCATTTGGGTGGGTTGATTTGTGTCATGCGATTAGGCGGGTCAATTTGTGTTCCGAGTTTAGGAAGGTCAGGTTGGGTCATGTTTTCTGAGTGCTAATGTCATGCTTTCGGGTGGGGCTAGGTCGTGCAAGGCTCGGGTGCACACCTCCCTGTGGGCATTCCTTCCTATAGCACAATGACATGTGCGATTGTGTTACTGGTGGGCTTTCTCATAAGGGGGTGCCTGCTTGAGCCCCGCACATGGCATTGTACTCCTGACAGGCATGCCAAGAGGGGGGCACCCTCCCGAGCCCCATGGTGCCGTGTTGTGGGGTTGAAGCAGGTGCCCTCCTCTGGGATTCCCACCTACAACACAACGACACATGTTGTTGTGCTATGCTTGGGCATGCTCACAGGGGGGCACCAGCCCGAGCACCGCATGACCCGACCTGATCTGAGTGCATTACCCGACCCGACCTGACCCATATGAACACACAATCCAACCCAAGGGGGTCAATTCCGAGTATTATCACCCTTGTTTTGGGTCACGTGTTCAAGGGTTAGAGTTGGGTTGAGACATGACAGGTGATGGCCGGTGCCCCCCTTAGACCATGTGAATTTTTATTTATTTATTTATTTATTTAATTTTTCAGAAAATAAAATTGGATGAATTTATTTTCTTTGGTATTCTGGATGAACCTACCAACCTAGATGAAAGGTAAATTATAGTAAACTTTTGGCTTCTAGTTTAATTGAGATTTTTTCATTAGGTAACGTTTCTTTTCCTTCTAGTTGGGCACACTCATGACCATATTGATCAAATGTTTAGTCAGTTTTCCATAACAATGAGGAGGAAGGATGTTGGGAGCTTGCCATCATTAATTGAATGTATTAAGAAATTGTATATGCCAAAGCTTCTTTTTCATGTGTTAGAAGAAATGTTTTACATGTGAAGGTTTATTCTAGGATCACATGATGAGGAGAAATTAATTGAACAACTTAATGACATTAGCTTCAAACATCAATTTCATATCAAAAACATTGATGGGAAAAAACTTATATGGGGCAATAAGTATTCAGCTACTGCTGAATGGGTGTCGTGATCAGGTTTCAAATTTTTGATGTTCATTCCATTCATCCAATATTTTCATCAAATATATTGTTATTACAATCAGTTGTTGAAGATCATAATGCACAGAGTCAGAAGAGCAACAAAGATTATTCTAAATTCTTGGAATAAATTAAAAAATATATTATATATACATATGAATAATTTTACATTGTTGATTCAATTTGGTTGGAGTCCTTTTTCAATGATTAGAGTGATATCCTTTCAATATCAGCAAATGATGATATGCTTTTGAAGACTCCATTTATTTGGCCACAAAATGTGTTAAAATAACACGAGGAAACAAAATTTGTTGAACAACAAAAATATCAAGGTATTATTAATTCTACACAGGTGGAGGAAAGAGAAATGTATATTGGTTCCAAAATATCTTGTGCACAACGGGAATCCATGGAAGACCTTTTCACGGGTTCAATACAATATATTAAGGAGGGGTTCATGATCATAGTGTTAGTATATGGAGGTGCACATGGATATCCATTCTAGGTTCCTAAGGTTATAAAGGCCATTATAGAAAATGAAGATGTTATAGGAGTTGAATTTCATTGGTATGCCACAAACGCACACCCATTCAATAATGTGTACAAGCCAAAGAAGGTAGCTGATAAAAAAATTGTCAGAAAGAGAAAAATATATGGTACAAATATAAATCATCATTGCACATGCCTCTTAAAATTGGAGGAAGTTGACATACTTGGTTATGACTTCAATTTAACAAAGAGAGGAATTATTCACTCCAAGATGATAAAGATTCTAAAGAGATTGCTACCAAAAGAAACAATGTTGAGATGGGACTCTCTTGAACCCAATTGTAGATCTCCATGAATTTTTAAGACTCAAATGGTGGGCATGAATGTCGACTCATATGGGGAACCAGTTGATGGTAGAGAAGAATATCGAACATCTTCATCTGCATTCAGTCATTCATCGGAAGATGTGAATTCTGATGGTGTGCAAGAAAATATGATTTATTTTTAATAATTGTGTAATATAATTAATATAAATGATGTTTTCATTTAGAAATGAAAATGATATTTTAACTTCCATATGATCTTACATGAAGTTATGAGTCATTTTTATGTTTGTTGGATTATATGATTTAATTATGATGAGTTCATTTGATTAAAATATTCACAATGCAACAATAACTTAGAGAAATAATTTATGTTTGATTGGGTTATTTTAGTCATATAATTTGTTCATACTATCATGGATGAAATACGTTGAAAAATTAATGTTTTTAATTATATTGGTGAAAAATTGTGAAATAGTGTTATAGGTCAATTTTGGAATCACTCCCTAAACCCATATCAGTAAAAATTAGGGTTTATCATAATCTAAATCAATTGCTACTTTCCTTAAACAAGTCATCCCATTGTTGGTTTTTATCCATGAAAGTTTCACTGCTTGAAGTCGAGTTGAAATTCTCCATTGAGCGAGCAACACACACCTAGACTACAGTAAGTGCTTTGCATAGCATTTACTCCCATGCACTACAGTGTTGCAGAGAATATAGGCCTGCTTAGTGGTGTGTTGGTGGACTAGGAGTGAATTTTTCAAAGGATTCTAGGAATCTTCCCACTTTCTAGTAACTTCTAGAAGTTGTTCCAACTATCATACTATCTGATAACCTCAAAACTGAACACCATGGAGCCATTAAACCACTTCTCCTCCTATTCCATTGAATAAGGAAAGTTCGTAATCCATTTATGGAAAATCCATTCGATTACCAATTAATGCCAAACTACCTTTATTTATTATAAATTGAACACTGATCATAGTGTATAAGAGAGCAAGAGTTTGAATTTATAGAGTTAAGTTGGTAAGATTACGACTCTTTGAGGTATTGTTAACATGTAATGTTATGCTGTTGGAGTGATGTTGTTGATGTGATGCGGATAGGGTTGAACTTGGAGTGAGTTGACATGAAATCGATCCAACTATTTGTAACTTATTCTTCTACCTTATAATAAATACATTTGTTCCTTTCCTAATACATGTGTCCATGGTTTTATATATGTATTTTCAAATGAGATCAATTCATTTTGATTAAGATGAATAGATCATATGCCTTTATGTTTTTTTTCTATCTTCTGTTAGCCATTGCAGGTACCAATCATCTAAGTTCAATTCGATTAAGAGTGACAGAACTAAGAAAAGGGAGATGAAGAATAGTAAAATATTGCAAGTAGGTGTTCTTCTCTTATCTGTTTATCTCAAGGAAAAGGTCAAGTCTCTTTCTTATGTTGTTCTAAGTGAATCCACCACACTTAGGGAAAATTATCTATTCGTGGGTTTGATTTCTGTAAAACAAATTGGTGACTCCACTAGGGAACTATTGACCATCCCTAGTGGTTTCATCCTTGTTTTATAGCTTCTAGTAGAATTTACTTTCTTCATTACAGTAATATGAATATGTTTTGGTAAAAGAAGTGTGTTTGCTTTCCTATTATTGAGATTCCTCTAGCACGAATGCAATGTTGGTCTTGACACAATGCTCTGCATAACATTTTTGGATTAGAGACAATTCTTTGCAATGCACTGTCTCCCACTCATGGGTACGTTGTTCCTCTGACCAACGAAAATTCATCATAATTTTGTCTTTTTCCATCCATTTTAGTGTCTTGTTTGCTGATTTTTTAACTATCTGATTGCCTCTGGAGTCTAGATTGATTCTACTATCATTACTCACCTTGGATGTCTATCTTTTAAATGTTTCTTCTTTTTTTCTTTATGATTGTGGACATATCTCCAAAGTTTAAAGTTTACATTCGATCAGTTCTTTATTTTCAAAAAGAGAAATTGCCGTTCTAGTATTCGTTTATATGGAATGTATTGATTGATTTTTTGTACATATTATTTTCTTTTTAGTTTATTCACACTTAAAAGAAATAAAAAAGAAAAACATGAATTTGCATATAGGGTTTGTGAGTTCTTCATAGGAATAGTTAGGGAATTTTCATTTAGATGTGCTCATTGATAATTTCTTACAATCTGATTTCTCTATCCCTTGTAGCTAAGGTTTTCATTGTCGAAATTGAATCAAAACAAATGGTTATAATCTTTGTTGCATTCTAGAATGTCAAATACATCACGCAGTGAACCTGAATGACACATTTCTAAGCAATATCAACTTCAAATTTATCTCAATTAACCTAAGGGAGAATTATCACTTAACGATAACAGTTAGAGGTCTAGGGTAGAGACATGTTCTGATGTCATAAAACATAGCAGTTGTCGTTAATTATTTGTAATATATTCTGATTTTGATACCCCATCCCACGTATGTAAGTATATACGAGCTCATCCACATACCTTGAGTATATAGGGCAGTGTCCTAGTATGAAAAGTATTAGGGGATTCTCTCATTGTGCGGTTTCGTATTAGATAGTGTCAATATGGAATGGGCCTCCACGTAACATTGAGTATATTTGAGAGGATAAAATTAGGTTTCTTATAATGCATAGGTAACCGAGTCAACCGCTTTGTACATTGTGATACACCAAACACTGCATTCAGGGATATTGCATGCATGTACATGAGTCCTTGGTTTACTAGGGTGGTATATTGCAGTTCACAGTTGCTTGGTAATCCGTTTGCCTACATTACCATCTTTTTTTTGTTTTGTAATAAAATCAATCAACAATTGTGGAAGAAGATCAACCATTTCCCTATTGTTCGCATAGGAAATCCAATAAACAACATTTACTACCAGAAGGTACACCTGGTCGATGAAGGCAAGATCATCCTACAGAGTTTGGTACCTCTCGAACATTTGGTGCTACATCTTCATCTAATTTACCAGATTTGTATGATCCTTTGAGTATCGAGTCTCAAGTCATTTATAACGATCCTATTTTATATTCTACCGTGGAGACAAAACCCTCACAGTTACCTCAGGACACTAAAATTCAATCCATTGAAATGCTAAATCCAAAACCCGAAGTTGTTAAACCGGAAGTTGATCCGGAACCTATCTATATTTTACCAAAAAATCTTGATCCCGAATTTGAACAACAAGAAGTTGTTCCCGAGCCAGAATACAATCAACTAGCTCATCCTCATTCACCGGTAGCTATTGATTCTTCCTCTTTACCACAATTTTTACCACCTGAAATTTTTCTCGGGCCTGACATCCAGTTTGATTTAAATTGAGGAATAATTGGAGGAAGAGAGAACGCCTTCAAATCCAACACATTTTTGGTATGGGCTACATTTTTATCTATCTTTTCCTCTTTAAACCCACACTGCTCTTGTTGATCTTGCTCAGTCTCAAGTTCTCGTAGATTTTGTAGAGTATTTAATGGGTTATTTAACCATGAAAGATACAACATCCTAGACTATACCATCTATTACAACTGTGACAACATCTATTGTTTCTACCTCTTCGATGTTTTTTATGAAACATAGAGTCTCATCTTTATGGTGGTTTTTCTGTCCCATAGGGTTACCAAGATTTAAATGAAACCTACTCTGGTTCCTCCTCTAGTCCATCGACTTTTCGCATGTCATCATCTGGAATTTTATTTGGTTACTCTCTTACAAGTTTTGAATTACTTGATCTTTTATTGACGTCATCAACTTAATATAAAGCTGGTCCATCCAATTACTGTCCATCTTATCCAGTTTCTACTAGACTCCCATTATATGAAGATCAATATCTTCAATATCCTTATACTCCATATGATGAGGGGAATTAGATGTTTACCCTATACAGTAGTACTCCTTTCTTTTTAGTTCAATAATGTTTTGGAATGCATGTTTATCAATGACATCCTACCTTGCCTGTTCAACCCCAAATGGTTGTGTACCAATATCAACCGGTTCAACATGTTTCATCCTTTCCTACTATGCCTGTTATTTCTTCCTTGGTTGTAGCTCAGTCTGCTCAAGCGTGTCCTTCAACCCTTAACCATCAAGTTTCAGGTCTATAGACTCTGTCTTCCCAGGCTATTTTACAACAACCATATGTATAGGTAATTTCACAACCACAAGCTAGTTTACCCTTGTCACAATTTTCTACTGGTCACATCTATTCATAGCCTAGTCCAAGTTATCTTGGAGGGCAACAATAGTATTATTAAATCCCATTGCAGTTTTCATGGCCTAAACCTACCTCACGCTGAGAAAGGCAGAATCTAGGGTAACATCAAACCACGCTTAACCTGGTAGCTAGCCCTACCAGATCGGGAGAGGACTATCTCCTGGTCAATCTCAGCAAAAAATGATCAGTGAGGCTTGAGATGAATTGAATGAAGACTGATTTTAGGCTAGGTATATGCGTAAGACAGTTTGATTTGATTTTGAGGGTGTTTTTTGGATTAAAGGGAAAGGTAGATTTTGGGTCTGGGGAATGAGGCCTAGTTTCTTCAGAGATATGAATGGGGCAAGGTAGGCAATTGCTTTGACACTTCAATTTTGAATGAAATGGATAGCTTAGACCGGTGAGGATTTGAAGAGGGCAATAAATATTCAGGAATCCTCTTCAAACAGTTGAAAAAATAGAAAATTTAACAAAATCTAGGTAGAGCACTGCAAATCTAATGAATTCCACCTTTATCCTTGTTTGTCTAACTTAAGAAGAAATAAGAGGGAATATGATACAAATAAAGCACCAGTAAACTTACATTAATAGAGAGAAACACATCCTCAAAACAAAGAGCCACATGAATCCGAAGGAGTGCTGCAAACCCTGGTCTATTCCTTTGCCAAAAATGCAGAGATGAATGTACAATGATGCTAAAAGCATTCCCAAGAGTACAAGCATGATAATTACTGAAAAAATACAAGATATAGACAAACATAACTCATTCAACAACCTCTAGGGGTTGAGCTCACAAGTTTAGGAGTTGTTTCAACAAGATCTAAACTAAGAACTGGAAAATAGCCAGTGGAACAACTTGCCTCTATAAGATAGGAAACTAGTTCATTCAGTTGCAATTCACCTTTTGATGGATGAATCTACCTCCATGAGTAAAAATTTAACAAAATTACATAAATATCCATCAAATTACATCATGATTTTAGCATTTGGAAGCAAGAAAGTCAAAATGTCAAAAACTAGGCGAAAAACAGAGTTACTGAGTCCAAAATGAGCAAAAATCCCCAATGCGTCGCGCCAGTTTGGAGACGACTTTGAACGCCTTCCCGGTGTCCAAATTTTCTCCAAGTGGGCTTTTTGGAAAGTTCTGACCGTCTACTTTCAAGCACAAGTGGAATTTCTGAATTTTGCTTCCATGTGCCCCTCCAAAAATGAGTGCTCCCAACACTGCTTCCTGTGTGTCCAAAAAGGGGCAGAAAGGTCATTTTTAGGGTGTTTTTGACCCTTCTGGAAGCCCAAAACCTGTAAAAATATCTTGGCCATAGGTAGGCATGCATAAATTTTCATGAGAACTCCAAAAATATAAATTTTTACCTAAGAGGAGCCTCCCATCAAAAGTGTGTCCGAAGTGGCACGACGCGTAGAGCTAAAAAATCTATGTTTAGGCCAAAAAAACAAAATTTGCAAAATGTGTCCCAAATTTCTTGAAATTTGGGCTGAATTTCCTCCATCATGTACTATGCTGGGCCAAGGAAGGCTCGGCCAAAATCTAAAGTCTATCTTTCCTTTTCTGACGCTTTCAGGCCCTCTTCAACTTAGCCTTCAGGATCTTCATTCGTGCCTTGCAAACATTATTTCTTGTCCAATAATGATTCGCCATGTGCCTCAACATGTTATTTTCCTTGTTGGCCTTCTCCAACAGCTTTTCCAAATGAATATTTACCCTTTCAAGCCAAGTTTCACGATCAACGTCAATCTCTTGCTCAATGGATGTCATCTTGGTTTGGCTCCTTTTGGCAGCTTGCCAATTCTCACGTATATTTTGCAACTCCATGATAGTTTGCTGATCTTCTAGCTATTTTTTTCTCTTCTGAGGGTATTTTATTATCCATTGGGTTCTTTGCAACTTAACGGACAAAGTGTTTATTTCTGCCTTCTGCTCCTGAACAATCTCTCTCAGCTTTGAGCTTGGTGAGCCCAAATCATCATCAATGAGTATGAAGTATGTATCCTGGCCTCCTGTAGGCCCCTCATCATGTATGGGCCTCTTAACCTTGTCCTGTACCTATGCTACTGATGAAGGAAACGAGACCCCGGTGGAGATAATACTCTCCTGGCTGCTGCAAATAACCCTCTAGTGCCCCTCTGATAGGTGACAAACACCGACACACTAGCGGTCTCTGTCTCATGACCTTCATGTTGATATGAAGGTTCACCTGCCTCATGAAAAACCTCCGAAGGTGCCTGAGGAGCTATGAAGAAATCATTAGAAATGAAATCCTCCCATGAAATATCTTGCAAGCCAAGCTGATGCATAACCACAATTTTGATGAGCGCAAAGTGATAGATATTGTTATACTACTGCTCAGGAGTTTTTCTTTGCACGAAGGTGGTCATCTTCTCAATATTTCGGTGCATGAAGTAAGGGAGGTTCATAATTCTCGACCTGGTAAAATGCATCAGCAACCTGATATGATAGGCATAGAGACGTGAAAACTGGCCCTCACAACTGAAATATTTGATAATGAGTTTCATCAAAGGAGCATATGAATTTTTTAGAAACCGAAAAGGAAAAACTCTACTAAGTTTTCTCAAAAAACTAGGCTTGATATATGGCTCATAGTGTTCCCTATTAACCTACTGCCTTTTGTTCCATTCCTCTCCAATATTTTGAATACCGATTGCTTGAGAGATAGTCTCAGGTGTTAAGGTGAATGTGACACCTGCAAGAGTGACTTGGCTATTATGTAAATGCAACACAAGCAATCGAGCCAGCTCATGATGGTGGTGAAATCTAGAAACCATTTCACAAAATTGATAACAATACTACTATTGAAAACATGAAATAGCAAGAGGATTGGCCTGCAGCTCAGCCAATGAAGTAGGCTCCTCCCTCACATCTCTGCCACTCTTTTGAGGTCTCCTAGGTGCATGCAATTTAGTTGTGGAGTCACTGTCTCGGTCATAAGAAGAATCTGTCTCCATCTTTGCCAAATTCTATGTTGCCTTAGATGAATATGAGGAGTTTGGTGTATTTGGTTTTTGTTGCCAAATGTGTGATAATATGTGAAGGACTATGGAGGGAGAGGGTAGGGGGGAATGATGGGACATTTCCAACTGAAAACTGTCAATTGAAGAATTTAGGGGCAGTCACTAGGTTTTGGGATAGCGTTTGGGATGTGGAAAATTTGTAATTAGGATGGGATAATGGAAATTGGGATGGGGAATGAGTGATTTAGGGATATGAGGGAATAGGGAAATGGGATGATGGAACAAAAATAACAGTGATGAGGGAATAACAAGGTGGGGAAATGGAAATGATAGGCACAAAACCAAATTATAAACCCTAAGGAAACAATCCTTGAACAAGAAAATAGAGTTTGACATTTCTTGTATTAAATCCTCATAAACAACATAAGACACATGTTCATTGGCAGTGGAGAGGGTACTTGACTTACTTGGATCGAAAGGGACCAAGCAGATTTGAAATTTTGAGAGAAATGGCAATGAAATTGCTTTGTGGCCCTACGCGTCGCGCAACAAACCCAATGTGCCACGTAACTCCTATGCACCACGCAGGAGTAATTTCAACACAGTGGGGGCCGACCCAATCCGTCGGGCCCATCCAATGCGTCGCATCACCCAGCCAATGCGTCGCACAGGTGAACTTGCACAAATATGCCTTCAATCTACTTGCTTAGCTCTTCACGATTTCTCCTTGTCTCACTCTGTCCTCTTGGCATACAAATGAACTCTTGAAACATAAAAATGATTTATATACCAAGGATCTTTAATTCTCCATTTCAAAAACCTACTTTGTAATGTTTTATATTTTGACACTTTTAAAAAACTCTGTTTTTCTTCGTTTTGGATTTTTGACTGAATGATGTGCTTTCTGTTTATCCTGCAAGGAATGGATTGGCTGGAGCTTGAAAAAGGTGACCAGGGTTTCCAGTGAAAATATTATTACAACTGAGAAAAATTTAAATTACATTACATTTATACATAAAAAGATGAAATACTCTATTTTTTTCAAAATAAAGTTTTAAAGAAAAATACATTATTAAGCATATGATGATGAAGTTCTTAGTACTGAAACCTTATTTTAAACTCCTCATGTTCTTGTTGACCATTATTAGGGATTTTGAAAACCTAATTAATGAAACCCTAGACCTAATGACACTAAAACCCTAAAAATAACCCTTTGCAAACTATGAGACAGAAGTGACTGCAAATGATCTTAATGAATCAGAAATAGGACAGCAGGTAAAGGACATGAGGGACATGAGCAAAAATCCATTACCATCAGATGATCCATGCTCCTAATGGAATGCAGCTGATTGAGTGAGACACCTAATATGCAATGCAACAAGAGAAATTTTGATCACTGAAGGAGGGATGAAGATACCGACACTAACATTGGCTCTAATGGCGATGGTAGCTCCTTGGAGGTGCCAAGAACTACAGATATTTGGGAAAGTAGGAAGTTCCTTTGTCCATTGGGCTATGGAGTCAATAACTTCAACAAACCAAAACAAGACTCTTGACTCATTTTCAGAACTGAAAACTGACTCGAGACTGACTCAATTTCAAGATCGAAAATGGCTGAAAGACCAAACTCAACAAACCAAACCAAAACTGAGATAAACCTTCAATTTTATAGCCTTCACCTCGGGCCCCAAAATGAAAGAATGATGACAACACATGCTTGCAATGAAACTCTAAGAAACCGGTATGTACAGTGATATGTATGATAGCAGAAAACACTTCAAAAATAGTACCATTTGAGTAGCCGACCATTGACCGGCCCTCCTGGACAATCTTATCCATTCATTTCTTTCAAAAGGAAAGCATTTTGGCCTTGATATGCAGCAATTCTGAAAGGTAATTTCCAAATATTCTTGAACTTGCCATGTTTACCTTTATCTTCATTTCTTGCATCCCATTTTAGCACCACTTCTTCTATTTGAAACTTGTCCACCTTTTCCCTTCGATCATATATCTTCTTGATTGTCTCTTGCATCTTGAAAATATTTTGAAAAACCTCGTCTCTAGTCTGCTGTAAATGGATCATTTGATTTATTCTCCGTTGCATATGATCATCTTCACTGCCAACTTCCTGCAGAATTTTAACCACTGGAACTACGAGACAGGTCGGGAATACTGTGTGAACACCATACACGAGCTCAAATGGAGACATTCCTATAGATTTCTTTTGACTCACTCTATCTGCCCAAAGTGCATTAACCAATTTCTTATGCCAACCTTTCTTATTTATTTCCAGCAGCTTTTTGATAATATTGACCAAGGATTTATTTGAGGATTCGGCCAATCCATTTCCTTGTGGATGATATGCGGTTGAGTGCCCCAAAGTAATTTTATACTTATCACAAAATTCAATAATTATTTTAGATTTAAAGGTTGCTGCATTATCAATGATCAGCTTGTTTGGACAACCAAAATGAGACAAAATATTGTTTTCAAGAAATGAAATGATTACCAAATCTATGACCTGCCTAGTGGGAACCGCCTCAATCCATTTAGTAAAATAGTTTGTCACTATAAGGATCCGCTTATGCTGTGCTAAAGAAGTAGGATGGATCTTGCCAATGAAATCCAAACCCCACTACTGAAAAGGAGCACTTACTTCAATGGGCTTGATCGGCAAAGGCTGCAATTTTTTCCTCCCTTCAAAAATATGAGATTCATGGCAGCTTCTAACAGTTTTGTACACATCAAAAAAGAGAGTCGGCCAATAATATCCTGCTCTGAAAATTTTGTGGGCCGTTGTTTTCTAGAAAAGGTGACCTCCACAATCTCCCTTATGAAAGTCTTCCATAACCTGCTTTTCTTCTTCTTCAACCAAACAATTGAGCAAAACACCACCGGGATCTTTCCAATAAAAAGCATTATTCATGATACAAAACTTGGTAGCCTTCAATTTCAGTGTCCTACTTTTGTTTTTAGCCATTCCTGGCGGTGGTGACAGATTTTGGAGCACATACACAATTTCCGAATACTAAGGAGAAAGAACAAATATTTCTGATACCTGAATTAGCGAACTTTCTTCATTTTCATCAGACATGGCAGCAATGAGATTAATGTCCAAGGCATGAAAATTTGACTCAGCCATTAGCTTAGCCAGCCCCTATCCTTTGATAAGCTTTGTAGGTTTTATCTCCACGTCATATTCCAACAAGGCAGCAATCCATTTGCCTCGTCTCCCTTCTGGATCTGTTTGCATTAAGACATCTTTAACAACAGCATTAGGAACATAAGAAAGAATGTGAGAATGCAGAATATACACTCGAAAGTCTTTCAATGCTTTCACTAAGGCCAAAGCTTTCTTTTCAATAATATTATACTTTAAGGCTTCATCTCTTATGCTTTGGCTGAAAAAAGCAATTGGTTTTTCATGTTGATCTCTTTTCTGCATCAATATTGCTGCCATAGTATGATCCGAGGCAAATGAAAACAAAATAAAATCCTGAGTATAGTCTGGGTTGATAAAAAACCGGAGCTGAAGAAAGAGCCAATTTTACTAAATTGAAATACTTTACTGCTTACTCATTCCACTTCACTACACTATCTTCCTTGAACATGTTTGTGATTTCCCTTAAATGTTCCGCAAGATTGGGCACAAAGAGATGTAAGAAATTCATCTTATCGTTGAATGATTGGATCTCCTTTTTGTTTTGAGGAAGATCAATTTTTTGAATAGCTTCTACTCAAGTGGGATCAATGCGAATTCCATACGTTGATATAATATGACCAAGAAGCTTGCCCTCATCCATGGAAAAAAAAATCTTCTTTGGATTGAGAGACACACCATATTTTCTACACCGATGAAAAACAATCTTCAAATGATAAAGGAGCTCTTCATCTAAATTAGAAAAAACTGTCAAATAATCAAGATACACAACTAGAAAAGCATTCTTTTCATTTGCAAATTCCATATCCATTGCTCGCTGAAAGGTCACACCAACATTCTTCAAACCGAAAGGCATTTTAGCATAATGGAAAGTTCCCCACGGAGTGGTGAACACTGTTTTATCTCTATCATCCTCATGGACCAGAATTTGATTATAACTAGAATAACCATAGAGTAGTGACATGTGGGATGCTCTAACTACTCACTGAAGTATGTGATCCATTTTGGGCAATGGATAGTTGTCTTTCAAAGATACTTTATTTAGATTCCTAAAATCAATGCATAAGCGAATCTCACCTTTTTTCTTGCACACGAGCACCAAATTAGAAATCCAATCTGAAAATATTATGGGGATGATGATACCAGCCTTGTAAAATCGATTCACTTCCTTCTCTATTAAGGGCAACAGCTTTGGATTTATTCTTCTCAATTTTTGCCGAAAGGGATTTTGATTTGGCTTGATCGGAATGGTATGCTGAATTATGTTTGTGTCATATGTCTTCAAATATGAATAATCCCAATCAAATACATCAGAAAAGGAAGATAATAAACTAATATACTTTTCTTTTACCTATGGGGGAAATTCTTTGGACAATTTCACCATTTTAGGATTTTCTGCTCATCCAATGTTCACATCCTCAACTCCTTTCTCAGTTGGCAGCAAGCTCGATTTCCGAGCTACATCATCTTGGTCGAAAAGATCCTCTAAAGGTATTATACCTTTAGGAATGACATTATCCTTCAGCTGCAAAACTTCCATCTGATTGACTTGTACATCCGCCTCGGCATCATCATGCTCCCCATCAATAGAAGTGTCTTTGAATTTACCTTCATTTTGCAGAAACTCATCAATTTCTTTGTCATATTGAAACACTTGCCAATACCTTTGGTTTTCAGGGACAGTCAGACGATGCTTCACATGGATTTAAAATTTGTTGCTTGAATTCATCAGAATTTTCAAATTACTTGCTGCTAGTGCAAGTGCATCTGCAATACCATTCTGAATAGGAGTGACACATGTCAAAGTATAATATAAAAACAATCTCAATATATATAGTACCGCATTGTGGTATGCCTTCATTCAAGGATGCTTAGCTTGATATTCACCTTTCAGTTGCTTGATAACCAACTCAAAGTCGCCATACACTGCAATTTTCTTGGCATTTAACTTTCTAAGAATTTTCAGACCAGCAATTAAATCTTCATATTCAGCCTCATTATTTGAACAATCAAAAGTCAATTTATAAGAAAAAACCCTTACATTACTTGGCACTTTGTTTGGGGAGGAAACAGGGCTGCGTACCCAGATGTGAATTCTAGCACCGTCCCTTCCTACCATACCATCAAAATCCATGGTCCACAACCCATCTTCGTCCTCTTCCAAATGTTGAAATTCTGTTTGATTTTTTGCTTCGTCTTGCTGTCCATCAACATTTTGCTGCTGTCGGGAGGCTGATTTCTCATAAGTACTATCAAGTCTCTGTCTCTCCTTCTTTAAGACCTCTCTGAAATTTTCAGTGATTTCCAGAATGTCTTCTACTTCAACTAATTTACTATTTACATCATTAAAGCTATCTTAGTATAAAATAAATGATTCTAAATCAGTATGTACATAATTGATTAGATGATTTACTGGTTTCTCCTTGCTATTGATCATATACTTCATTTTTTTCTCCCGGTATAATTTCCTCATCTCACCAAACACAGGAATAGTGGCATAGGATAAATCAAGCTGTATTTTCCCTTTAAGTTTCACTCCCAAATATCTGGAAATAAGCATGCCGAATCTAGGAGGAATATCCTCCACAACCACATCCATCAAAAAAAATTTAGTCGGAATCTGATCCAAACTGACCACCAAATCTTTGATAAGCCCAATGCATCTTACTCTGCTAGAATCGAAAGAATAAAGGTCACGATACTTTCTAGTAATATCCAATCCCAATTTCTCCATGGTTGCCCTAGGCATGAAATTATCAGAGGCTTCGGAATCAAACATAGCATTGTGAACACATAGTAATGCAATCTCAGGCTGATGTAAAAAGGAGGTACATCACTATCTGGAGACTCACCATCCAATGCTAGACCAAAAATCAACTCAGGTTGATCATCTTCCACGTTTACCATATCATATAATGGATCTAAATTAAAAATACTAGACACCTGACCCTTATAGCTGCTATTCTTCATCAATTCAGTCAAAGGAATGGATACTTTTAACTTAGCAATTTCATTTTCTAAGTTAAAAACTAAAGTTTTCTCTACCTCTTTAGCTGGAACATCCGTATTTTCAGTTTTCTCCCTTGATATATTTGGATGATTGGATATTTCATTCGCTGATGGTGATTTTCTAGTAGTGCAATCAGCTGTCTCTTTTCCCTTTTTCTGCACAACAAGTGAATCATTGTTTGGTGTTGTAGCTTCCTTTCTTTTTTGAATTGGATTAATGGGCACATCTCTATTTCTGAGTGAATATTATCGCTGTTGGGCGGTTAAGGCATTCATGTACCCCCTTTGATATTCATTAGTTTCTTCTTCAAGAGCTGTCTCATTTGCCAAGATGAAATTATCGTCCTTTTGTATAGCTGAGTTTTTAGAATACTCCTCATATTCGATGATAAAAATTGGCATATCATCAGGTGTAAAGAAATGATTCTCTTATTCTATTACATTCTCTTCATCATCTGATTCCGGACCATGTAGAAATTCTACTATAAAGGTGTCTTTACTAGCTGTTGTATTGCTTTTTCTTGTACTCGCTGCTCTCTTTGCTTGATTCTAAATTGTGGTTGCTGCTGGCCACAGAAGTTAGGATTTCTCATCTACGGTTCAGAATTATCAAGTGTTAATATTTCAAACATCTTTTCCATCTTCTGAAGCACTTGATCTAAAGTGGAAACCTCTTCCTTTATTGCTACTTTATTTTCAGCTTTCATTCTAGCTCTCCTGGCAAGAAAATTGGCTTCAACGTTGACTGCATTTTTCTGCATGTCTTCTGAAGTGCCCAGGTCTCTTTCTCTTAATTGATAGGCCATGTCAAGATCGAAGCCATCTGGAAACTTAATCAAAGCCGACCCCCTAGGTGGCTTTATATTAGCAGGAATTGCATTGTAAATAGAATTGAATCTAATACAATAATCTTGAACAGACTCACCAACGTTCCGCTTGATATTTTCATATTCGGAAAGGATCAAAAGAGGATCTTTCTTCACTTCCCATCAATCTCCGAAGATTAGGCAATGTAGTAATACTTCTAGCCGGAAAATCTCTGAACCACTTTCTTACTTCACCTCCAAAGGTTTGTACAAACAATCTCATTGTCACATTTTCCGCATCAATCTCATGAAGGTCAAAGAAATCTGCCATCCTATCCACATGTTGCTGAGTAGTAACACTTTGAGGAGTGCCATAAAACAATGGAATTTTTCTTTTATAATCAGAGGGCATGTCATCCAAGTTTTGAGGCAACACGAGGGGTGAAAATTGGGCAGCCATTTCTCTAGGTGGATTTACAACCGGGTTTGGGGATATAGGAGGAGTCAGAGCAGTTGATGTATGAGGTGTATGTGATGTGGATGGAGATGATACTACTGCATATTTTTTATTAGAGATAGAAGGTTGCACGGGAATGGTGGGAATGAAAGGAGGCTCGGTAGGAACTTGTGAACTAGATGTAATTGCAGATGACCCAAGAGTTGTAGATGCAGACTCTATGAATTCGAGAATGTTTGTTGCCACAATGGAATTATGAATATTCAAGATGTAACTGTCAATGGATCTATTAGCTTTTTCAATTTCAAGGTCTTTGACAAACTCTAGATTTAGGACAGTAGAATTAATAGTGCTTTCAGACTTAGTCTCAAACAATGACAACTCAAATTGTTCGTCAAACTCAAGATCCTCAAGATACTAAAAAACAACAAGACATGAATGAGATTTGATCACAGGAATCACAGGAATTTCTCGACGAAGGATTCTCGAAATAAGATTGGGATTTTCATACACAGGAGGTGGATCGGGATCCGGATTTTCTCTGGTACGTCGTCTGGAAGCCAGTGTGTTCAATTATTCTCAAAAGTCAAATGGAAAAAATCAACTTGTTCAACCTATCGAATTCTAGACTCATCACCCAAAAGTCCAGAATTATTTGATGTACTGGGGAAATTTACAAGTTAGATGTTACGTTTATAAGACTAGACCTGAGATTGACTGAAGCAGCGTTTATCTACTTTCGCTAATGCAAAGCAAGAGCATTTCGAAGGCTACCCAGCATAACTTCAGGCTCCGTTTGTATTTTATAAAATGAATAACACTAACAAGAAAACCATTTTTTGTTCCCCAGTATGGTCGCCACTATGTTATGGCCTAAACCTACCTTAGGCTGAGAAAGGCGGAATCTAGGGTAACATCAAACCACGCTTAACCTGGTAGCTAGCCCTACCAGATAGAGAGAGGGCTCTCTCCTGGTCAATCTCAGCAAAAAATGATCAGTGAGGTTTGGGATGACTTGAATGAAGATTGATTTTAGGCTAGGTATATGTGTAAGAGATTTTGATTTGATTTTAAGGGTGTTTGTCGGATCAAAGGGAAAGGCAGATTTTGGGTCTAGGGAATGAGGCCTAGTTTTTGCAGAGATCTGAATGGGGCAAGGTAGGAAATTGTTTTGACAATTGAATTTTGAATGAAATGGATAGCTTAGACCAGTGAGGAGTTGAAGAGGGCAAGAAACCTTCATGAATCCTCTTCAAACAATTGAAAACATAGAAAATTTAACAAACCCTAGGTAGAGCACTGCAAATCTAATGAATTCCACTTTTATCCTTGTTTGTTTAACTTAAGAAGAAATAAGAGGGAAGATTATACACATAAAGCACTAGAAAACTTATATTAATAGAGAGAAACACATCATCAAAACAAAGAGCCACATGAATCCCAAGGAGTGCTGCAAACCCTGGTCTATTCCTTTGCCAAAAATGTAGAGATGAATGTACAATGATGCTCAAAGAATTTCCAAAAGTCCAAGCACGCTAATGACTGAAAAAATAAAATATATAGAAAAACATAACTCATTCCCCGACCTCTAGGGGTCGGGCTCACAAGTTTAGGAGCTGTTTCAACAAGATCTAAAGTAAGAACTGGAAAATAGGCAGTGGAATAGTGTAACACCCCTAGTTTTATGTTTCCTTCAAGCTAGACATTTGAACTTTAATCCAAAGGGGAGTGGACCCCAATGGATAAGTATTTTGTGGATGTAATTAAGTATTTAATTATGGAAATTAAATAGAATAATTTTGTGCAGATTGACCAAATGAAAATTATGAGATCATTTGCCAAATCCATGAGGATGGAAAGAGGCAAATACTTTCCCCAAAAATCTTTCAAAAATCCTTGAAAGAATTTATTTCCAAATTAGATTTTTGAGGAAAAATCTATTTTTTCCCCAATGAGGTGGAGAGTAGTTGGGAAGAGAAAAAAAGCTGAGAAAAGAAGAAAGCAACTTTAAAAGTCCCTAAATAAGGGAAGCCTAGGAAAACAAGAAGAAAAGCATCCTGAAATTTTGGATGCAGAATTAGAAACAGGCTTTGGGGAGCAAAAGCTTAAATAAGCTACTCCTGAACAGATTAGGAGTTGGTCTATTTTGGAGGTGATCTCAGCTCGAGGGTGAGTTCTGGAGATAGAGGAACTCTAAGGTTGGGAGTACTGGTCAATTTCCGAAGTGGTATGGTCACGGTGTTTATGAATGATTGACTTAATTTTTGTTATGTGTTAGGGTTAATGATTGCAGATGCATAGTACTTGTAATATTTTTTATTGTGTTCCATACATTTACAGATTTGTTAGAAGAATTAAATCCTCTCAGTTCTGCATAGTTGTAGGAACAAGAGTTATGGGGAAAATCAGTCCGAAGCTCTAAACCAGTGACTAGTTTAAATCTGGAGATTTATGTTACCCTCATAATTCATAAGTGTGTAACTTTAATTTGATTCTATTAAAAATACAACTACATTAGTATGGGCTAATAAAAGAGACATGTAGGAAGTGGTGATTAAAGAGGTGATTCCATATCTGTAGTTTTGTTGAAGTAACAATGCATGTATATCTATATATTTACCATCTACACTAAGAAAATAATAGAGGGATGAGTACAGTTATTGAGACAAATATGGTTTAATAAACCTTTAAATAATTCTGGTCTGAGAAATAAACATAAACTAGGTAGTAATAACATCCTGTACTGGTGAAATGTCCAAACTAAATACTCTATTGGAAAATAAATATAAGGAAACTTATACGAAGTCCATGCAAATTTTATAAGCTGAGAAGGATAACAAATATTTCACCCACCAGATCTACATAAAATGCTGGTTAGGGGTGTTAGCTATAAACTAGATATATTGAACATATATATATAATTTCTATAGGTTATTATTGTTGACACAAGTAAATAATACATGGAAACTTTAAATCAAGGAGTAGAAGCAGATTTATAGTACTGGAATATTACAATACACATGAACACATAGACCAGGTGGAAATAGTGATTACACATTCAGGAATCACTACATAATTGTAGAATTGTAAACTCTTGTAGCAGAGGTATTTATATACATTTATGTTATTACAATGTGGAGGGAGGAGAAAGGGAAGATAAGACTAGTAAACTTATTATTTCCATCAATTAAATGTAAGTAGATAATTACTGTATAAATACACTTAACATGAGTAATAACATGGAATAGCAACCTGGAACCATTAGAATATATTATTAATCTGTCATTGAGAACAGAGAGGGGTTATAGATAAATGCATATATCAATTTCTGAACGAAACTAATGAACTAGGCTATCGTGTTTCATAATAACATTACAGAAAATATTTATCCCAGGAATTACATCACCCGGATTAACTTTGTAACATTCCCAGTCTCTGGAAAAATTTATTACTATAGTTTCAATTTTTACGACAATAAAACTTGAATTTTCTGAACAAATTATGTATAATAACCACGAGAGAGTCTGGTCACACTCAGACTAAGAAGTTGTTGATACCGACTAGAAATTTCAAGATTGAACGAAATCAAGACCAAGTGAAATACAAATTCACCAAATACCAATGAAGAGAACCCTTGACAAGATTCGAATTTACCTGAACCAAAATGAGGGTAACGTGAGAAATAGTAATAATGAGACGATGTGAAGGTACCACAGAAAATAAAATATTAGAACCGGGCATAAAAACAAGGGTTACCTCGAATATTGAAAATCTTTGCCTCTAAAACGACCTGCCAAAAAGGATATCTGAATAGTATTAAAATTTCGATGATCGGAACATTTGCCTGGAATGAAAAAGCACATAGTCAAATGTTACAAATGAACTGACTGCTTACCTACGGTAGTGATTGCTCGCCGGAAGTGAGATGCTTAGAGCCAGGGCAACGTAGCTCGAATAACATGAGTATGGCCACGAAAGACCCTAAGGAATAAATTTCTACTAGACAGTGATTAAGTATTAGCACCAAAATTTATCAAAAGGACGCTAAACGAAATGCAAGAAGTGAGGTTGGAATAAAAATCAAGCGCAATAAAGTAGAGAGATTTCAATGAGAGATTGGTTCATATTTGACTGAGACGGATTCCCAAAATTAAACGAAAATATGTGGAAAATGTTTTATTTAACAACTTCTCTCGCACCCTAAATTGAGCGTATTACTACTGGCAAGGAAAACGTGTAAAGATATTTTGCACAGAGAGAAAATCCGCATACTCAAGCCAGTGAAATGCTCAAATTTACATACCTGAATGATCACGCAATGAAGAAATAGCTACGCCTAGAAGCCTGGAAGAGCACGATGTTCCGTTTTCCCCAAACGAGCAGAGTCTCGACACCAAGAGTCGGTTAGGAAGAGTGAAGGGCGAAAGAACCATCCATTTAACAACACAGAGATTAATACGATTTCCAAAAATCAAAACCAACAAAACCCTAATGAATCTGGGCCATCTCCACCGTCCAAGTGTCCTCGGATCGATGGTATACACTCGGATCGATTGGGGAAAAATCGAAATCCATTACATAGCCATTCAAAACATAAATGTAAATACATTGAAATCGATCCCACAGTACTCAAAATCGTATCACATGGCCGACATTAGTAAATGAGCAGACATACGTTGCATAGTATAAAAATGTAAATACATAAACCCTTGCATGTAAACGTGACCAAAACTTGTCGAGACATTAAAAATCAACAGACCACCATCAAACCAAGTTGACGTGGATATTTCGACAAGGTTACCAATGCCAAACACATTAATCCAACCTTGCCAACAAAACACAACCAGTACAACGACTTTAATGTTGCCTATCTCCACAGAAAATTCATCACAGTTGAAGGTACGTGAGATATCCATGGTACTATGGGTACGATAATCACACATTGAAAACAGTGGCCGTAAGGCTGTAATGAATTCATCTAAACAACATACGATTTCAATAGAAATAGATCGTTTAGAACCTTGGATAATTCAAAATCAAGACATAGGGTTATAACTCTTGGAAGAGTATGAGAAGATAAACATAAATGAATAACATATCCACCATATAATTCATAAGGGTATGACATGGAAATCCAAAGCGTAGGTATGGTGAACCCTATAAGGGTTGTATGTAAAATTTTAATGCATAGATAGAAATTTTTATGAATAAAGGTAACCATATAAATTATATGTGAATAGTATATATATATATATACACACATTGATATATATATATATAACATAAGCCACAAAAACTTATGGGAAGCGAAAAATAAGACTATGATAGTCAACCCATTTATACATATATGAGTAATAGGAGGAATATGAAAACCCTGTGCAATAGAATTTCATAATTAATGAAATTAGAAGGTAGATATGAATACATGTGGCCAATAGAAGAACAAAATTAAAATATCAATAGAAAAAATAAAAATAAAAATTTTGGGGTGTAAAAGAAGAGATGTTACAAATGGTATCAGAGCTCATGTTACATAAAACTGGGCTGTTGTTCTTGTGCTCACTGTATAAATTAATTCTTGTTGGAAAAAAAAAAAAAAATTACTGATATGTGTTGTTTAGTGTACAGTGGTGCTAAAACAGAAAAGTAAAATGGTTGGAAGTGATAAAATTTATGTTGATCTGTGTGATGAACATAATACACCATATCCCAACACTCCGGTGATGGATACGTTGCACAGTTTGCAACGAGAGATGGCTGAGCTAAGAAGCCAGAATGACAAATTGTCATTAGCCAGCGAGGAGCAGGAAAAGCTTATCAGAGAATTGACTTCGCGGAATAGCCAAGAAGGTGAAGGTTCCGGAAAGAGGAAGAAGGGCAAGTTCTCTGATGATTCTGAGGAAGATGATGCTACTAGGCATTAGTATAAGCAGAAAAAGGAATTACAGGAGGAATTCTGAAAGATCAAACCTCCCTCCTATAATGGGGAGAAGGAGGAAGATGCTGAAGCTTGGTTGTTGAACATGATTAAGTATTTCCTGTCTATGAATATGAAAGCAATCTGAAGGCCAGACTAGCAGTCTACCAGCTACAAGGTAAGGCTACCTTGTGGTGGGAGGAGACGAAAATGATCCATGCAATTGATGAAAAAATAGTGACTTGGGAATATTTCCAAGTCAAGTTTAAAAACCGTTATTTGAACTAACGTTATTATGATGATAAAGTAAAGGAATTCCATGAACTTAGACTGCGACAGCTCACTATTGATGAGTTTGTCACCAAGTTTACAAACCTATTAAGATATTTCCCTTACATTCGAGAAGAGAAGGTAAAGGTGCAAAGGCTTTTGAACTATTTTCTTGTTGTGTACAAAGAGAAGATCGAGTTCAATAGCCCAAAAACTATGGACGAAGCACCGAGGAAAGCTATATTATGCTACCAACAATTTAAAGGAAAGGGTGAGCATGGTAAAGGCTGGATAAACAAAGGTGAAATGAAAGGAAAGAAACAGAAACTAGCTTAGTTAAAGAATTTTGGTAGGGATCATCAGCAGAAAAACTTTAACAAACCAAAAGAAAGCCAAACTGCTTGGTCCGAAGTTGGTTCGAAAAAACTAAATGGAGACAATAAGAAGGAAGGCACAGTTAAAATGAGGGAGCCTTTGAAATATTGGGGTTGTGGAGAACCTCATATCTTGAGGGATTGTCCCCACCGAAATATTCAGATGATTATGAGGGATCGAGAAGCTACCACAGTAAATGATATAGCAATAAATATACCCACTATCAGTGCAGCCTTGGAGAATCGACAAGCAGAACACCAAGCTACCATGGTCGAAATGGAAGGTAAGATTGCTCACCAATCTGTTACCATTTTAATTGATCCATGTGCTTCTTTGAGTTACATTAGTCCACAAGTGGTAGAAAAATGCAATCTCAAAGCTGAAAAGTTTCAGTAGTCTAGGTTGGTCCAGTTAGCCACTGGCACCAAGAGGAAAGTAACTCATAAGTTACCTCAAACAACAATTAAATTAAATGATTTTCAGAAAGAAGTAAATTTAAACATTCTGCCCTTAGGCTTATATGACTTGCTGATAGGAATGAACTAGCTGGAAAAGAGAAAGGCTATGATGAACTGTTGGGATAAAACTCTTCATTACATAGATGAAGAAGGGAAACCTTTTATTCTCAAGGGAAAACCAAAACCCATCTCTATAAGACAAATATTAGCATTGCAACTAAGAAGAATAGCTAGGAAAGGATATCAAGTATATGCAGTACATGTCGAAGAATTAGAAAAGCAACCTAAAGAAAACCTGCTGGATACTTTGCCATTAGTAAGATATTTTAAGGAATTTTTTCTAGATGAGATTCCTCATCTCCCCCCCAAAACAAATATTTAATTTTCAATCAATTTGGTGCCAGGAGCAACACCTGTTTCCCGAGCCCCTTATCGAATGAGTCCCCCTGAACTCATGGAACTGAAAATGCAATTGCAAGAATTGCTAGATAAGGGTTATATCAGACTGAGTGTGTCTCCTTGGGGAGCACCGGTGCTGTTTGTGAAAAGGAAGGATGGAACCTTTAGAATGTGCATTGATTATCGTCAGCTGAATAAGTTGACAATTAAAAACAAATACCCTTTGCCCCGAATTGATGATATTTTTGATCAAGTAAGAGGAGCTTTAGTATTTTCTAAGATTGAACTAAGGACTGGTTATCACCAACTCAAAATTAAGGAGGAAGACATTAGTAAAACAACTTTTCGAACTAGGTATGGTCACTACGAATTTGTAGTCCTACCTTTCGGTTTGACAAATTCCCCTGCCACCTTTATGTGCTTAATGAACAATGTTTTAAACAAGTGCTTGTATAAATTCATACTAGTGTTCATAGACGATATTTTAGTTTATTCAAAAAGTGAGGAGGAGCACAAAGAGCACTTGAGGATAGTGTTGCAAACTTTGAAAGAAAACCAGTTATATGGAAAATTCAGTAAATGTGAATTCTATAAGGACAAGATCCAATACTTGGGTCATATTGTTTTTGAAAAAGGGTTGGTTGTTGACCCTGAAAAGATAAAGGTTATTATAGAATGGCCGGTGCCAATTGATGTTTCAGCATTGATATCATTTATGGGGATTGAAGGTTATTATCGCATGTTTGTGGAAATATTTTCTACAATAGCATATCGCATAACTTCACTACAAATAAAAGGTGTCAAATTTGAGTGGACTGAAAAATGCCAAAACAGTTTTGAACAATTAAAATTAAAACTCACTACAGCCCCTATACTGAAGATTGCAGATCTTGATAAAGAATTTGTTGTGTGTACAGATGCCTGTACAGAGGGGGTTGGCAGGAGTTCTGTTGCAAAAAAATTATGTTATTGCATATGAGTCTAGGAAACTTAAGACACATGAACAGAACTATAGTGCATATGCTTTGGAATTGGCTGCTGTAATTCATGCCTTGAAGATGTGGTGACACTATCCTCTTGGGAAAAAAATTACATTGATGACTAATCATATTAGTCTTAAATACTTCTTTTCCCAAACTGATTTGAATGCTTGACAAGCCAGATGGCTGTCTTTTCTGAGTGAATTTGATATGGACATAAAACATATCAGAGGGAAAGAAAATAAAATTGCTGATGCACTGAACATAAATGCTTGCCAAAACATAAACAACATTGAAAGCAATGCTAATTTTGATTTAGAAGAACTAGTTAAAAAGGTAGCAGACCAGGATCCAAATTATGAGAATCTATAGGTGAAAATACTAAAGAAGGAAATGGCTGAATACACTCAAAATCAAAAAGGGCTGATCTTCTACAAAAAAACAGATTATACATCCCCAAGGTAGAAAATTTGAAAAAAGAAATCCTAGATGAATATCACAAACAGCTGTATGCAGGGCATCCTGGATATCAGAAAATGCTAACAGCTTTGGAAAATAAATTGTTTTGGTCAGGAATGAAAAGAGATGTAGGAGAATATTTAGCTAGATGCATGGAGTGTCAACTAGTGAAAGTTGAGCATCAGCATCCTGCTGGTCTTCTAAATCCTTTGTTGATTGCAGAATGGAAATGGGACACCATTTCTATAGATTTCATAACAGGGTCACCCAAAACCAAATACCAGCATGACTAAGTGATGGTAGTAGTAGACACTTTAACAAAATATGCACACTTCATACCCGTGAAATCTACTTTTGGGACAACACAAGTAGCGGATGTATTCCTGAAAGAAGTAGTAAGGTTGCATGGGGTCCCAAAGATGATTTTTTCAGATAGAGAGGCTAAATTCATAGCAGCCTTTTGGAAGGGTCTATTTGGGGGCATGGGCACTAAGTTGAAATTTAGAACTGCCTATCACCCTCAGACAGACAGTCAGATAGAGAGAACAAATCGGATTTTGGAGGACATGTTGAGAATGTATGTGATGGATAGGCCATCAAAATGGGAAGACTACTTGCATTTAGCTAAATTTTCCTATAATAACAATTATCAATCCTCCATCAAAATGAGTCCATTTGAAGCACTCTATGGAAGAAAATGTCGTACTCCTTTGAGTTGGAGCCAACTTGCGGATTAGTTAATGTGGGGGCTAGATGCTTTACAAGAGATGGAAAGAATTGTTAAAAAAATACGAAGAAACATCAAGACAACACAAGATCGACAGAAAAAACTATGCTGATAAGAAGAGGGTACATCGAGAATTAAAAGTGGGGGATCATGTGTATTTTTTTATTAAACCCAAAAAGAGCACACTTTATGCTTGAAGTTGTGCAAAATTGGCTCCTAGATATCGTGGGCCTTTTGAGGTGTTAGAAAGGGTGGGACTAGTGGCTTATAAGCTGGCCTTACCGCCCCATGTTAAAGTTCATAATGTGTTTCATGTTTCATTATTAAAAATATATATACATGATGCTTCTCACATTGTTGATTGGAATGTGATACATGTGGAACCAGAAGGGGAGTTCCTTCCAGAGCCGCTTCAAATATTGGAGCGGGGAGAAATTGAATTGAGGAATCGAATGATAGCAAGAGTAAAGGTGCAGTGGAAGCACTTTACTGCTAAAGAAGCTACTCGGGAAAGAGAAGTTGAGACGATGGAAAAATATCCATCTTTGTTTGAAAAATGAACTCTAGTAGTTAGTTATCAACACCGAGGATGGTGTTTTCTTTCAGAGGGGGAATATGTAACACCCCTAGTTTTATGTTTCCTTCAAGGTAGATATTTGAACTTTAATCCAAAGGGGAGTGGACCCAAATGGATAAGTATTTTGTGGATGTAATTAAGTATTTAATTATGGAAATTAAATAGAATAATTTTGTGCAGATTGACCAAATGAAAATTATGAGATCACTTGCCAAATCCATGAGGATGGAAAGAGGCAAATACTTTCCCCAAAAATCTTTCAAAAATCCTTCAAATAATTTATTTCCAAATTATATTTTTGAGGAAAAATCTAGTTTTTCCCCAATGAGGTGGAGAGTAGTTGGGAAGAGGTAAAAAGCTGAGAAAAGCAGAAAGAAACTTTAAAAGTTCCTAAATAAGGGAAGCCTAGGCAAACAGGAAGAAAAGCATCCTGAAATTCTGGACGCAGAATTAGAAACGGGCTTTGGGGAGCAAAAGCTTAAATAAGCTACTCCTAAATAGATTAGGGGTTGGTCTGTTCTAGAGGTGATATCAGCTCGGGGGTGAGCTCTGGAGATAGAGGGACTCTAAGGTTGGGAGGACTGGTCAATTGCCGAAGTGGTATGGTCATAGTGTTTATGAATGATTCACTTAATTGTTGTTATGTGTTAGGGTTAATGATTGAAGATGCATACTACTTGTAATGTTTTTTATTGTGTTCCATACATTTACAGATTTGTTAGAAGAATTAAATCCTCTCAGTTCTGCATAGTTGTAGGAACAAGAGTTATGGGGAAAATTAGCCCGAAGCTCTAAACCAGTGACTGGTTTAAATATGGAGATTTATGTTACCCTCGTAATTCATAAGTGTGTAACTTTAATCTGCTTCTGTTAAAAATACAATTACATTAGTATGGGCTAGAAAAAGAGACATGTAGGAAGTGGTGATTAAAGAGGTGATTCCATATCTGTAGTTTTGTTGAAGTAACAATGCATGTATATCTATAGATTTACCATCTACAGTAAGAAAATAATGGAGGTATGATTACAGTTATAGAGACAAATATGGTTTAATAAACCTGTAAATAATTCTGGTCTGAGAAATAAACATAAACTGGGCAGTAATAACATCCTGTACTGGTGAAATGTCCAAACTAAATACTCTATTGGAAAATAAATATAAGGAAACTTATATGAAGTCCATGCAAATTTTATAAGCTGAGAAGGATAACAAATATTTCACCCACTAGATCTACATAAAATGATGGTTAGAGGTGTTAGCTAGAAGCTATATATACTGAACATGTTAAAATATATATATATATATATATATATATATATATATATATATATATATATATAATTTCCAGAGGTTATTATTGTTGACACAAGTAAATAATACATGGAAACTTTAAATCAAGGAGTAGAAGCAGAGTTATACTGCAGGAGTATTACAATACACATGAACACATAGACCAGGTGGAAATGGTGATTACACATTCAGGAATCACTAGATTATTGTAGACTTGTAAACTGTTGTAGCAGAGGTATTTATATACATTTATGTTATTACAATGTGGAGGGAGAAGAAAGGGACGATAAGACTAGTAAAATTATTATTTCCATCAATTAAATGTAAGTAGATGATTACTGTAGAAATAAACTTAACATGAGTAATAACATGGAATAACAACCTAGAACCATTATAATATATTATTAATCTGTCATTGAGAAGAGAGAGGGGTTATATATAAATGCTTATATCAATTTCTGAATGAAACTAATGAACTAGGCTATCTTGTTTCATAATAACACTACAGAAAATATTTATCCCGGGAATTACATCACCCGGATTAACTTTTTAACAGTCCCAGTCTCTGGAAAAAGTTATTACTACAGTATTATTTTTTAGGACAATAAAACTTGAATTTTCTGAACAAATTATGTATAATAACCACGAGAGAATCTAGTCACACTCCGACTAAGACATTGTTGATATCGACCTAAAAGTTCAGGATTGAACAAAGTCAAGACCGAGTGAAATACAAATTCACCAAATAGCAATGAAGAGAACCCTTGAAGAGATTTGAATTTACCTTAACCAAAATGAGGGCAACGTGAGAAATAGTAATAACGAGACGATGTGAAGGTACCACAGAAAATAAAATATTACAACTAGGCATAAAAGCAAGGGTTACCTCGAAGATTGAAAACATTTGCCTCCAAAACAACCTGCCAAAAAGGATATCTGAATAGTATTAAAATTTCAATGACCCTGACATTTACCTGGAACGAAAAAGCGCATAGTCAAATGTTACAAATGAACCGATTGCTTACCTAGGGTAGTGATTGATCGCCGGAAGGGAGACGCTTAGAGCTAGGGCAACGTGGCTTGAATAACATTAGTATGGCCACAAAAGACCCTAAGGAATAAATTCCTACCAGACTGTGATTAAGTATTAGCACCAAAATTTATCAAAGGGACGCTAAACGAAATGCAAGAAGTGATGTTGGAATAAAAATCAAGCGCAATAGAGTAGAGAGATTTCAACGAAAGATTGGTTCATATTTGACTAAGACGGATTCCCAAAATTAAACAAAAATATGTGGAAAAAATTTTATTTAACAACTGCTCTCGCACTCTAAATCGAGCGTATTACTACTGGCAGGGAAAACATGTAAAGATATTTTGCACAGAGAGAAAATCTGCATACTGAAGCCAATGAAATGCTCAAATTTACATACCTAAATGATCACACAATAAAGAAATAGTTACGCCCAGAAGCCTGGAAGAGCACGATGTTTTGTTTTCCCCAAACGAGTAGAGTCTCGACACCAGGAGTCAGTCAGGAAGAGTGAAGTGCGAAAGAACCATCCATTTAACAACACAGATATTTATACGATTTCCAAAAATCAAAACCAACAAAACCCTAATGTATTTGGGCCATCTCCACCATCCAAGTGTCCTTAGATCGATGGTATACACGCAGATCAATTGGGGAAAAATCCAAATCCATTACATAGCAATTCAAAACATAAATGTAAATCCATTGAAATCGATCCCACAGTACTCAAAATCTTATCACATTGTCGGCGTTAGTAAATGAGCAGACATACGTTGCATAGTATAAAAATGTAAATACATAAATCCTTGCATGTAAACGTGACCAAAAATTGTCGAAAGATAATAAAAATAAAAAATAAAAAAAGCGCCATCAAACCAAGTTGACGTGGAGATTTCGACGAGGTTACCAATGCCAAACACATTAATCCAACCTTGCCAACAAAACACAACTAGTACAACGACTTTAATGTCACCTATATCCACAGAAAATTCATCACAGTTGAAGGTACGTGATATATCCATGGTACTATGGGTACGATAATCACACATTGAAAACAGTGGCCGTAAGACTGTAATGAATTCATCTAAATGACATACGATTTCAATAGAAATAGATCGTTTAGAACCTTGGATAATTAAAAATCAAGACATAGGGTTATAACTCTTAGAAGAGTATGAGGAGATAAACATAAATGAATAACATATCCACCATATAATTCATAAGGGTATGACATCGAAATCCAAAGCATAGGTATGGTTAACCCTATAAGGGTTGTATGTAAAAGTTTAATGCATAGATAGAGTTTTTTTATGGATAAAGGTAACCATATAAATTATGTGTGAATAGTATATATATATATATATATATATATATATATATATATATATATATATATATATATACATTGATATATATATATATATATAACATAAGCCACAAAAACTTATGGGAAGAGAAAAATAAGACTATGATATTCAACCCATTTATACATATATGAGTAATAGGAGGAATAGGAAAACCTTGTGCAATAGAATTTCATAATCGATGAAATTCGAAGGTAGATCTGAATACATGTGGCCAATAGAAGAACAGAATTAAACTATCAATAGAAAAAAAAAAAAAAATTGGGGTGGAAAAGAAGAGACGTTACAAACAACTTGCCTCTATAAGATAGGAAACTAATTCATTCAGTTGCAATTCACCTTTTGATGGATGAATCTACCTCCATGAGTAAAAATTTAAAAAAATTACATCAAGATACATCAAAGTACATCAAATTACATCATGAGTTTAACATTTGGAAGCAAGAAATTCAAAATGTCAAAAACTAGGTGAAAAACAGAGTTATTGAGCCCAAGATGACCAAAAATCCCCAATGTGTCGCGCCTGATTTTTCTATGCATCGCGTCAGTTTGGATCTAATTATGAAGGCCTTCTTGGTGTTCAAATTTTCTCCAAGTGGGCTTGTTGGAAAGGTATGCCTGTCTTCTTTCCAACACAAGTGGAATTTCTGAATTTGGCTTCCATTCTCCCCTCCAAAAATGAGTTTTCCCAACACTGCTTCCTGTGTGTCCAAAAAGGGGCAGAAAGGTCAATTTTTATGGTGTTTTTGACGCTTATGGAAGCCCAAAACCTGTCAAAATCTCTTGGCCATAGGTAGGCATGCATAATTTTTCATGGAAAAAAAAAAAATATAATTTTTTACCCAAGAGGAGCCTCCCATCAAAAGCGCGCGCCAAGTGGCGCGACACGTAGAGCTGAAAAATCTGTGTTTAGGCCAAAAAAAAATAAAAATTGCAAAATGTGTCCCAAATTTCTTGAAATTTTGGATGAATGTCCTCCATCATGTACTATGCTGGGCCAAGGAAGCCTCGGCCAAAATCTGAAGTCTATCTTTCCTTTTACGACGCTTTGAGGCCCTCTTCAACTTAGCCTTCAGGATCTTGATTCGTGCCTTGCAAACATGATTTCTTGCCCAATAATGATTCGCCATGTGCCTCAACATGTTCTTTTCCTTGTTGGCCTTCTCCAAAATCTTTTCCAAATGAATATTTACCCTTTCAAGCCAAGTTTCGCGATCAGCCTCAATCTCTTGCTCAATGGATGTCATCTCGATTTAGCTCCTTTTGGCAGCTTGCAGGTTCTCACGTATATTTTGCAACTCCATGATATTTTGTTGATCTTCTATCTATTTGTTTCTCTGCTCATGGTAGTTGATTATCCATTGGGATCTTTTCAACTTGACGGAAAATGTGTTTATTTCCGCCTTCTTCTCCTGAACAATCTCTCTCAGCTTTGAGCTTACTGAGCCCAAATCATCATCAATGAGTATGAAGTATGTATACTGGCCTCCTGAAGGCCCCTCATCCTCTATGGGCCTCTTACCCTTATCCTTTACCTACGTTGTTGATGAAGAAAACGAGACCCCTTCCACCTCGGGTGGAGATAATATTCGCCTGGCTGCTGCAAATAATCCTCTAGTGCCCCTCTGATAGGTGATAAACACCGACACACTAGCGGTCTGTGTCTCATGACCTTCATACTGATATCAAGGTCCACCTACCTCATGAAAAACCTTCAAAGGTGCCTGAGGAGCTGTGAAGAAATCATTAGAAATGAAATCCTCCCATGAAATATCCTGCAAGCCAAGCTAATGCAATGAGTGCAAAGTGATAGATACTGCTATGTTGCTGCTCAGGAGTTTTCCTTTGCACGAGGGTGGTCATCTTCTCAATATTCTGGCACATGAAGTAAGGGAGGTTCATAATTCTCACCCTGGTAAAATGCGTCAGCAACCTGATATGATAGGCATAGAGACGTGAAACCGGCCCTCACAACTGAAATATTTGATAATGATTTTCATCAAAGGAGCATATGAATATTTTAGAAACTAAAAGGGAAAAAATCTACTGAGTTGTCTCAAAAAACTAGGCTTGATATATGGCTCATAGTGTTCTTTGTCAACCTGCTGCCTTCTGTTCCATTCCTCTCCAACGTTTGGAATATCGATTGCTTGAGAGATAGTCTGAGGTGTTAAGGTGAATGTGACACTTGCAAGAGTGACTTGGCCATTATGTAAATGCAACACAAACAATCGGGCCAGCTCATGATGCTGGTGAACTCTAGCAACCATTTCACAAAATTGATAACAAGATTGTTGTTGAAAACATGAAATAGCAAGAGGAAAGGCCTGCAACTCAGCCAATAAAGTAGGCTCCTCCCTCACATGTCTGCCACTCTTGTGATGTCTCCTAGGTGCATGCAATTCATTTGTGGAGTCACTGTCTCGGTCATAAGAAGAATCTGTCTCCATGTTTGCGAAAGTCTATGTTTCCTTAGATGAAAATGAGGAGTTTTGTGTCTTTGGTTTCTGTTGCCAAATGTGTGATAATATGTGAGGGACTATGGAGGGAGAGGGTAGGGGGGAATGATGGGATATTTCCAATTGAAAACTGTCAATTGAAGAATTTAGGTGCAGTCACTAGGATTTTGGATAGCATTTGGGATGTGGAAAATTTGTAACTAGGATGGGATAATAGAAATTGGGATAGGGAATGAGTGATTTAGGGATATGAGGGAATAGGGAAATGGGATGATGGAACAAAAATAACAGTGATGAGGGAATAACAAGGTGGGGAAATGGAAATGATAGGCACAAAACCAAATTTTAAACCCTAAGGAAACAATCCTTGAACAAGCAAATAGGGTTTGACATTTCTTGTGTTAAATCCTCATAAACAACACAAGACACATGTTCATTGGTTGTGGAGAGGGTACTTGACTTACTTCGACCGAAAGGGACCGATCAGATTTGAAATTTTGAAAGAAATGGCAATGAAATTGCTTTGTGGTCGTACGCATCACGCAACAAACCCAATGCGTCGCATATCTCTTATGCGCCACGTAGGAGTAATTTAAACAAAGTGGGGGCTGACCCAATGCGTCATTCCTGTCCAATGCCTCGCGTCACCCAGCTAATGCGTCGCGCAGGTGAAATTGCACAAATCTACCCTTAAACTGCTTCCTTAGCTCTTCACAATTTCTCCTTGTCTCACTCTGTCCTCTTGGCATACAAATTAACTCTTGAAACATAAAAATGATTTATATACCAAGGATCTTTAATTCTCCATTTCAAAAACCCACTTTGTAATGTTTCAGATTTTGACACTTTTGAAAATCTCTATTTTTCTTCATTTTTGATTTTTGACTGAATGATGTGCTTTCTGTTTGTCCTGCTGGGAATGGATTGGCTGGAGCTTGACAAAGGTGACCAGGGTTGCTAGTGAAAATATTATTACAACTAAGAAAACTTGAAATTACATTACATTTATACATAAAAAGATGAAAATGAAGTTCTTAGTACTGAAACCTTATTTTAAACTCCTCATGTGCCTGCTGACCATTATTGGGGATTTTGAAAACCTAATTAATCAAACCCTATACCTAATGACACTAAAACCATAAAAATAACTCTTTGCAAAATATGAGACAAAAGTGACTGCAAATGATCTTAATGAATCAAAAATAGGCTGGTAGGTAAAGTACATGAGGGACATGAGCAACAAGCCACTACCGTCAGATGATCCATCCTCCTGATGGAATGCAGATGACTGAGTGAGACACATAATATGCAATGCAACAAGAGAAATTTTGATCACTGACAGAGGGATGAAGATACTGACACTAACAACAGCCAAAACAACCATTCCAACAATATCAAGCTTATACAAATCCTGGTCAGCAAGCATATCAAGGGTTTGGTCAACAAACTTACCCCTATCGGGGTTACTAGCAGCACAATCCTTATGTTGGTGCACACTGGCCTACTATCTAGGAAATTCCATCTTACCCTCATTTTGCTCAACCTGATATAAACCGACAATTGTTGTTTGTTTCAGCAATAGAGTTACCCGATTTAAACTGGCTCACTAATGATACCATTCATTATTTACCTTCGTGGTCGGTGATTCCTCATAAATTACCCTATGATATTCCGAAATTCAATGGAAACTCTAGAGAAGATCCATCTACTCACGTTATGACTTATCATTTATGGTGCTCATCAAACTCCTTGAATGATGACTCTGTTAGACTTTTTATTTTCCATGAAACGCTCACGGGTCTAACTGGAAAGTGGTATATTGAATTACCACGAGATTCTTTCGATAACTTCACGTCTTATCCAATACTTTTCTAACTCACTTCCAGTTACCCATTAGATATGAAACTGGTACAGAACTTTTGAAAAAAATTAAATATGTGATTGCTACTCACATATTAGATCACATTCATAAGTAGCGTTCTTGTCGTGGAATGGATAAATCATTTATTCCAGATCATCTTTTATTTGAGTGGTTTATAAAGTCCCTGTTGCCATCTAACACCACGGATGTGGCCAAAGGTGGTGTTGTAACTAGAGAGCAAGTCATTTCTCGTGCCCAGTACCTGGATTTTATTTATACTCAGTATGGCACACTATGAAAAGATTATGAATGCACCGCGACCAATTTTTAGTGTTCCTCATTCTACATATGGTAAGGAAATTCATGCCGGAAATGGTGTGATTGGTTCTGCTAGCACTCAGCCAATAAGTCGACCATTTTTTTCTACACTTGTTATGTCCAATCAAACCCCTATTTCATATGATCCCGTGTCTTCTTCAGAAATACATTTCATGTCATTTGACAAGGGAAAAAGTGACAAGCAACCCATAAGTAATTAGAAAGGGAAATATAAGAAGAAAAAAAATTCACCCCACCAGGAAAAATTATTTGATACACCTGGTACTTCTTGTAATCCTCATTACCCTTGTCTGATATGTAATGAGGAGAATTTTACATGAGATTTTCCTCACCACTCAAAATTCTCGAAACTTCTTGATACTTCTTATGCATCTACAATGTTGACAAATCCTTTTCTGAACTGGGAAACAAATATGGTTGCTACGGATCCCACTTCTAGTTCACAAGTGCTTATGTTATCCACTATTAAGCCCAAAACTGATGCTTTGGTGTCTAATTGAAGTAAATTTTATAATAATCCTCTTTCGTTGTCGAATGGTAGGGTACAGATCAACCTACTACTTCGAATTCAACTTCATTTGATTCAATTCTGCCACCTTTTATTCCTAAGTTAACAATAAAGCCACCAAAGGGAGATATTCATAAATGAAATTTCAATCCTGGAGCTCGTGCAAATCAAAATTGTAAGGTGGTCAAACATCTGGCTCAGTCACCTTCTGCTATGTTTACACTTGAGGTTCTTTAGAATTTTCCTTCCCAAAAGAATGATTTGTTTTCGGTAATAGGTGGAATTGACCTGTCGAACTCTAATATTGCAGTCTTTATCCATGAGGACTATGTGCCACAATTTCTACCACAATTAGCATTTTTTATTCAAGTCAATGTCCTGAATCACCTCATTCATCATAATATTATTGATGAAGGTGCATCTACTTTTATCATGTCTATGAGTTACTTTAAGTCACTTGGCTCGCCACCTTTATCACAATCACCTATGGCATTGAAAGCTTTTGAGGGTTTTACATATAAGCCTTGTGGAATTATCGGTAACTTGCGAGTTGAACTATGGTGAAAATTTTTTACCATTGAAGTTGAGGTCATTGACAGACCCCTTGACTACAATAGCTTACTAGGAAGACCATGGGTTTACGCTATGGCTGTAGTTTTATCTACTTGATTTTGCATGATAGTCTTCCCTCAGAAGGGAAACATCACAGTCATCGATAAAATCGACTTCTTCGCCTATGGTTCCCAGGAAACTCAAAGTGTTCTATTCATTCAAGGACCCCCGCTATCTCTTCAGAACATTGGTGTAGAAATTTTTAAGAATTATTCCCTAATGGGCACCTTTTTGTTATCATCTCCTATGACATTGGTAGAAATCACAAAAATAGAAACCTGCAATATGATATCTTCCACTTCATCTAATTTATGGAAGGTTCCTAATGATTTCGAAATAGATAGGCTGGGTGAAAATATGTTGCTAAGTCCAATCGAGCTTGCATAGAAATCAGTCTTTTTGGCTTATGTGGCCAATCTTGATCGTTATTTGGATTATGGTACTTCTTCTGACCCTTCTTCATATGTATTCTAAACTGATGAGAGAATTATGGAATCCCTGATGCTAGAAGAAGAACAATGTGAAAATTCTCATCATCGATTCCATACTCCATATTACAATGAAGATAGTCCAATGGAATTATATCACCCTACAGTAGTTGATTTCTTAATGAATTTCATTCCTATTCACGCCGTTTATTCTAAGTGAATCCCATGAAATATCGAAGAAAATATTTTTATTGATATTTTGACCAAACCTAGTGCTGTAGAAATCGTTCATGTCAGCGCGTCTTGTTTTTCATTTGAACTTGACACTTACCACTGTCTTTTCTATGAATTCCATGATGTATTTACTTGGTTGTATGAGGAAATTCCAGGCATTGATTCTAGTATTATTGAGCATGAAATTAAAATGTACCCTGATGTCAAACTAGTATGACAATGCGTCCATCCTATTCATCCTAAGAAGTTTGTTTCCATTAAATCATAGGTTGAAAAAATTTTGAGTGATGGTTTTATTTTTCCTATTCCACTTAATGATTGGGTTTCTAACATTGTTCCTATCAGGAAAAAAAATGAACAATTAGAGTGTATGTTTATTATCGGGATGTTAACCATGCTTTTCCAAAGGAGAATCATCCCACTCCCTATATCAATCAAATCATTAACGAATGTGCCGAATGTGAAATATTTTCCTTCATGGATGGTTTTTCCGGTTACAATCAGATCAATATTCGCCTAAAGGAGCAATACAAAACAACTTCTATCTATCCCTGGGGCACATTCTCTTATCAAAAAATCCCTTTTCATTTAAAGAACACTGGCGCAACCTTCCAGAGGGAAATTAATTATGATTTCCATAACATCAAACACATTGTTCAACCTAATCTCGATGGCTTACCTTCCGATTCGTGGAAACGGGCTGACCACCTAGTAAATTTGAGAGCACTCTTTTTATGATGTCGTCACTACAAAATATGCCACAATCCATAGAAATGTGTGTTTTGTGCCAGTTATGATCATTTTCTTGGTTTCATCGTGTCAACAGATGGAATTCAACTTGATCACTTGAAGGTCGAGGCAATTTTAGATTTTCCAGCGCCTTCCAACCTACTTCAGTTAAAGAGACTCCAAGGCAAGGCTAACTTTCTAAGGAGATTCATTCCCAACTACACCAAAATTGCTAAAGGATATACTTGACCCTTGAAAAAGGGGACTCCCTTGCATTGGCATGAGGATGCAGAATATTCCTTTGGTGTTATTAAATATTCCATGATCCGAGCATCATTAATGTATCCCCCAAATTATCAGAGTGATTATTTCCTGTATCTTGCTACTATAGATAAAACCATCGCCATGATTTTTTCCCAAGAAGAAGATGGGATATAACATCTAATCTAGTATTTGAGTCGCAATCTCAATGATATGGAAGTTAAGTACACTTATGTTGAAAAGCTCACTTTGGAAACCGTTCAAGTTGTACAAATATTTCGCCACTATATCCTATTCTGGAAGAACATTTTCATTTCGGATTGCAACCCTATGACATAGATTCTATTATGTCAATTTCTGAGGGGAAAATACTCAAAATGGACAGTAATTTTGCAATAATTTGATTTGAAATTCATCAAATCCAAGTAAAAGAAGTCTTTGGTTTTCGCTGAGCTTATCTGCATCCTTCCCTTGAGCAGCATTGATTCTACAATAGAACCACCCATTCTAAATGAGTTTTTGTTTTTTATTGCATCATCTAACCCATGGTATGGATATTATGATCTATCTCCAGACCCAAAATTTCCATCCCAATACCTCTCACTCGTAACAACAACATATTTAATACCAAGCCAAAGATCATCTGATCTTCGGTGATAAACATTATCGTCGTGATGCCAATACGATTTTACGTAGGTGCCTCACTCATGAGGAGGCCAAGAAAGTTTTAAATTATTTCCACACTGGTACTTGTGGTCGAAATTTGTCCGATTTCACTACAATGCAGAAGATTCTCCATGATGGTTACTTCTAGCACCCCATATTTCACAACTTCATGCTCGCGGTTAGAATTTTTCATGCTTGCTAGACATTTGATCGTAAAACCTGTGTGTCGCCAGCACCAATGCATCATGTTGTCACTGTGATACCATTTTCCAAATGGGGTATTTACTTCATGACATTTAACCCTTGCTCATCTGGGGGGCGTGGTTATATTAATGCCATTGTCGACTATTTTACCAATTGGGTTGAGGTGATGCCTACATTTAAAAACAAAGGAGAGACAATTGCATTAAATTTCTATAACCATGTGGTTACTTGGTTTGGTGTGCCACAAACCATAGCTATAGATCGTGGAAAGCATTTTCGTAACTACATGATGACTGAGTTGACTACTAAGTTAGGACCGTCGCATGATAGTTATACCGCTTATCATCTTCAAGCTAATGGACAAGTTGAAGCCATAAAAACATTTCTTAAGTGTATGGTTCATAAACAAAACTGTTATTTCATCCTTTACTTGCCTTTGTGAGCTTACCAAACCTCGGTGAGAAACGCAACTAGATTTACTCCCTTTCAGGTGGTTTATAGTTTGGAAACTATCTTATCGATTCAATGTGAAATTCCATCATTGAAGCTCACGATTGATGTGCTAGATGATACTTCTAACGAAGAGGAATGTATTTTAGATCTAATCCATCTAGATGAAACATGTTGTGAAGCCACATTGGCTAATGAAGCACATAAGAGACGAATCAAGGTGCAATATGACCATAATTTCAAGCCTCACACCTTGTCTAAAGGAGACCCAGTCTTGTTCTATGATCAGGAAGTTGATAATATAGGAATAGGAAAATTCAAACCATTATGGAATGGCATCTATATTTTCAGGCATGTTCTGGAAAAGGGCACCTATGAGTTGGTAGATTATGATTGGATTCCATTGTTGTAGCCTCAGAATGGGATTTATCTTAAATGTTACTATGCTTGATTCTATGTAATAAACATTGTATGATACTGTATATTTTATTTTATTTCATGTGTTTCACAGTGTGTCTTTCATGAGCTTTCATATGGTTAGTAATTTTCTTTTCATTTTTTTGCAGATGTCAGAATTTTTAAAACCATTTTTTAGTTAGGTCAATGGTGCTAGTCATAGTATGAAATATCTATCATATACAACATGGGCCATCTTCACTCCAAGTGGTGAGTTAATGAGTTTCCAAGGGATTTATATCGGTCAAACCACCAACAATATCATTGAGTATAGCGCATTAATTGAACTCCTCTCTGATGCCATTTCACTTGGCATTCACCACATCATCATTAGGCTAGACTAACACCTTGTCGTACTACAACTTACAAGTGTTTATACTATCCAAAATCGAGCTATTCATCACATGTTCCTTAGATTTTGTCTTTTGGAAAGACATTTTGTTTACATTCAATACCAAAAAATTCCAGAAACTTTAACAATTTGACTGATTCTTTAGCGAATTACGTGTTAAATAGACATTTGCAATATATATATAAAATAGATTTCAATTCACATCACACAATTGAATAGGATTTCACATAACCATAGGAAAACACTGAAAGTAAAATATATAGATAATCAATTTTTTTACAAAAAATTATGCCCAAGACACGTTAGTCATATGACCTCAAAATGTATGTACACATAGCATATCCTAGGTAGATCTAGTGGTGCTCATGGTAGTAGGTCACTGCTTGAGCTATCGTGTGCAATAGCCTCATCCATTGACTAGGCACACCAACAATATTTCATTGCAGGTTCATCGGTAAATCCTCGAGTCAAACATCTGGCATCCTAAGATTCAGCCCCTCTACAGGCTACTATAACTCAACAAAAGTCTTAGCCAAATACAAATCCCAAAGGGTTTCACTGCCTACAATCCCCTCTGTTGGTTTAGTTGCATGTTGTGCATCACCCATTGGTCAAACAATACCTACATATGCATACATAAAACATTTTTATTTTAGTTGTTGAAACATCAAAAACACAAAATATGTAAATAACCCAAAAAATCCAAAAACATGGTCAAGAAATTTTACCTATAGCACCCCAGTGAGCGTCGGCTAGTAAAATCAAATTTGGGTCTCCATGGAAATCCATCCATGTGGATGGATGATCCTCTATGATGATATGTTTTTTTTGGATAAAAGTAAAGAATGCAGCAGAGAATGAGATCGATGACTGGACAACATGTCTAGCCATCAAATCTACCCACCGCTGCATCCATGGATCCCTAGGACAAGCTACACCCATTGTCACATGTTATTGTTGCATCAATGGAACTCGCTCCAGAATGAAAGTGAATAATATTGATCCATAGCTAAAATTATTCTTCTTGCCACTTTTCACTTTGGTCAGCTTTTCTTTCAACTTAGAGAGTACTGCTTCAACCTAGCTAGTTCGAGACACTCAACCACATACTGCATGTATGATCATCTAGTGACATTAAGTGTCAAGATGACAGCTAAATTTTCGATGGTGAATAGGAGAATTCGCAAAGGCATATCATGCACATCCATGATATTTATATTTCCATCCTTGCTAAGCACTGTACATGGCTGACAAAACTGTCAAATTTAATCCTTCACTATATTAGCTCCACAGATGGAACCAGCAAGGGAAATGGGGGAACCACATCTCGTAAAACCTATGAAAAAGTAAAATTTTTAAACCAATATTGGGAGCACTTTGTCCCCAATGTGAAATGCCTATTATGTCGTATCCCAAGGACAAATCAAGAAATGAATTAGTTCCAAATGTTTCCTCATCCCTGATAGTCTAATGTACTTGAGTAACCCACAGTCTCTGAGGGCTCTCACGGTTCCAGGGTCATTTAGGGAAACTATATCATGTTCCTCATCTTCTCTTTCTCACCATGTATTTGACATTTTGATATGATAAATGCTTGAAATAAAACCATAAGCTTAGTTAGAATCTATTCCATGCAAAAAACTAGAGAAATTTTTGGCACAAAACATAATACAAATTTCTAAATTGTGACCAATGCACATGTGTTCCTTAGACAGAGTGTTACAGAGAACCTAAGCTTCATTTTAGTTCCTTTGGAACATACTTTTCGACATTCAAGGGTGCGTTGGTGGTAGGTCATTGTATATTTACTCTAGGAGCCCCAAAACCATAAACTTTTTGCCTGAAATTAAAAAATAATGCTACCAATAGAAAGAGAAAGGTCAGATCTCTTACATGGTCCCGACAGAACAAGAAATGGTCCACAGAATTTTTCGTAATTAGCTGCTAAAGTTTGAGGGAAAAACTAGATCAGAGGACTAAAAAACTCGGAATGGTAAATGTGAAATTGTAAAATAACATGGAAAATTCTTATTTAAATAGTATTTTTTATTATTTTATGCATACTTAATGAATCGACTATAGTTTTACCCACTTTTACTATTTAAACATGTATGTTAAATCTATTTTGTGGTTCTTTGTGTAGGTTTACAACTGCTATAGTGAATTTGATGTGAATGATCTTAAAATAAACTTTGACCATAGAGCACACTTTTATCTCTTTTTTGAGCTCTGTTAAACATTGAAAAAGGAACCCCCCCTGGAGTCCTCTTTTAGCTCTTTTCAGACTCTCAAAACATGAAAATATTGTCGAACACTTGTCCTTTAGAGCTCATAAAAGGAATTGAAACGACATCTACTCAGTGTAAGTTTAACCCATTTTCAGACTGGGATAGATTATTTAGAAAAAAGGAACACCCTTGTCGAACATGGCTAGGAGGTTCTCTCAAGTATTATTTTACACTTTTTCGGACTTGAGAGACAAATTTACAAAAAATAACTTGTGGGGTTTTCTTTTATTCCCTTTTTCAAACTCTCTAAACATGAAAAAGGCCCGAGTTTTCACTGTCATTAAACTCATTAAAACATCAAATAGAAACAGAGTTGTCCATCATGACAAGATCTAGTTTCATTTTCTCTAGACTCATTAAGACATCATATAGTGATATATTCACTCGAAGGGTGGAATTATACATAAAGCATATGTTATCCTGCTCAAGCTTATTAAGAAATAAAGAGGTACTGGTCAACAATGACTAGGATAAATGGGAAAGGGATAAATCACTTTATGGTAGCAAGTTTCTATTGAACATGACACTCATTCATTTCATCCCTATGGTTATTGTGTTGGGTTATCTACTTCATGTTATATAATACCTATGGTCTATCACACCATTCATCACTTTTTTTTTGGGTCAATGCTTCCAACTCATTCAGTCTCGCTGATATCTTCAAGAGAAGTCACTCACTAATTCTTCATCCTTTGCAATACTCATAAAACCCTCATTTCATTACCACCATCCTGAGCATTTCTACATCAATTACATTTTGTCTCTAAAATAATTACTCTCGTTTCATGTCATTGATGGGTGTTACATCAAGGTACTCTTGTGACGTGTCGCTTCCTGTCGACATCAGCTCATCATCTAGGAAGTTGACTTAGAAACACCCTTTCAATACCTTGAATATTTCATACATCAATGGAAAGTTGCTCACTTTTGACCACAGGTTGACATAACTGGACTTTGGCCGAAACACTTTGTATAGTTTTCAACATCAAATCATCTATTCAAACCATGCATATTGTATTGTAGTACCTTAAGAGCCATTATCATCATCGATGGTTTCTCTCGTGTATATTAATGTCTTACATAATTAGCTGGTAATCAAACGGTGTCTTCCCATCTACGAATTCAGATCACATATTCACATCATTTTACTCATGCTTAAGCGATCGAGTGAACGAGATAGAAAACCAAAAATCTAGTTTCATCCTTTTGGGTTGCGATTTCAGGAGTAGTACCAAATTATCTGTACGATGGATTTACACAGATGGTCATCCTGTCATGGGTCTATATCTTTAGATGAATTTTTGATGATATGATAGTTTATGTGCTGAGTATGGGTATGCCTCCCTTAGAAATTCATGTCTAAGACGAAAAGCATATCATGATGCAATGTATTGTAATTGATGCAGGTCATCGTCCGCTTCAGATCCTACTCATCACATTGTAAAGCATATCACTCAACATTGTCATTTTTTACTTCATGATTTAGGGGCAGCTCTTACCGGTCAATTTCGGCATCCCTCCCAAAACCTAGTTCACTATAAGTTAGGGTTTATCATACTCTAAATAATTTGCTACTTGCCTTAAACAAGTCATCCCATTGTTTTTTTTAATCCATGAAAGTTTCACTGCTTGAAGTCTAGTTGAAATGCTCCATTGCGCCACCAATGTACCCCTAGATTGCAGTAAGGGCTTTGTAGAGCATTTACTCACATGAAATATAGTGTTGCGGAGAATATAGGTCCACATAATAGTCTATTGTTCGACTGAGAGTGAATTTTTGAAAGGATTTTGGGAATATTCCCACTTTCTAGTGACTTATAGAAGTTGTTCCAGCTATCATACTATCTAATAAAATCGAAAATGAACACCATGGAGCCATTATATCACTTATCCTCCTATTCCATTGAATAAGGAAACTTCCTCATACATTTATAAAAATGTAATTCAATGACCAATTAATGCCAAACTTCCTTAATTTCTTACAAATTGAGCAGTAGTCATCGTGCACAAGAGATCAAGAGTTTGAATTTGTAGAGTTATGCTGGTAATATTACAACTCCTTGAGGCATTTTTAACATGTAATGTTATGCTTCTGGAGTGATGATGCTAATGCGATGAGGATAGGGCTAAAGCTGGAGATAGTTGACATAAAATCGATCCAACTAGTTGTATCTTCTCATTCTACCTGATAATAAACAGATTTGTTCCTTTCCTAATACATGTGTCCATGCTTTTATATATGTATTTTTAGATGCAATCAATTCAATTTGATTAATATGAATATATTATATGCCTTTATTTTTCTTTAACCATGTGGTTAATTGGTTTTGTGTGCCACAAGCCATAGTTACAGATCATGGAAAGAATTTTTGTAACTACACGATGACTGAGTTGACTACCAAGTTAGGACAATCACATGATAGTTCTACCCCTTATTATCTGCAAGCTAATGGACAAGTTGAAGCCATAAAAAAATTTCTTAAGTGTATGGTTCAACGAATGATTGGGGTTCATAAATGAAATTGGTATTTAATCCCGTACTTTGCTTTGTGGGCTTTACTCCCTTTCACGTGGTTTATAGTCTGGAAACTATCTTATCGATTCAGTGTAATATTACCAAATGGGAAAGCAACAATATATGAACGCAAAACTAGAAATAGTAGTGTAAATCAGGTAGACCAATATGGGGCGATAACATTATGTATAACAAAATAAAATCAATACAAAATAGTGAGGCATAAATCATATGAAATGAGGAAACAAGCCTCCCATAAACAATCACTCCCAAATCTGAGTTGTTGCTACAATACAAAATGCTGAAGAGCTACTACAGCGTTCTAATATTAAGCATAACTACATCTGTAGATCATACAATGATATAAAAATGCTGATATAGGGCCCAATATATACTAGATACATAGATCTGGACCCTAGATCAGCTTTGTAAGACAATCCACGAGGGTTTCCAGAAAATGCACACAATGTGCCAATGTAAGTTGCAACCCTAGGGATGAAGGTATGCTAGAACAACATAAATGAGAATATATGTATGAAGTTGATGTAGAAACCTACAACTATACTCCAATATATCTTGTGAATGAAAGAATAACTCCTCCACTGAAGAAATCACCTCCCAAAAAACCACTGCAACCACCCTTGTAACTCCTCCCTAAAATAATGCAGATCTGGACTGAAAATGCTTTGTAGGGGATAAATACTCCTTGTCCTAATGCAAAATATGTTAATAAAGACAAAGGGGCTTATTTATAGGCCTTAAAATAGATGGAAACCTTCATCCACTACAAAGATAGCTCTGAATTCACCCAATATAATTCTCCACCACTGCATCCTGCAACACAGCACAATTCTAAGAAAAAACTGTGCTAATGAAGTAAGTTGTAGCTTGGCCTTAAGCCTGTGTGTGGAAATGTAGTGCAATACTATCCCAAGAGGCCTCTCAAGGGAAGAGGTGGGATTCCCAACTGGGAACACCCTGTGCTAAACATCACTATAATCTTAACTAAACATCTCAAGAGAGCAACAAGTCTAAATAGACCATATAAAAAATAATAATCCAAAACATAACCTGATATGGCTGCCATCCTCTTCCTTATATAAGTTATGAGATTCATCACCATTTTCCCCAATCAATTACATCACTACCTCCATGAAATCAATCTCCCTCCAAAACTGCATTGTCCCACCATGAATGCCAATCCTCCATAACAAAGCTATTTGATTTGGTCAAAGTTGACCCAGTCTTCGTGCTCTAGCCTCTTTTCACACCTAAGGGTCTTCAATCCAGCTTTTAGATGACCTCCATTCAGACTAGGTGTGTCTTTTATTCCTACTGAGGAGATTGATGGGTCTCTATACCCTCTTATTCCTTTATCTAAGAGAAAAATCAAAATTTAATATTCCAATTATCTATGTGCTAATTTAGGAATATTACATTCCTCCCCTCCCAAATGTTGCTTGTCCTCAAGAAAGTACATGGATAGAACTAAAGAGCTTCTCCTCTTCCTCCTATAGCATCATCATATGATAAGTTCCTCCAAAGAACAAGATTCTCTCTCATCAATATGTACTCAAGCTTCTCCTCCCAAGTGTATAAATATGCCTTTCGTGAAAATTACAAAGGGCTCTTATCATGAACAAGTGGGATATCCATGGAAGCAAATATATTTTTTCTACGGGCCTTCTTGGGGCATGGAATCTAAAATATATTGGGAACCATCATTCCATGTGAAGCTCCCATCCCCAAGCTATCATCCATACAGAATGAGTCATACTCCAAAATGGTAACTCATAGAAATACTCCTCCACCTTAGGCTCCCAAAAAGAGGGTGGGTTTCATTTTTGAACTTGATAGACCAAATGGCCTACCCCATGCTATCTCTCTCTCAACTTATGGAAAGTGTAGATCTATTGTTGATATTGGGCTGCAATGATGTTGCCCTCAAGATTCAAAAGGACAACTGGATCTCCAAAGACCCCTCCTGTAGTTTCATGAGCCAAAACCATCCCATACAAATTGAATGGTACATCATCACCATGTGGTATCCAAATCAGAAAAATGATGAAGGTTATGTGCAATTTTTGATAGTACCAATGGTTTCTCCAACCGATACAACGCAGTTTTTCCAACTGTTGTTTTAGAACATCATGTGGCAAGTTGTCTCCCAACAAGTGGCTAGTTGTACATGTTTTCTCATCTACTTGAGGTAGTAAATGGTATAATATATCAGATGAGCACGATAAAAATAAAACAATAATTTCCCAAATTCACGCAAAGAAGGGATATCTGCATCATAAATTTTGGCCCTAGAATGACCATGAAACCCAAAAATAACCTTTCCCTCTTATGGAAAAATGCACTGTACATAGATGGTGAGATAATGAAAATACTTTATGAAATGATCAATAAGTATAGAAATACATTTATTACCATCAATTGTGAGTAGGCTAAAATTAAGGTCCATAGATGAGCCTTCCCATGAGAATCTCCTCATAAAGGTTTGCAAAATGAAGGGATGCATAATCCCCTTGGAACAATCAATCAATAGATACATACTCCCAAGTGATAGTGTTGTTGGCCTTAGTTATAAGGATCTTGCCACTCCATGACTCCATTATTTGACATGCCATATGCCAAAGTCATCCACGATCATGCTTCTATGTGTTGAATTCTCCTTCCTATGTGGAAGTTCCTCCTAATCCTTCAACGCTGAAGGGTAGCCTCTTTGCACTTTGATTGTGCCATTCCTTTCTCCTAAAACATCCTACAAAGTATGGGAGAAATACAGCCCATACTCTCACAAGAGTAGCCAAAGAAAAAAGAACTCTTGCTGCCTCCTAACACCTCCATCATACAAATCATGAGGTGAAAACATGATGACTGACAAGAAGAATGTCATATCAACACAATGAACCCAAACTACTTTCTGCCATATGATTCAAGTTCTATTCCATGTCCCATCCACCAACATACTCTTTGAAATACAATGTGTCATATGATGACCAAAATATTTTAAGAGTAGCCAATGCCTCCTTGTATCCTACTTTCCTATGTAATATATATGCAGGTAGCTTTCCAGCCTCTTTCTCATCAACATCACCCATCCAACGAATGGTGAGTGTCTATCATCATGCTCAAAATTGGTATCCCTCCAATGGAGAATACCATCCTCCCAAATCATATTTCTCTCTTTGCATTTGATGGGATGTTGAAATGAAATATCCTAGAGATATCCAAATGAATACCACTCATTAATGACCAAGTTGACCCCATAAGGATCCGAATAAGGTGTAGTAAAAAACTTCTCATCAAAATGTGGAGTGCTCATCAAGAAATATCCATCATAATAATGGAAGATAAGATGTCTCTCATCAAGCATCTGCCTATCCCCTGCTACACATGTAGAATGGTCATTGGAATGATAAAATGAAGGTTGGCCCCCCAACCCATCACTACGGCTCCATGACAATGCTGATGATCTCCATAATGGTGCACTAGATGTCTCATTCTCATGCTCAATGCTAAACAGATAGTTCTGCATTACATTGTTTAGGAAAAAACTCATCCTATCCTCTAAAAATCTACACTCCAACCCCAAGATTTGTGTTCAGCTCAACAATGACACAATAGGATGAATGTACATCTCCTCCTTGAAAAAATCATGGCTCCTCAATGTAGTGATAGTTTTTTGAGCCAATTCGGCAGTGTATCTTAATCGTAGGTCATGAAATGGCATATTCCCACACTTCTCCATAAGATGTGATGAAATAATATAAAGTGGAAAAATTTCCATACCTTGGTTTTGCCTAGGAACATATTGTACTGCTACAAGGGTTCCATCATTTGGTTTTATGACTTCCCAAACTATTTATGATGATGTCTGCTCTTCTATGGCTGCATCAGCGCTAGTACAAGTCTCCTCCTCCTCATGCATCTCCTGAATTGAGCATGGGACTCTAAATGTCAAGATATCAATACCAGATTGCAAGGGTGCAAGTGTTCTTTCTCTTGATGCAAGTGCTCCTGTAGCAAGTGGGGGCGAAGGCTTCTTCTTCACTGATTTCTTCTTTTCTAACTTCTTGATCAACCTTTGAATAAAGTCTTCATATGTAGTCACTCTTGCATGACTCAAATGGACGAACCACCAAATGTTTGCTTCACCCTCAAGGTGCAGCGCTGCAATCTCAAGAAATTCTCTCTATACTACTGGATGTAGCAGGAAAAATGCATCCAACTTCATTCCCCAAGCTCTTGCTGTACATGTGGATGACCCATCAAATGTAGATAATATAAATCTATTTTTTCAAGGTATTCTTTCTTATTTGAGCTAAATGAACTGTGGGAGACTTAGATTCTCCATTAAATCTCTAGGTTGAGACTTATATTATGCAATATACTCCCTTAGAATATCATGATCTAAGTGCCCTCCATCTCCATGCCTCTTTTCTTCTTCTTCAAAAAGAAATGGCATAGTATGTTTCTTTGGAGCTCTATGCAATACCAAATCTCCCTTTTGCTAATAGGAAGTGCATGGACCTTCCCCATCTTGAAACCATAGTGTGTTTTCATTTCTTTTCTCAACCTTTCTTTGCTTGACCTCCTTGATGAGGTCCCTCATAGATCTAAAAAGAGATGAGTCAAAACTCATTCCTTCCATCATTCTAATATCTTTCTCCTTCTTCTTATTCTCCTAATAGCATAATGGCTGAGATCAACAGGCTGAGCCAAGATTATGCCATGATACCACTGTAATATTCCAAAATGGGAAAGCAACAATATATGAACACAAAACTGGAAATAGAGATGTAAATCAAAACATCAACAAGGGATACCAATATGGGGCCATAAAATTATGTATAAGAATACAAAATCAATACAAAATAGTGAGGCATGAACCATATGAAATGAGGAAACAAGCCTCCCATAAACAATCACTCCCAAATGTGAGTTACTGCTACAATACAAAATGTCAGAGAGTTGTTACAAAGAAGTCATTTTAAGAATAATTATAGCTGGATATCATATAGTGATATAACAATATTGATATAGGCCCCAATAGATACTACATACACAAATTTGGACACTAGATCAATGTTCTAAGACAATCCAAGAGGGTTTCTGGAAAATGCACACAATGTGCCAATGTAAGCTGTAGCCCTAGGGCTGAAGGTATGTTGCAACAATAGAAATGAGAATATATGGCTAAATCTGATGTAGAAACCGAAAAATATTCTCCAATATATTCTCCAGATGAAAGAATAGCTCCTCCACTGAAGAAATCACCTCCCAAAACAACCACTACAACCACCCCTACAACTCCTCCCTAAAATAACGTAGATATGACTGAAACTACGCTATAGGGGATAAATACTCCTAGGACTAATGCCAAATATGTAAATAAATCCCAAGGGGCTTCTTTTTGAGCCTTCCAATGGATGTAAACCTTCCTGCACTGCAAAACTAGCTCTGAAGTCACCCAATATAATTATCCACTACTACACCCTGCAACACAACACAACTCTAAGCAGCAACTGTGTTGATGAAGTAAGCTATAGCTTGGCCTTAAGCCTGAGTGTGTAAATGTAGTTCAATATTCTCCCAGGAGGCCTCTCAAGGAAAGAGGTGGGATTCTTGATTGGGAATACCCTGTGCTAAACAACACTACAATCTTATCTAAATAGTTGAAGAGAGTAACAAGTCTAAATAGACCATATAAAAAATAATAATCCAAAACATAACCTCATATGGCTGCCGTCCTATTCCTTATATAATTTATGAGCTTCCTCACCATTATCCCCACTCAATTAGATCACTACCTCTATGCAATCAATTTCCCTCCAAAACTGCGCTATCCCACCATGAATTCCACTCCTCCATAACAACGCTAATTGATTTGGTCAAATTTGACCCAACCTTCATGCTCCAACCCCTTTTCACACCTAAGGGTCTTCAATCCAGCTTTTAGATGACCTCCATTCACACTAGGAGTGTCTTTTATTCCTACTAAGGATATTTATGGGTCTCCATACCCTCTTATTCCTCTATCTAAGGGCAAAATCAAAATTTAATATTCCAATTAGCTATGTGCTAATTTAGGAATATTACATTCAATGTGAAATTCCATTGTGAAACTCACAATTGACATGCTACCTGACACTTCTGATGAAGTGGAACGTATTCTAGATCTCATCCATCTAGATGAAATGTGTCGTGAATCCGCATTGACTAATGAATCACATAAGAGACGAATCAAGGTGCAATATGACCAAATGTCAAGCCTCACACCTTCTCGGAAGGACCCACAGTCTTGGTTTATGATCAGGAAGTTGATAATATATGAATAGGAAAATAAAAATCATTATGGAATGACCCCTATATTGTCAGGTGTGTTCTGGAAAAGGGTGCCTATGAGTTAGTAGATTATGATGGGATTCCATTGTCGTAGCCTCGGAATGGGATGTATCTTGAACGTTACTATAATTTATTCTGCGTAATAAAAATTGTACGATATTGTATATTTTCTTTGATTTCATGCGTGTCATAGTGTGTCTTTCAAGTGTTTTCATATGGTTTGTAATCTGATTTTCATTTTTTTTGTAGATGTCAGAATTTTTAGAACCATTTTTTAGTTATGTCGATGGTGCTAGTTGTAGTACACAGAATCTATCCTCTACAACATGGGCCATCTTCCCTCCAAGTGGTGAGTAGTGAGTTTCCAAGGGATTTATATTGGTCAATCCACGAACAATATCGTTGACTATAGTGAATTGATGGAACTCCTCTCTGATGCCTTTTCACTTAGCATTGGCCACATCATCATTAGGCTAGACTCACGCCTTGTCGTACTACAATTTACTAGTGTTTATACTGTCTGAAATCCAGCTATTCATCACATGTTCCTTATATTTCATCTTTTGGAAAGACATTTTTTTTACATTCAATATCAAAAAATTTCCAGAAAATTTAACACTTTGACTGATTCTTTAGCGAATTAAGTGTTAAATAGACATTTTCAACATATGTTAAAAATAATTTTCAATTCAAATCTCACAATTAGATAGGATTCCACATAACCATAGGAAAACATTGAAATTAAAATAGATAGATAATCGATTTTTTTACAAACAATTATGCCGAAGATATGTTGGTCATATGACCTCAAAATGTATGTAGACATAGCATATCCTAAGTAGATCTAGTGGTGCTCATGGCAGTAGGTCACTCCTTAAGCTATCATGTGCAATATCCTCATCCATCGACTAGGCACACTAAAAGTATGGAGCTGTAGACTCATCAGTAAATACTCGATTCAGACATCTAGTATCTCGAGAGTCAACCCCTTTACAGGCTACTGTAACTCAGCCCAAGCCTTTGCCAAATATAAATCCGAAAGGGCTGCTCTACCAATAATCCTCTCTATCGGTTCAGTTGCCTATTTTGCGTGTCTCACTGGTCAAACAATAACTACATTTGCATACATAAAACATTTGTATTTTAGTATTTGAAACATAAAAAATAAAAAATATGTAAATAACCCAAAAAATCCAAAAACATGGTCAAATTTTTTTACCTATAGCACCCCAATGAGCATTGACTGGTAAAATCAAATATGGGTCTCCATGGAAATCCATCCCTGTGGATGGATGCTCCTTTATGATGATATGTTGTCGTTCCATAAAAGTAAAAAATGTAGCAGAGAATGAGATCGATGACTCAACACCATTTCTAGCCATCAACTCTACCCACCGCTCCATCCACGGATCCCTAGGACGAGCTACACCCACTTTCACATGTTATGGCTGCATCAATGGAACTCACTCCAAAATGAAAGTGAACAAGATTGATCCATATCTAAAATTATTCTTCTTGCCACTTTTCACTTTGGTCAATTTTCCTTTCATCTCAGAGAGTACTGCATCAACCCAGTTGAACACAGTTAGCTCGACACACTCAACCACATACTACATGTATGGTCATTTAGTGACATGAATTGTCATGCTGCCAGCTAAATTTGTGATGGTGAATAGGAGTATTCGCAAAGGCATATCAAGCACATCCCTGATATTTATCTTTCCATAATTGCTAGGCTCTCTACCCTGCCGACAAAACTGTCGAATGTAATTCTTCACTATCTCACCTCCACAGATGGAACCTCCAAGGGAAATGGGGGAACCACATCTCAAAAAACCTATTAAGAATTAAATTTTTTCAACTAGTATTGTGAGAAATTTGTCCCCAATGTGAAATGCATGTTGTGTCGTATCCAAGTGTGAATCAAGGACTGAAATAGTTCCAAATGTTTCCTCATCCCTGATATTCTGATGTACTTGAGTAACCCACAGTCTCTCAGGGCTCTCATAGTTCCAGGATCATTTAGGGAAACCATATCATGTTCCTCATGTTCTCCTTCTCACCATGTAATCGACATTCTCAGCCGATCAAAGCTTGAAAGAAAACCATAAGCTTAGTTAGGATTCATTCCATGCGAAAAACTAGAGAAATTTTGGGCACAAAACACAATAAAAATTTCTAAATTGTGACCAATTCACTCGTGTTCCTTAGACAAAGAATTTTAGAGCACCCGAGCTTCATTTTAGCTCCTCTAGAACATACTTTTCGACATTCAAGGGTGTGTTGGTGGTCAGACATTGTATATTTACTCTAGGAGCCCCAAAACCCTAAAATTTTTGCATTAAATTGAAAAATAATGCTACAAATAGAAAGAAGAAGGTCAGAACTCTTACCTGGTCCCAATAGAATGAGAAATGGTCCATAGAATCTGTCACAATTATTTGTTGAAGTTTGAGGGAAAAACTAGCTCAAAGCACTAAAAAGCCTGGAATGGTAAATGTGAAATGGTAAAATAGCATGGTAAATTCTCATTTAAATAGTATTTTTTATTATTTTATGCATATTTAATGAATCGACTATAGTTCTTATCCATTTTTACCATTTAAACATGTATTTTTAATCCATTTGGTGGTTCTTTGAGTAGGTATACAACTAGTATTGTGTAGTATTCCCAATTAGTCCTAAGCTAATGGGAATATTCATTTTTGTTTTATTTTTCTGTTTCATGAATAAAAATGTAAAGGAGATTAAAAAAAACTCCTAAACAGTAAATAAATCAATGCCAGATGTGAAAAAGGCTAAATATTGGCTTTGTAAGCAAGCACCCTTAGGTGTGAATGGGGTTGGAAATTTTGACTAGGTCAACCATGACCAAATCTATAGCTTTGTCTTCGAGGAGTGGCCACCAATGAGGTACAACACAAATTTAGATGGAGATGGCTTGTGTGAAAGAAGATATTTCATTAAAGGTGGTTTACGGTTTACAAGATCTTAACCTATAAAAGGAAGGGGATGGAAGCATGAAAAGGTTGTTGATGATATTGTATTTTCTAAATGTATTGTCTGTTTAGACATACAACTTTTTTTGGTTGTTTAGCCTAGATTGCAAATGTTGTTTAGCATTGGGTGTTCCTGATCGGGAATCCCACCTCTTCCCATTGAGTAGCTCTTAGGAGAGACTTGTATTTCTTAGTCCACTATCTGGTTGAAGGCCAACCTTCTTCTTCCAACTACAACATAGATCCTGTTGAAGGTTTAGCTATCTCTGAAAGCTGCAACAAGTGTAGGCTTGATCTACTCAAATATAGACCATTTTAGTGTTCCTTTTCAGTGGAGAAGTCTTCTATTCCATTTTCAAGAGATTATTTTACATCTTGAGCTTCATTTTCTAAACTTGGCATGTGGAAAACCATGTTATAAACCATACAACGCAGTTTTTCTTCCAGATCTGCGTTTCTACTGTATGTATTGTTGCAGGGTCATTTGACACACCATCTGGAGAAGTGGTTTCAATTGTTGGGGATCTGCCCTTCACTTTGGATATCCATTAGAGTGATCATTCTATTGTCTCAAATCAGATCAAATTGATTTATAGATATGAATCTTTCTACAGATCTGATGTGTTAAAACTCAAATACACAAATTGCACATGGTGTAATGCTAAAAAACCCAAGGGGATTCTGGAGAAGAGCCTATTTAGTGTATGGATCTGTTGCAGATCTGAATTTTTATGCACTAATTTTCTCTAGATCTAAAGTGTGATACATGTGATTGCATTTTCAAGGAATTTTTAGTCCATACATGTGATTGCAGCACCTCTTTTAGAGTATTTTCTTCTATTGAAGACTTCTATTTCCTGTTGTACATCTCATGGGCCTCATTGTACATCTAATTTTCTGTTTTAAATGTTAAAGAAGAGTCTCCATATTTTCCTCCTACTCGTACTTTGATGATCTGCGTTGTTTTTCCTGCATATCTTTCATGCATTGTTGTATTCCCCATTTGGGAATATTACAGTGGTATTAGAGCATCATCTTGGCACAGCCTGTGCATTCTAAAAATCCAATATGTCTTTTGGAGAAGGAGAACCTCTTACTGATAGAGAGAAGAGGTATATCAAGAGAAGATAGAAGAAGAAATTTGATTACACCAATGACAATGAAGACAAGGGTAAATCCCCTGTATTTGGAAGTGAAGAACAAGAAAATGATTTCCCTAAGATCCTTTTGAGAGCCATGCAAGATCTTGCTAGAGATATCAAAGAGATGAGATTGGACAGAATCAAAGAATCCCCTAAAGGATTTAATCTTGGAGAAACCTCTGGCATGTCTCACAACTAGAATGATCAACCAATGCATCAGCCACAAGTTTCCCAATGCTCTACCATGCCTACATTTTTGGCTATGGGAAATGAAGGGTTTCAAGAGCAAGAATCTCTTGAAGACTATTTTGAAGAATATGAGTCTCAAAATTAGAGATTCAAATATCACTTAACTTTTCAGGAGTTTTGTCACCTCAAGGACAAAAGAAGACCAGGGCATCATCATTGAGGCAGAGGATTCATTCAGAATCATGATCAAAATCATTCTATGGGAATATTATTTTTATCCAACTTTGATGGGTCATCCAAGTGTTCTTCCAAAGCATGGGTAGAAAAAATTTACATCTACTTTCAGTTGAACAAGGTTCCAGAGATGGAGGCTATCAAGATTGTAGCATTGCACTTTTAAGGTGAAGCACATGATTGGTGGTTCCATGGATTTTCTACATTGGGTCATTCTAATGTGACTACTTATTCAGATTTCACTAGAAGGATGGTGGAAATATTTGATAGAAGATATCCAAAGGCATTGTAATATCCCGGAATTGGGACTGTCAGCAATACATGTCTGAAAAACGCATTTTTGAGAAATGTATACTACACAAACCAAAATTATCTCTTGGAGCCCTTAGATCTGACAATTTAAGACCTAAATCCAGGAGGTGATCAGAAAAAAATCCTTCTACGTGAGGTAAACAAGTCTCCCACACCTAGTATGATTGAAAATGCCCAAGAATGGGACTGCAACAATACAAAACAATATTGTTTAGAAAATAATGCATTTAGTAGAGTAAGACTAGGAGGCCAATATGGAGGCTTAAAAACTACATGTACATCAACAAATTAGATTTAAAATGTGGCCCATACAATTTAAAAGCGAAAAATAGAAGACGTATATGAAGAAATCTGTCAAAGGGAGGTGTTGCAACACATGTATTGACTACAAAAGGGCTCGAAAATGTTATTTTAAAGAGCTGCATCAACTATATATTATAATTCAGATATAGAGCAGATCTGTGTACAAAATATTAGATCTATATCATATCTATACACTAGAAGATCTCCTCTACAAAATCCCCTTGGGGTTTTGAGAAAAACATGAAATACAAAGAGTAGAGCTAAGATCTAAAGTTGCAGATCTGCAGTAATATTCATAAATTTCTGAAGTAAATAAAATAATAGGCAGATCATATCTTAATAGAACATGGATTAGATATATAATCCATGGATCACCACAATGAAGGGAAGAACCCAACACTAGAGATCTCTCCTCCAAAAGTGTGTCAAAACACCCTGCAACTGTACACTTCCAAATAATGTAGTCCTGGAAGGGACACTGCATTGTAGGCTCTAGTACTAGTTTGGCCTGATGCCAAGATCTGAAAATGCAGGTCCAAAGGTCTAATACTCTCTTGCTAAGGGGATAGAAGGCTTTCCCACTGAAAATATGCACTAGATTGGCCTAGATCTGTGTAGATCTAGCCTACACTTGTTGTAACTTAAAAGAACAACCAAACCCTCAATAGGATCTACGTTGTAGTTGGAAGATGAGCTTGGCCAAATGCCTGATAGTGGAAAATATTAGCAAGACTCCTCCAAGAGTTACTCAATGGAAGAGGTGGGATTCCAGATCAAGAACTCCCTAGTGCTAAACAACGCTATTCTCAGCTAAACAGAAAGAGAATGATATATGTCTAAACTAACAATATATTCATAAATATACACAATCAACAACCTTCTTCTATTGTCCTCCTCTTCCTCTTATAAGATGAAAGTCCTGCCAAACCCTAAACGATCTTAATGATTTAGCTCCTTTCACATGTGTAGCCTCCAACTAAAGCTGCATTGTGCATCTAGGAGATTCACTGTATCTAGACAAAAATGTTGATTTGGTCCTGGTTGACTTGGTCAAATGATCCAGCCTCTTTCACACCTAAGTGTGCTTATGTAAATAGCCCAGATTTAGCTTTTTTCACATGTGGTATTGATTTATTTTTCTATTTAGGATTTTTATTGATCCTCCTTTACAATTTTATTCATGAAATAGAAAAATGAAACAAAATTGTATATTCCCATTAGCTTGGGCTAATTCGGAATATTACAGTCCTCCCCTCCAAAATGTTTCTTGTCCTCAAGCAACTGATAGGGTGAGTGCTGCAACACTTCTCCTCCTCGATTGGTGGCACCATCAAAGATCAATCTTTCACAAGGTAAGTTTTCACCAATCCAACCCTCCATGAATTGTTCCTCCAAATTCATTATGAGATGTCCATAATCCATCCTACAAGGAGTCACGAACTCACCTGAAACAAAAATGGCTGAACTAATACTCTCTCTAGAACATGTAGCATAAGGTATGTAGAGAGTTTCCATCCCATGTGGTACATACAAGCTTCCCATCCTCCCTCCATACAATCCCATAAAAAGTAAAACTATATCATCAAGGTATGGAAGAAAAATTACATATATACAAACAGAAATTGGAGCATGAGGAGGTGGGTCATAGTGCCACATATGATACTAGTGCATTTCATCTCCTGCCTGCATCAGATCAAGGTATGGTAAGTTTTTTCCCCACGATTTACTTGTTGCACATGTCATATCACCATGGCTAAAAGTGTGATATATGTTTGGTGCCTTTGGGAAGCACTTATAATGAAATGGAATCTCCCTTTTCTCAACAAGGGAGTGGAAAAATTTAGAAATTTTAGTGGCCCAATTTGTGCCATGAGATTCATATGATACATCACTCCTCCTTGGAGTTATGGCGTGCATAAACATGGTGAAATAATATGTAAAATCAGAGAATGAAACTTTCTTTACATGATCAAATTCTTCACCAACCATGTCTCTCCTACACATGGAGTTGTGCATGGATATTTCTCCTCTTTCAAAAGAAGGAAGAAATGGTTGAAATGAATCTTGCATAGTGTCCCTTGGCTTCTCCAACTCCACATGGCTCATGCATTCTAGAAAATGCTGATGTAGCTCTCCTCCAAAGCCTTCCCATTCAAAGCATCTCATGATATTGTTGTAGATCTTCATAGAATAGGTAGGGCTGAAACAAAACTCTTTGTAGGCCATTTGTAGCATCCTCTCCTTGAGCTTGGAGGCTCTAGGTAAGAAGATCCTATCATGATGATAGATGACTCCCTCATGGACTAGATATCCCTCTTCATGAAGCTGGTTATCAAGCATCATGCAAGTGTGAAGATATTTTGAATAATCCACCAACAACTGGGATTTTCAATATAGATATACACTCCCCAACAATGACAGTGTTGATGATGCATCAATAGGAATGTTTGTCATGTTTCTAATATCCTCTTTGACATATCCTATGCCAAAGGTACATGTGGGAAGGACATACCTTGCCTTCTTCTTCTCTAACAATGCAGAATAAAAAATGAAGGTGGGTGATGCTGATGAGAGAAGAAAATATCCCTCCTTCTTGTGCTTGCCCAAGCCTTCCACCACCATAGTTGTGTCTTCCAATTCTCCCACCCCCCCCCTGGATCTGATCTTGGAGCATCATGTAGTGAGATATTTCTCACCAAAATTGAATCTTGTGGCCTCCCAGGTGGTTTGCCACTAGATAAGAGTGTCCTTTGCAGAAATCTCATGAACATAATAGATGGGACAATGAGGTCCTTGCTTCCACTGCACAAATACATCTCTGTTTCCTATGTGGAAGTGTTATGTGAGGGGTAAGTATGCATGCCTTTGATCATTTGAGGTGCACCACTATTCTTCTCCACCCATTCCATTTTAAAAGCCTCTCAATCAGTGGTGACTTTCCCTAATGTAATCAACCATTGAACACCCAAAATAACATTGGTGTCTGGTATGTAAACTACAAAGAAGTGATCCACCAAAGTGTAGGATACCATGGTGACTGAAAGTGATGGGACATAATGCATGCATTGCATTGTTCTATCTCCTGGGACCAAAATAGAGAATCCCTCAAAAGTATCAATGGGTATTTCCCTCCTTTGCACAATATGGGCATCAATGAAATTGTGGGTAGCCCCACTGTAATTCAATACAAAAACCCTCTGATTCATGATTGAACCCTAAAATATTAAGGTCAAGTACATAGGTAATCCTCTCAAAGATGCAATATTTCCTCCAATAGGAGCGAATGCTCCATTCCCATCTCCTGATGGTTTTGGATCTCCTTCAACATTTTTAGTGTTGTGACCCCTTCTTGGTCCATCATCTTCGTATTCTTCAAGATCTGAGAAGACCTCTATATAGTGTGCTTTTCCAGCAGCAAATTTATGTCTAGGTACCCATGGTTCTTGGCAAGTAAAGCATAGCTTATTTTTTCTTAGATATCTCTGGACTTCATCATCAATAGGCTTCTTGTATGAGCTCTCCTTTGAAGGAGAAACTTCCTCTTCCTTTCCTTTAGAAGGAAAAGAGGGCTTGTTCAGAATGTTTGCCTTTACTTTTGGCAAGGCATATTGAAGGTCTCTAGCCCTCTCAATGGCATCATGCAAGGTAGTGGGATTGGTATATTTAACCAACCCATGCAGAGGTTCATCTAAGCCATCGATGAACATGTACACCCTCCTTGCTCGAGACAAGACAGGAACCATAAAAGATAATCTCAAAAATTCAGAAATATAAGACTATGTATTACCTGATTGCTTCACATTTGCAAGGCTTATGAAAGGTGCTTCTAGATCCGTTCTCTCAAACCTCTCCACCAATCTTCTAGTGAACTCAGAATAAGCAGTCACATTGACATGAGCCAATGTAGACAAGCCATGGAGCCACCAGTTGTTTGCTTTACCTTCAAAGTGCAACACTGCAATCTTGATAGCTTCCATCTCGGGGACTTTGTTCAACTGAAAGTAGATATCTCATTTTTACCCATGATTTGGCAGAACAAGTGGATGACCCATCAAACTTGGGTAAAAATAATCTTCCCATAGAGTGATGTCGATCATGATTCTGAGTGAATCCACCATCTCTATGTTGATGCCTTGGTTTTCTTATTCTTTCCTCAAGGTCACAAAACTCTTGAAAAATCAAGTGATCCTTGAATCTCTGATTCTGAGACTCATATTCTTCAAATTAGTCTTCAAGAGATGCTTTCTCTTGAGGCCCTTCATTTTCCACAGCCAAAAAAGTAGGCATGGTAGAGCGTTGTGGAGCTTTTGGCTAGTTCACTGGTTGATAATTCCAGTGATGAGACATGCCAGAGCTTTCTCCAAGATGAAATCTCTTAGGATATTCCTTGATTCTGTCCATTATCATCTCTTTTATTTCTCTATCAAGATATTTCATGGCTTTCAAAAGGGTTTTTTCAAACTCCTTTCTATCTTCATCACTTCCAGATTTAGGGGCTTTTCCCTTGGCTTTATCATCATTGGTGTAATAAAATTTATTCTATCTTCTTCTCAGGTAGCTCTTCTCTCTGTCAGTGAGAGGATCATCCTCTTATGAATAAATATTGGCTCTTTAATAAATCAAATCACAGGCTGTGCCAAGATGATTTCTCCAATACCACTGTAATATCCCAAAATTGGGATTGTCATCAATACATGTCTGAAAAACACATTTTTTAGAAATGTATGCTACATAAATAAAAATAAGACCTTAGATCCCTTATATATTACAATATAAGACCTAAATCCAAGATGATATCAGAAGATAATCCTTCTAGATGAGGTAAACAAGTCTCCCACACCTAGTATGGCTGAAAGTGCCCAAGAATGGAACTGTAGCAGTACAAAACAATAACACTAAAAAAATAATGTAGTTTAGCAGAGTAAGAATAGGAGGCCAATATGGAGGCCTAAAAACTACATGTACATCAGAAAATTAGATTTACAATGTGGCCCATACAATGTCAAAGAGAAAAATAAAAGAATTATATGTATAAATCCCTCAAAGGGAGGTGTTGCAACACATGTATTAACTACAAAAAGGATTGACAACATTATTTTAAAGAGCTGAAATAGTTTTATATTACACTTCATATCTATGTTAGATATGTGTAAAAAATATTAAATCTATATCAGAACTATACACTAGAAGAGCTCGTCTACAAATTCCCCTTGCGGTTTTGAGAAAAACATGAAATACAAAGAGTAGATCTGAGATCTAAAGTTGCATATCTGCAATAATATTCAAAAATTTATGAAGTAAATACAGTAATAAGTAAATCAAATCTGAATATAAAATGGATTAGATCTATAAACCATGGATCACCACAGTGAAGGGCATAACCCAACACTAGAGATCTCTCCTCCAAAAGTGTCTCAAAACACCCTGCAACTTTACACTTGCAAATAACGCAGTCTTGGAAGGGAAAATGTGCTATAGGCTTTAGTACTATTTTGGCCTAATTCCAAGATCTGAAAATTCATCTCCAAAGGTCTAACACTCTCTTTTCAAGGGGATAGAAGGCTTTCCCACTGAAAAGAGGCACTATATTGGCCTAGATTTGAGTAGATCTAACCTCCAATTGTTGCAAATTACAAGGACAACCAAACCCTCAAAAGGATTTGCATTGTAGTTGGAAGATGAGCTTGACCAAATGCCTGATAGTGGACAAGATCAACAAGACTCCTCCAAGATCTACTCAATGGAAGAGGTGGGATTCCCAATCAGGAACACCCTAGTGCTAAACAGAACTATTCTCAACTAAACAACAGGAGAATGATATATGTCTAAAAAGAAATTATATTCATAAATATAAATAATCAACCACCTTCTTCTGCTTTCATCCTCTTCCTTTTATAAGATGAAAGTCCTGCCAAACCCTAAACCATCTCAAAGATTTAGCTCCTTTCGCATGTGTAGCCTCCAACTAAAACTAAGATGTGCATCTAGGAGATTCACTGTATCTAGAAAACTTTGTTGATTTGGTCCTGGTTGACTTGGTCAAATGATCCAGCTTTTTTCACAACTAAGTGTGCTTATGTAAATAGCCTAGATTTAGCTTTGTTCACATGTGGCATTGATTTATTTTGTTGTTTAGGAGTTTTACTGATCCTCCTTTACAATTTTATTCATGAAACATAAAAATGAAACAAAATTGTATATTCCCATTAGCTTGGGCTAATTGGGAATATTACAGGCACCATTCATGAGCCTTACAAAGTTGAAACAATCAAGTAATACAAAATCTTACATTTCTGAATTTTTAAGATTATCTGTTATGGTTCCTGATTTGTCTGCAGCAAGAAGGGTGTACATGTTCATTGATTGTTTAGATGAACCTCTTCATGGGTTAGTTAAATCTACCAAGCCCACTACCCTGCATGATGCTATTGAAAGAGCTAGAGACCTTCAAGATGCCTTGCTAAAAGCAAAGGAAAGATTTCAGCATAAACCCTATTTTCCTTCAAAGGGAAAGGAATAAAAAGCTACTCCTTCCAAGGAGAGCTCATACAAGAAGCCTCGATGATGAAGTCCAGAAAGATATAAGAAAGAGGAAGCTATGCTTCACTTTCCAAGAATCATGGCCACCTAGACATAGATGTGTTTCTGGGAAAGCACAATACTTAGAGGTCTTCTCAGATGTTGAAGAGGAAGAAGAAGATGAACCAAGAAGAGGTCATAGCACTGACACTGCAAGAGGAGAGCCAACACCATCAGGAGATGGGGGTGGAGCATTTTCTCCTATTGGAGGGGCTCTTGAAACTTTGAGAGGAGCACCCAAGTAATTGAACTTAATAGTTCAAGGGCTCATCTTGAATCGTAGGGTCTTTGTTTTGATTGATAGTGGGGAAACCCACAATTTCATTGATGCCCATCTAGTGCAAAGGAGGGAAATACACATAGATACTTTTGAGGGATTCTCTGTTTTGGTCCCAAGAGATAGAAAAATGCAATGCATGCATTATGAACCATCGCTTTCAGTCACCATGGGAGCTTATTCTTTTGTTGATCACTTCTTTGTGGCTGACATACCTAACACCAATGTGATTTTGGGTGTTTAATGGCTGATTACATTGGGAAAAGTCACCACTGATTGAGGGGCTTTGAAAATCGAATGGGTGGACAAGAAGAGTGGTGAAAATGAAATGATCGAAGGCATGCATACATACCCCTCACATACCACTTCCACACAAAGATCAGAGATGGATTTGCACAGTGGAAGCAAGGACCTTACAGTCCCATCTATCATGCTCATGAGATTGCTGCATGGGACACTTTTATCTAGTGGAAAACCACTTGGGAGGCCACTTGATTCAGTTTTTTTGGGATATTTCTCACAAAATGATGCTCTAAATTCAGATCAAGGAGGGATGGGAGCAATGGAAGACAATGATACAACACTGGGAGTCTTGGGTAGGCTCAAGGAGGAGGGAGATCTTCTCCCCTTATCATCATCACCCACTCTCATTTTTTATTTTGCATTGTGGGGGGAGAATAAGGGAAGGAATCACCTTCCAAAACATACCTTTGGCATGGAATATGTCAAGGAGGAGAGCAGCCACATGACAGAAATTTTTGTTGATACATTATCAACGCTGTCATTGTTGGGTAGTTTAGATCCATATTGGAAATCCCAACTGTTGGTGGGTTATTCCAAAAATATTCACACTTATATGTTACTTGACGACCAGCTGCATGAAGGGGGTTGTTTAGTCCAAGGAGAAGTCATCTATCACCATGGTAGGATATTCTTGTCTAGGGCCTCCAAGCTCAAGGAGAAGTTGCTACAAAGGGCCTCCAAAGAGTTCTATTTCAGCCACACATATTCCATGAGGATCTACAACATCATCATGAGAAGCTTTGAATGGGAAGGCTTCAGAGGAGAACTATGTTAGAATTTCCAAGAATGCATGAACCATGTGGAGTTGGGACAACAATATGACTCTATGAAGGAGTTTTTTCTACCATCTCTTCCTTCTTTTGAGAGAGGAGATAGATCTATTCACCACTCCATTTGTATGAGGAGGATTATTGGTGAAGAACATGCTCATGTAAAACATGTTTTATTTTCTCATTGTATGCATTAGTTCACCATTTTTATGTAGGCCATGACTCCAAGGAGGAGTATTTTATAATGAAGAGTTCATGGCCAACATAGGGCCACAAAAATTTCTGAACTTGGCCACTCCCTTGGTGGACAAAGAGATATTTTTCATCATGATGGGTGCTTTCCTAAGGCACCAAATATATCTCACACTTTCAGCCATGGTGATATAGCATGGGAAGCAAGTAAGTGGTGGGAAAACAAGTTATCACATCTAGATTTGATGCAGGCAGGAGATGCACTGCGCTGGTTCCACTGTGGGATTATGACCCACCTCCATATGCACAAATTTATGTTTGTTTGTAAATTGTTTTTCTCCCATACATTGATGATATAATTGTACCTATTATGGGAATGTATGGAGGGAGGATGGGAGGTATGCAAGTACCTTATGGGATGGAGACTCTCTATGTATCTTATGCTACATGTTTTAGGTAGAGCATTGGGCCAGCCATGTTTTTTTCATTTGATCTATTGTCTCCTGATGGGATGGACTATTTACATCTCATGAGAACTTTGGAGGAGAAATTCATGGAGGGATGGATTGGTGAACACTTAGCTTATGGAAGAATCTTATCACATGTTGGTGTCACCAAGGGAGGAGGAGAAGAGTTGCAGCACTCACCTTATCAGTTGCTTAAGGACAAGCAAAATTTGGAGGGGAGGACTCTAATATTCCCAATTAGTCCTAAGCTAATGGGAATATTCATTTTTGTTTTATTTTTCTATTTCATGAATAAAAATGTAAAGGATATTCATAAAAAATCCTAAACAGTAAATAAATCAATCGAAAATGTGAAAAAGGCTAAATATTGCATATGTAAGCAAGCACCCCTAAGTGTGAAAGGGGATAGATATTTTGACTGGGTCAACCATGACCAAATCTACGGTGTTGTCTTGGAGGAGTGGCCATCAATGAGGGACAACGCAGTTTTAGATGGAGATGGATTGTGTGAAAGAAGTTATTTCATTGAAGGTGGTTTAGGGTTCAAATGCTCTTAACTTATAAAAGGAACGGGATGACAACATGAAAAGGTTGTGGATGATATTTTATTTTTTGAATATATTTTCTGTTTAGACATACAACTTTCTTTGGCTATTTAGCATAGATTGAAAATGTTGTTTAGCATTGGGTGTTCCTGATCAAGAATCCCACCTCTTCCCATTGAGTAGCTCTTGGGAGAGTCTTGTATTGCATATTCCACTATCTGTTTGAAGGCCAAGCTTCTTCTTCCAACTACAACGTAGATCCTATTGAGGGTTTGGTTTTCTTTGAAAGATGCAGTAAGTGGAGGCTAGATATACTCAAATCTAGACCATTTCAGTGCTCCTTTTCAGTGGAGAGGTCTTCTATTCCATTAGCAAGAGAGTATTGTACATCTTGAGCTTCATTTGTTGATCTTGGCATGTGGCCAACCATGTTCTAGACCCTACAACATAGTTTTACTTCCAGATCTGCATTTTTACTGTAGGTGTTCTTGCAGTGTCTTTTGGCACACCATCTGGAGAGTTGGATTTCAAGTGTTGGGGATTTTCCCTTCACTTTGGAGATACATTGGAGGGATCATTATATTGTCTCAAATCTGATCAAATTCATTTTGAGATCTAAATAATTCTATAGATCTATTTTCTTAAAACTCAGATCTACAATTTGTACATGGTGTAATGCTAAAAACCCCGAGGGGATTCTGAAGAAGATCCTATTTAGTGTATGGATCTGTTACAGATCTGAATTTTTATGCAATAATTTGCTCTAGATCTAAAGTGTGATGTTTATCTACTGTAGGTCAATAAAATAACAATGTTAAGGAATTTTCAGTCCATACATTTGATTGCAACACCTCTTTTTGAGGATTTTCTTCTGTTGGAGGCTTCTATTTCCTGTTGTACATCTTATGGGCCTCATTGTACATCTAATTTTCTATTGTAAATGTTAAGGAAGAGTCTCCATATTGGCCTCCTACTCTTACTTTGATGGTCTGCATTATTTTTTCTACATATCTGTCTTGTATTGTTGCATTCCCCATTTGGGAATATTACATAGAAATTTTGATGTGAATGATCTTAAAATGAACTCTGACCACAGAGCACAGTTTTTTCTCTTTTTTGATATATCTTAAACATTGAAAAATGAACCCCCCCTTCAGTCCTCTTTTTTCTCTTTTTAGACTCTTAAAACATGAAAATATTCTCAAACACTTGTCCTTTCGAGCTTGTAAAAGGAATTGAAACGAAATCTACTCAGTGTAAGTTTAACACTTTTTCAGATTGAGATAGATTATTTACAAAAAAGGATCACCCTAGTCGTACATGGCTAAGAGGTTCTCTCAAGTATTATTTTAAACTTTTTCGGACCTCAGAGACAAATTTACGAAAAATAACTTGTGAATTTTTCTTTTTGTCCCTTTTTCAAACTTTCTAAACATGAAAAAGGACTGCGTTTTCACTTTCATTAGAATCATTAAAACATCAAATGGAAACAAACTCGTACATCATGATACTATCTAGTTTCATTTTTGCTAGACTCATTAAAACATCATATAATAATAGATTCACTTGAAGGATTGAATTATACATCAAGCATATGTTATCCTCCTCAAATTTATTAAAAACTAAAGAGGTATTGGTCAATGATGACTGGGATAAATGGGAAAGGGATAAATCACTTTATGGTAGAAAGTTGCTATTGAACATGACACTCATTCACTTCATCCTTGTGGCTATTGTGTTGGGTTATCTACTTGATGGTATATCGTACCTGTGGTCTATCACACCATCCATCACTTTGGTTTTGGGTCAATGCTTCCAACTCATTCAGTGTCACCGATATGTTCAAGAGAAGTCACTCACTAATTCTTCATCCTTTGCAATACTCATAAAACCTTTATTTCATAAGGGCCATCCTTGAACATTGCTTCATCAGTTGCATTATGTCTCTAAAATCGTTACTCCCATTTCAGGTCGTTGATGGGTGTTACATCAAGGTCCTCCTGTGATGAGTCTCTTCCTGTCAACATCATCTCATCATCTAGGAAGATGACTTAGAAACACCCTTTCAGTACCTTGAAGATTTCATACATCAATGGAAAGTTTCTTTCTTTCGACAACAGGTTGAAGTCACTGGCGTTAGGCCGAAAGACGTTGTTTGGTTTTCGACATCAAATCATCTATTTGTACCATGAAAATTTTATTGTAGTACCTTCAGAGTCATTATCATCATCGATGGTTTCTCTCGCATCTGTAAGCGACTTACATCATTGGCTGGTAATCAGACGATGTCTTCCCATGTTTAACTTTAGATCACATATTCACATCCTTTGAATCATACTTAAGTGATCGAGTGAACGAGATAGAAGACCCTAGATCTAGTTTCATCCTTCTGAGCTGCGATTTCAGGAGTAGTACAAAATTATCCGTACGATGAATTTACACAGATGGTCACCCTGTCATTGGTCTATATCTATAGAAAAATTAATGAGGATATGATAGTTTATGTGTTGAGTAAGGGTATGCCTCACTTAGAAATTCATGTCCAAGACGAAAAACATATCATGATGTAATGTATTTTAATTTATGCAGTTCATCATCTGCTTCATATCCTAGTCATTGCATCGTAAAGCATATCACTCAAAATTGTCATTTTGGACTTCATGATTTAGGAGCAGCTCTTAGAAGTCAATTTGGGCATCACTCCTGAAACATAGTTCAGTATAAATTAGGGTCTATCATACTCGAAATCAATTTCCACTGGTCTTAAACAAGTCATCCCATTGTTGGTTTTTATACATGAAAGTTTCACTACTTGAAGTCTAGTTGAAATTATCCATTGCGCCACCAATGCACCCATAGATTGCAGTAAGGGATTTGTAGACCATTTACTCCCATGAAATACAGTGTTGTAGAGCATCTAGGCCCACATAACGTTGTGTTGGTCAACTGGGAGTGAATTTTTGAAAGGATTCTGAGTATCTTCCCACTTTCTAGTGACTTCTAGAAGTTGTTCCAGCTATCATACTATCTGATAAACTCGAAAATGAACACCATGGAGCCATTAAATCACTTATCCTTCTGTTCCATTGAACAATGAAACTTCCTCATCCATTTTTGGAAAATCCATTCAATGACCAATTAATGCCAAACTACCTTAATTTCTTACAAATTGAGCAGTAGTCATAGTGCACAGGGGAGAAACAGTTTGAATTTGTAGATTTATGCTAGTAATACTACAACTCTTTGAGTTATTTTTTGCATGTAATGTTATGCTTCTGGAGTGATGCTACTAATGTGATGAGGATAGGACTGAAGATGGAGAGAGTTGACATCAAATCGATCCAACTATTTGTAACTTCTCATTATACCTGATAATAAACAGATTTGTTCCTTTCCTAATACATGTGTCCATGATTTTATATATGTATTTTTATATGCAATCAATTCAGTTTGATTAATATGAATAGATGATATGCCTTTATTTTGTTTTCTTCCTTCTGTTAGCCATTTCAGGTACCAATAAAGCAAGTTTAGTTCGATTGAGAGAAACGGAAGTGATAAAAGGGAGACGAAGAATAACGAAAGATCACAAGTAGGTGTTCGTATCTTATCTTTTTATCTTAAGGAAAATCCCAAGTGTCTTTCATATTTTGTTCTAAGTGCTTCCACCACACTTAGGGATAATTATCTATCTGTATGTTTGATTTCTATAAAATAAATAGTTTTAATCTTTAACATTATGGTTGAAAACCACTATAATTTTAGCGACTTTTAGTTTCATGATATTATATGTTAAACGACATGGATAATTTTTTTTTTGAATTTTCATGTGTTTAAAATCAAATTATTTTATATTTAACGTCATTACTAAAAAATATTGAAATTGTACTCGAAAAATAAAAATGGTATTCTAGCAACAACATTAGTGTGTTTTTTATATTTATTTGGTACAATAAAGACGGTTTTAGTGCCATTTTTTATATATGTTGCAAATTATCCCTGGACATAAAATCTCATTATGGAATACACACTTTTCATTTTTTGGGGAGTTTTTGGCTAGAGTTCCAGTTTTCAGTTTATAGTTCCTATTTCAAATTCTGCATTATTATGAGATATGATCTAGTGAGAGGTCAAGTTAACAAAATCTGATTTAATTCACAAGTAGTGATCAATCTGTTAATTGATAATTCACTATAAATACTTGTCGCATGTTAGTTCCATGGAAGGCCTAGTTGAGACTGAGGTTAAAGGGATGATAACTATCAATTGTATAATTAGAAAATTTTACAAGTTAGCTATAGAGTCATGTGGAGGCCAAGGAAGCATTGTGAAATTAATTAGAAGGATTTTCATATTCAATCAGGATTTAATTCCTCAAGTAATGTGTGAGTAAGGAAAGCTTAACAGAGGCTGAGAATTGGATAAGTAATTGGTTGATTTTTCCTAGATCTGAGTGATACAATTGGCAGAGTGCAGGAATATATCTAAGAGAGAAAGCATTGTATTATTTCATGTTATTGAATTTATGCAATATAAATATAGCAGGGTTTTAGGCTGTCTGATTTCACTAGATACGTATTATGTTGTGTGATTGATTTTTTATATCTCTTACTTGTTATGTGATCGTGTGATTGTGTTTTGTTTCTACAAATTCTAGAAGGATTCAATATCTTGTTTTATTACTTTACCATATTAGTTATTTTTATATTTTATACATGGTATGAGAGCACTAGGAATGAAAATAAGAAGAGAAGAACAAGGTTTGTGTTGACTAGGTTCGAACTTGCATATTTATTATTAAGGATCCACTAGAAGATTAAGATGTCTTTCAATGTCTTGAGACTCAAATATGCACTCAAGTTTAATTTGAATTATATTGCATGGAAGGATAGGATGGAGGAAGTGCTCGAGGACAACAGACTCAAGGATTTCATAGATATTGATGCCCCACAACCCGGAAAGATAATGCTCAACTTCTTGATGCATGGAAGAAGAATGTAGAAAAGGAGAGGAGGATCTTGTTAGAGGGATTTCAAGACTATATTGTCTCAATTATCCATGATAAGTTGACTCCATATTCAATGTGGAAATAATTGACAGATATGTATTAGAATAGTAGGGACCACAACAAGCTGGCGTTGAAAGACAAGTTTAGGAATATCAAAATGAAGAAGGGCGACATGATTAAAAAATACTTGAAAATTTTCACTTAGTGTCAAGATGAGATTAGCAGCGTTGGGATCATTGTTTCCTTGGATGATTTGTTGACTATAGCTCTTCTAGGCCTTTAGAAGAGCTATCATAGCTACTAGGCTTATGTTAATGGGTGGGAGAATTCGCGGGGAACCAGAGATGGATCCTTATCAAAGAATTATGATGAGGAGAATTTTTTCTTAGCTATAAAGGTGAATAAAGGAATAGGGAAGTTTTACCATTCCAAATCCAAGGTTGGAAGGAAGGTAAGAAGTGATACTTTTCAAAGGTAAAAATTTTCAGCTGTCATCAGAATGGACACTATGCCACAAATTATCCAGCAAATAAGAAAAGAAAGAAGACATAAGGAAGAGCAACATGTAAAGAATTGGCTTCAAATTTTGAGTTGGACTTCACCCTCATCACAAGCATGGCATCATCAGTGATGGGACATGTGTGGTACTTGGATTGTGAATCTTCATTCCATATGAATGGAAACAAAGAATTCTTCAGTAGCTTGGAGGAGAAGGATCTCTAGATGCACATTGAGATGGGTGATGACAGGAGGTATAGAGCTACCAGTGTAGGTACAATTACCTTTCAGATGGAGTCAGGTATTACACTAATATTAAAATATTTCATGTATGTTCCTTGTTTAAAGAAGAAATTTATTTCCATTCCTATGTTCGAATGTCATGGTTATTATGTGATCTTCAGTGAAGAAAAGGAATTCCTTCTTCACAAATCGATGGGATAGGTAAAAATGACTAGGGTTTCAGTAAAGAATATCTAAAAACTGCATGTAGAGGATTGTGCAACAATGATTATTAAAGCATAGAAGGTGGAAAGCAGAGACATTGGTGAGTTATGGCACACGAGGTTTGGAAATTTACACAACATCACTTTGAGGATGATGCAGTCGATTTCTACAGGAGTTCCCCAGGGTGTAATTGCATAGAGAGGCACATGAAAAGGGTTTAAATTGGGGAGGTAGACCAAAGCCACCTTTCATGATAATGAAAGCTGAGCCAAGGCCATCCTTGATAGAGATCACTTAGACATGTGTGGACTATTCGCAATAGATTCCAATTCAAACCATAAGTATTATGTGATTTTTTTTGAAGATTTTTCAATCAAGTGTTGGATTTTCTTCATGGAGAAGAAATATTAGGCGTTCTCCAAGTTTTGTGAGTTCAAATAACTTGTCAATAAAGATATATGGAAGAATGTAAAGGCTCTAAGGGGAGATAATGGTGAATAATACATCTCTAACAAATTCAAGAACTTTTGTGCCTCAGAAGGAATTCAAATATAATTTATTGTGCCTCATAACCCACAATAAAATGGGGTTTTAGAAATAAATAACAAAATTATTGTGGGAGAAACACGAGCTATGTTGCATGATCAGGGCCTACCATTACATATATGGGTGGAAGAATCAAATACAAAATTATTTTTGCAGAACATAGTTCCAAAATGGATACTTGGGATGAGTACACCAGAGGAAGTATTTTCAGGTAAGAGATCAAATGTGCCATATTTTAAAGTTTTTGGTTCTTATGTTTATTTCCATTTGACCAAGGATTCTAGGAATAGGCTAGAGCCAAGAAAAGAGTTGGGGATATTTGTGGGGTACAATGATACACATCACAATTATCAAGGATACTTTCCAACACACATGATGACAATGGTAAGAAGAGATGTGAAATTTGATGAAGACAAAGCCAGACGATTGTCACTTGAGAAAAGCAGAAATAGAGTGCATAAAAATGAAAATATGCAGAAATATAATAGATCAAAGCATGAGACAATAGTGGATCCATTCCATTATTATTATAACAAAAAAATAGGTAGAATACCTTGAGGAAAAGATCACTCAAGTTGTCGAAATAAGCCTATCATGAAAGCATACACCTAGACCTAAGATGTTGTTAATACATGAAATACATGAACCCAAAAAATTGCATTTTCTAGGAGAGAATAGCAACTAAAATATCTGAAATTATATTGCTACTGATATAATACTCCAAAAATGATAAGGCTAGAGATCCATGCTCCAAAATAAAATTCCATGACAACCCGGGAAAGGTTTCCGGAAAGACACACTATACAAAATATAGCAGATTTGGCCTGAGTGATGAATAATATCTGAAAATAAATCACTGATGGGAGATGAATGATATGACATACAAGATGGTTGATCCTCCTCCAATATATCTCCTAAATGAATGGTTGATCCCCACAAAGGAAACCCAAACACTCCAAATAGGGAAATAAACCCACTACTGCAGTTGCTCTCCAAAATAACGCAGTCCTTGATCGAAACTACGTTGTAGCTGATGGATGCTACTTGGTATGGCATAAAAATATATAATGAAGCCCTGAATTCTTCCTCACAAACCTCCGGATGAAAGGATGATCCCTCCAATACAAAAATAACTTATAAAATGGAGATTTCTCGCCTCCACTGTTACACCCCTGAACACAACCCACCTATAAACAGAACTGCGTTGTACATGAGACTGAAGCTTGGAAAAATGCCTGATTATTGAAGTATAGTGAAAAATCCTCCAAGAGCTTCTCAATGGAAAAGGTGGGATTCCCGATCATGAACACCCTGTGCTAAAAAACACATGGTATCTTAGCTAAAGAGTTGAAGAAAGTTATATGTCTAAACAGACCAGATATAAAAATATAAAATATACCAAGATGAAAAATATGGATGCCATCCTCTTCCTTTTATAAGATATGAGCTTCCAAACCGTAAGACTCATTCATTAATGACACTAATTCCACGCAATATTTCTCCATCTAAAACTACGTTGTCCCTCCATTAATGTCAACTCCTCCATCGTAGTGTTGTTGATTTGGTAAAATTTGACCTAGTCCACATGTTTTAGCACATGTTCATACCTTAGGGTGCTTTATTAAGCTAGAAATATGATCCACTTTCACATGAGAAGTGGTTTTATTCAAAATAAAGAGATTTATGGGTCTCCCTACCCAATTATTCACCTATCTAAATGAAAAAAAAAACTTTAATATTCCAATTAGCTGTAGGCTAGTTTAGGAATATTACACTTGAGTTGCATGCTGTTGAAGAGATGTTGGATCAAAAGGATGAGGTTCAGGATGTGGAGCATCCAACATCATAGGAACAGAGTGGTAGAATCCACTCATGCAGAGCCATCTACCAGATATGGAAGGAAGCACACCAGAGAGGTGGATAGATTACTGTTTTATGCGAGAGATAATGTGGGAGCACCCACATCACTGTGCAGGAAGAGAAGGTCCCCAAAGTGGTACACTGTACACATTGGTCTTATGAGCAAAGGTATTGAGGTAGAACCATCCTATTTTGAGGAAGCAGTGTAGCAGCTAGTATGAATTGATGCCATGGTTGAGGAGTATGACTCCATCATCAGAAAAAATGCATGGTAATTTGTCCCAAGACCAGTGGGGAAGTCAATTGTGGGATCCAGGTGGGTTTACAAGGTGAAGCATGAAACAAATGGGAGTGTGGAGAAACACAAGACTAGATTTGTGGCCATAGTGTTCTATTAGGTGAAGGGGATTGACTATGATGAGAATATATTCCTTCTATTATTGAATTATGTTAAAATAAAAATATGTGATTTTAAAACTTATAACACATTTTTTATGCATACATAATTCATTTATGATTCACTATAAGTTTCTTATGTCTCCAAACTAACGATAAATTATTTCTACCTTATTAGATATTATATGCAATAGTCAAAACTTAAATAAAAATTCACTAAGGAATCATCTTTATGCACAAAACAAAGATACAATAAATGAACATTGACAAATTCTTTACAAGAAATCAAAAAAATCCTACTCCTTCCAGTACATCCCTTCCCACCTCAAGTTCTATCTCAACTATGTAAACTAGTTCACCTCAAATTTATCGAAACAAACATAACCCCCCCCCCCCCACCACTTAATGATGAACACCGTCAATTTCAACAAAGGATAGATAAAATATCTACCATGCATGTTTTCATAATATGAAAATAATCATACCTAGGTATGAAAACAAGGATTTTACATGGAAACCTTTCTTTCTTTCGTTGTGCATCACCTAAATCTACTAATTTTTTTATCATTTGAAAAACATGGACGTCGATGAAAAACCGTATGTCCCTCACAATTTAACACAAGTTTATCAAATTTTCATTGCACATGTAAACCCCACTCTACAAGTCTATCATGCCCATGGTGGTCAATAAAAATATAACAACCATACAATGATCTCCCCTTAAGACATCACCACTATTTCCAAATACTTACCTCAAATGGTTTCTGAATTGGACATCCTCATGGTGAAAAGGCACTACCCTTATGAAAATGCTTGCCAATTATCCATTTTCAAGTCACTTGTACTTGTAGAACTTGAATAAAAACTAATTAATGATCCATACTACAAGGATGTCCAACTCAACCCATCTGCAATTTATGCTCTACCAAATCAAACTACAAGTATTTCTTCCCTTTTTGATAATTTAACCACCTCCTCTTATGAACCTTGTCAAACCATATTTTATTCTACTTATGCCTTGATGTCATGCTAACTCCAGTAGATATAAAATATTTTTCTTTCATTCTAATTCTACAAAATTCATGTACTGAACTTGAGCATGTTTGTGCTTATTTGCACTCCACCCATCCAAATTGAAGACACTCTATTAACTGGGCTAGAATATATCTATTCCATATGAATGAATACAATGTTGAGGGCCTATTTAATATGGAATTCATAACCCTCTTCCCTACAGGAATTGCCATGATCACACAACTAAGAATTACAAAATTTGAGATTCGTGAATCTTCTTTGCACTTGTTGCACTAGCATGACAACCAATTTGGTCAGAATCTAAGATTCCACTACTACCTATATAAAATTCTTGTGGGCCACCTTGTCCAAAAAAATGAAACTACTTTTGTGAAGAAATACGTTGAGAAGAACTTGCCAATAATTGTTTCGGATCTTCTACAATGTCTTCATGACTTCTCAAATTCAAAATTTCCTGAATAAGACATGCGATTTGGTTCAGGTATATGAGGAACATGCTATTTCTATAAAAATTGATGGAGTGAAATAACTGAAATGATCACCCAAATACGAAGTCTAACATTGTTCTTCACTCTTAGTGTAGTTGATACCAAGTGGCATGAATTGCACATGATCATGCCTACTACTATTCCCTCGAGTTCAAACAATCATTTCCAATGGATAATTCAAAACATAATCAAAATACCACATCTAATAGAGCAATATATGCATTGTAGATTTACATTTTTCCTCGAAGAAGTCCTTCAAAAAGGCCTCCACACAATTGATTATTGGTGGAAGTTTTTTTTTCTTACCACTATTCTCTCCATTAATTTATACATTGCAATTATGTGTGATCTAATTTTGACTCCATATTTTATTCAGATATGAATGGAAGCATAGAGGATCTTCACACACCCATGGCTTCGTCTGTTTGCAAGATGCACCAAATATGCACACTCTCAATTAGAACAATGAAACATAAGTTTTCAATGCTAATAAATATTTTGATCACTACGTAACTGCTTGGAATCCACGATACCCCCAACGTTGCAATCCTACAATTCACCAATCAAAAATTCGCAACCCATGTATTCTTCACATAGAATCAATATTCATGTCATTCTGGTCTAAATATTATGAAGAGCTTGTAAATTGTGTTCAACGTCACGTAAATTGTCACCAATATCCTTTTCTTTGCAAAAAATATAATTTTCTTAGTTGTTGATTTGGAGTAATGTGGGAGTTAAAATCCACATCTTCACTATTCATTAAAAATAAAGATACAAAAAACTACATTGATGCTCACAATGATGATAGATTGAATATCCACAATTCTGATCTATTTTCTATATGGAGATAAAATGTTCACTGTCATCCCATTCTATCATGCCATGTTGTACTAAGCTATATTTCAAAGGATGCAGCAAAATTAGAAACAAGATCAGAGGACTACTACTAATTGTTATCAGGTCTCTCGCAAAATTATTCCCTAGAATAAATTACTATTGCCAGCATATGAAAAATTCTTGCATAAATCATTATAGATAGAGAAATTGGAGCACAAGAAATATACCATATGCTACAAAAACTACCCCTCTCAATCTGCAGTCATACATTTTTTTCTTTGAATGGTAAAATAACTATTTTCATATGCGTTTCTCATGATTCTAAAAATTTCCTTTCGACACCAACCTTTATACTTGCATACATGAATAGAACTATTTCATTGGAATCATTTCCCCTCCTTGAAGTTGCACACTTTTGGTCATTTTCTGCTCACCGAAAGAAAAAATAATGGAAACAAATATTCCCTAACATTATTATACATGTCTTGCCATGATACATCTCAATCCCTTTCTCTAATGATCCTTGTAATGCCACTTTTTTTTAGTGACAAATACTATTGTATTTCCCTTTTCCACACACTCTCCATTGACATTGGTTCCACCGATGAGGAAATAATTTCACACTAGGCACAAAAGAAAGGGACATATACATGACGACATGTTCATCGAGAAATTTAAAACCCACGAACACCTTAACCCAAAGATCAATATAATCCTATGGATTCCCATTATTATGCCCTTCTTTACCCCATGGAAATGAATGGGTGGTATATCCTCTCTCACCTCCACCTAGGCTACAAAAATTAAATTGATTAACTTGAAATGATTAACCATTGTGACTTTGATGCTAACCACAATTGGTCACATACTTCAATCCCTCTCCAATTGCAAAAAAATACCATAAATTTAATTGAATTCAACTGCTCAAATATCTAAAATCAACATCATCCCTTTTCAATCCTCCCCAAATATTACACCTTTTCTCCCAGCCAAAAACCAAATTTTACCATTGTTCTTTCTCACTTCAAAAACCCTTCACGAAAACCCCCACTCAAAATCCTCATACAAGGGACAATTGGGACAAGAAAATATCCTTTAATTAAATTTCTGTAATTTTCATTTATAGAAAACTCCCCAACAAGAACAAAACCTTTTCTATCACTTGCACCCACCGACATTGCAACTTTCAACATAAATTCCCTTACAATCTAGTTTTTCCTTCACATACATATCAAATCAATGCATCCTATTGAATGATAGACAATACTACACTTGAAAGGGCACATCTACAATGTAAAATGCATCATCATTGATGATATGAGTTTCATCAGTCCAAAACTGCTTTCTTGCATTAATGATCGCCTAAGAGAAGAATTTTCCCTTCATCAAAATGCGTCATTCAACAATCACTCAATTATCCTTGTCGAAGATTTATTCCATCTACCACCTGTGAAGGAAATCCCTCTATACCATGGTGTGAATTTAATACATTCATAACACTTTCAACTTTTTTAAGTCAACAAGGTGCTGACCCTTCCTTGGTTCCTTTTCACCAGCGCCTCACGAACTTGATAAATGGAACACCTACACTTGAATATTGGAAACTAATAATTTCGGGTATAGATTCCTCTCTTATGAATCAAGAGAAGTGAAAATTTCAATATTCCATTCACCTATATGCACTGAAAAATTCATTTTTTTAGCATAATAAAGCAATGCTAAAAAGTTGAACATGCCAGTAGTGGTTTGATCTACAAAGAAACAAAGACAAAAAAAATCTACCACCATAGAATATCAACAGCTGGAGACCAATGTACTCATATGAAATGAGCAATAAATTATACTCATCATCAACTTGTGGGTACATGCATGCCTTGATAATGTTGCACTTGGAAAATTTGTTTCAATATTTTATACACCTAACTCAAATCCCCCAAAATTTCCATCCTTCATGGTAGTTGACTTTACTAATACAAAGTAACACCATCTTATATATCACACCCAACATATGCACCCATTTACCCCATCATAAGGGGTTCACGTTTGGAAATAACACTTCGAATGGCATGTGCTTCAGCAATTAAAAAATCACAATGAATGACATTACAAAGAGAAACAATAGATATTGGTACCAAAGAACGACAAGGTTTAGCATTCATTGCCATTTCAAGAATAATATCATTGTCATACCTTAAAATCAATCCAATATTTCCATTCTCACACATCTTACGCATGTAATAAAATCCATATATAAAATGTAGACAACATGAGGAATCACTACTCACTTCAAAACATGTGTAGGAGAATACACTCCATCTAACGATACACTCTATCTTCCAAATTTACCCATGGTAAACATCACTTTCTACTTAAAAAAATTTCACAATGATTTCTTCCTATTACAATTAACCTCATATTGTTTTCTTCTAATTTATAAAAATGTTCATATTTAATTTATTTAAAGGAACAGATTAATAATTATTTCAACACTATATGAGTTGAATCAAGCATCTTGTACTTGGTACACTAGGAATGACAACTATCTCACTGGGTTGGGCTTCGCCAAGAGTGAAGAAGATGTGAACCAATATCATATTTTGGTTGATGGTAATATTTTGATTATTGTACTTTGTTTCGATGATATAATAGTGACAGGTGATGAGCATCTCATAAAGTATTGCAAAGATGATATTTCACGAGAATTTGAGATGAAGGACAAGGGGATATTGCATGATTTCCATGGATTAGAAATATGGCAAAGAGATGGGGAGATATTTGTATCTCAGGGAAAGTATGCCAATGAGGTTCTGAGGAAGGTCCACATGGGTGGAAGCAGACCCATGGAGACACCTCTTGTAAGAAATTGATGGAAGGAGGATTGTACTTTGGGCGAAGTAGTGGATGATACTACTTACATAAAACTTGTGGGTTCACTCACGTATTTGGTGAACACATGACCCAGCATATGCTACATAGTTAACCAACTAAGACAATCTATGGTTAAGCCTACCGAGATCTTTTGGAAGGAAGGGAAGCATGTGTTGTGATATCTCAAGGGAACTACAGAGTATGGATTATGGTACAGACAGATAGAGGGAGTGGATATTCAAGGCTTCATCAATGCAAATTTGGAAAGGATTCTATCCGATTGGAAGAGCACATCAAGAGGTATATATATCATAGGATCAGTAACAGCTTCTTGATATAACAAGAAACAACGTTCGGTTGCAATAAGTGTAGTAGAGGAAGAGTACATGGAAGCTAGTGAGGCAACATTCAAGGACATATGGATGAGGAAGATACTTTTTGGTTTGTTTGGTCAACAGATGGATCTGATAGTGGAATATTCTGATAACCAAAGTTGCATCAAGTTCTCGGTTAATCCAATATTCCATGAAAAGTCTAGGCATAATGATAGCTCATATCACCATCTCAAAGATTATGTTCAGAGGCGGATTATGTCATTACAATACATTCATATGGAGGAATAGGATGAAAACATCTTGACAAAGGTAGTAGCAAGAATAAAATTCAAATTCCACAAAGACGGGACCCTGGTAATAGATAATCCATTTCTTTTTTAGAGGGAGTGTTGAAATGGCATCCCAAGGGGGCATATGATTTAATTTTACCTTAAAATTTGAAGATAAATTGTAATTTCATCTCATGAGAGCTTGTATTAATTAAGTAATTCATAATGACTGAGTTAGCTTAGGAAATTCGAGTTGAGGTTTAGAGAGTAGGAATGTAGAGTTCTCCCATGATTTAAAGGGGTATAGTTAGAGTTATTTATGAGTTGTAGTTAGTCAACTCAAGAAATTGAGTTAAAATCTGTATAACTATATCTAACTGAGAGATGAGCTAGTGAGAAGTCAAGTGAATTAAATGTGATTTAATTCACAAGTAGTGATCAATCCTTTAACTGATAATTCACTATAGCTATTTCACATTAGTCCTAAGGAAAGCCCAGCTGAGATTGAGGGTAATGGGATTATAACTATCAGTTGTAAAATTAGAAAATTTTACAAGTAAGTTATAGAGTCATGTGGAGGACAAGGATGTAGTGCACAATCAATTAGAAGGATTTTAATATTTAATAGGGATTTAATTCCTCAAGGAATTTGTGAACAAGGAAAGCTGAGCAGAGGCTAAGAATTGGATGATTTTTCCTAGATCAGAGTGAGACAATTGCCAGAGTGCATGAATTTATTTTAGAGAGAAAACATTGTATTGTCTCATGATATTGACTTTATACAATATACAAATATAATATTTTTAGGGAGTGTTATTTCACCAGATACATCTTGTGTTCTGTGATTGATTTTTTCTTTCTCTACTTGTTATGTTATTGTGCAATCGTGTTTTGTTTCCGAAAATTTTAGAAGGATTCAGTATCTTGTTTTAATACATTACAACATCAGTTTGAATCTTATTATTATATTTTCTACATGTGTGTCTTCATTGACACAAGAGAGATTACCCTATATATTAAATCTAATGAATGTGTCCGCAACTACAACTATCTCATTCAAGGTGCTCAATCCCTACTAAAAGTATTGGTCAATCCAAGGTGGAGCACTGACAAAGAAAGCATTGAATACTTACAAAAACATGCATGGATTAGGAAACGTATTTGGATTTGACCTTATTTATTGTGATATGGATGAGATTCACCTTTATGCATTTATTGAATTACTTGAATCTTGTTATAATATAATCCAAATTGGTAAGTAGTACATTGTTTCAAATGTCACAATTCAAGAAGAAAACCCAAACTAAAACCACCTAAACAAAAAATGGCCGATTAGATTTTTTGTTACATCAACTATCAAGGAATGTTTTGTAGATGATCCAAAATTTCCTTATCAATGATTTCATTTCAAAAATATCATTTAAATAATGTCTGCAACCCCAAATACCGATGTATATGTTTATTATCTCCACCTCACCCGCCTCAAAAATTTGACGAAGAGATGGAATTGAAATGTTAGGAAAAATACTGAGAGGGGGGGGTGAATCAATATTTAGATCTGACTGAAATTTTTTTATTTTTTCCTTTATCTTAAAAACCATACGCTACTTTATTGAACCCAACTCACGTATACACGCAGATATCCTTAAGAAAACTTGTGTATGTCCAGAGATCTTATTATGCATTTAATTCTTTACTTATATCATTGCATCATTCATTCATCAAATGTTTAGTAAGCAGTAAACATGTGCAGTAATAACAGAATAAACCATCACACATAAGCAACACACTTGAACACCAGTATTTAATGTGGAGACCCAATTCGGGAGAAAACCACCACTGCTGTCATCTCTATCTTCAATACTCATTATAAAGAAAACTTCTTACAACTTTTTACTGGCGCAAACTCATACCAGCACGCAGGCACCCACCTGCAGAAGGCTGCAACCTTCACTCATTCTCCAGCCACTACTGGAAGGGAGCTCCAACCCCCTGATCTCATTTACTAGCCTCTCCTAGAAGGGAGCTACTACCCCCTACACTCATTTACCAGCTACCACTGGAAGGGAGCTACAACCCCCTCACTGAAGGCTTCGCCCCTCAGCACCACTGTGAACCACGTTTCATCAATTTTCATACTAGATCCAACAACTTCCATACAACATAACTTGTAGGCTTCTTTTCATCAGATTTTCAGACTGGACCCACTACACACATTTAAGCTCATCATACATCAAATTGAACCTTATAACCCCATCAATTCATTCATTGAATCATCAACCAAGCAACCAACAACTTGATCTTTAATCAACATAATCAGCAGCATAATCAACATTCGAACAACCCAGATCTGTATGAATACATCATTGACAGATAGCAGTAAAACAACAAAACATATCAAACAATTCATTCCACATACTTCAACAAAACCCTAGATTCCATACGCTCTTTTACTTCACTAAACCTGCGTATATACACACTTTCACAGAGACAAACTTGTGTATATATCTGCACATATTTCATAACTGACCTCATATTCCATACGCGATTTTGCTAAAACCAACCCGCGTATATACGCGCTCTCTCTACAACGAAACTACGTATATATCTGCAAACATTGTAGGGCTGCACAACTCTTCAGGACAGATAAATAGCTCAGATCTTACCCTTCACTTCAGCAAAGATTCGCCAGATCATAGATCTAAACATTCCATAAACAGATCTAGACAATACAAAGTCATTTTAGATCTAGAGATCCCTCTTCATCATTTTCTTCATAGGTGCATTATTAATTTAGATCAATCAATAAACTGTTACCCATTCCTTGCAGATATACTTCAGAGTGAAGTATTCATTAAAACCCATACCTATGCACACTCTTGCACTATGATCTTCTTCTCCTTATATAGATTTAGCCTTTGTCAATACCATGAGTCAAAACCACTCAACCGCTGATGGTATTCCTGGACAGGATCAAATAGATAATCCAACGCTCAATACTGTGGGCCAATACCATGGTAATGTCCCCTGGTTTTATAAATTTAGAGCGCAAATAGGCATACACTACTTGGTACGTACTTTTCCGCATACATACGCTACTTTTCCTTTACAAACCCGCGTATGCTTTGTGACATATACTATTCATCGTTATTCTAGCACTTACTGGAATTATTTTCTCCGTCACATCTGAAATAATCTGTAGCTACATCATCCTTACATATTTAACACATAGGTTTCTTATCATAGGCAACTCATCAAGTAGGTTTCCATCAAGGACAACTTCATCAAGTAGGTTGCCATCAAGGACAACACATTGCATCATATTGCCAACAATCTCCCCCTTTGGACTTGATGGAAACCATGATGGTGTTTCATCACCACAACAGATAGATACATTGATTATAACCATTATTCAAACACCATGATCCTCTCCCCCTTTGACATCAAGGGCAAAGGGTGGATCAAAACCAAAAAAAGGTTTTTCTTCTCTTGTAGAAAGAAGAGCTCTGTAGATCTGATATGCACTGAAGTTACCATGCTCCCCTTGGATTCATGCTGAATCTTCAAACATATTTTTTAATGAAGTACATGAATCTATGAACTTTCCTATCACCAAGGAATCATACTTACATCAATGATCCAACCAAGTGGATTTACATATGTGACTCAAGTACCCAATCAAGTGGGTTTACACATTTTCACTCAACTACCCAACCAAGTGGGTTTACAAATTTGAAGAAGTCCTTACATGACTTAATATAAAAAAAAATTACATCATAGGTCTCAACAAAACCTTTTGATCAAATTACAAATATGAATTTTTATAACCAAAACCAAAAGGACAGAACCATCATAATGCCAACAATGTATTACTCTCAGCAAGGCTAATGCTCCCCCTGAAACTGTGCTCCTGTCTTTGAGTTGACTCACTGTTTTTCTTATCAGAGCAGCATACGCTTCTGTCTCCAACGAAAATCGTGTGTATATGCGGCTTTAGTTCATGAAACCCACGTATCGAAAGTGAAATACAAAAAAATTTCACAATTCTATCTCCCCCTGAACTTATACTACTTGTACCTGTCTTCTTCATATCAGATGCACTGTTAGAAATAAACACAACCAGAATTATCAAACCAACCATGAGAATCACCATACATTTCTCCCCCTGTGATGATACATTACTGATTCCTATAATGTATCTCACATCACTCCTGCAGTCTTTATGAGAAGTAAGCTTTAGAAGCAGATTACTGCAGTAGGGTCAATATTCCCTACGTTTTTGACCGGTCCTCCTTGTTTTTCCAGCTTTTCTTGAAATTTCTTTTTGTGTGCTGGAAATTATCCAATTTCTCAGATCTATTCATCATGCATTCTTTTTCTACATGTCCATACTTGTTACAAGCATAACATCTTGTGTGACTAGAAAAGTAAGCATACGGATCATAATGTGTTTTTCTATTCTTTCTTCTATTGCAATCAGCTGCTTTATGACCAAACTTGCTGCATGAAAAACAATATCCCTTAAAGAAACCTGAGTACCTTTCTGTGTAGAATCTATTTGTTTGTGACTGAAACAATCTGCTTCTGCAATTGGCTACAACATGCCCATAATTATGACATTTAAAGAATTCAACATTATTGATCAAAGGAGGGAATGATTTCTTTTGAGAGTTCATGATTGTCGGTTGACCTTTTGTTTCTTTCAACACTTCAGGTTTTGCATTGATATCCTTTGAATCTTTAGCACTTTCTTGTGAACTAGATTCTTCTTTAACAGTTTCATGAAAACCAAGACCAAATTTAACAGAAGGAGACCTTTGACTACTAAGAATATTGTCCAGAATCTTAGTACTATCTTGAAACATCAAGAGTTTATCTTTTTTTTCTAATTTTCCTTTTAGAATGTTTACCTCAACCTCCAATCTTTGGCATTTCTTCTTCATACTTTCTTTGACCCTTATTCCTTCTTCTACTTGATCATTCAATTTTAAAATCTCTTCTTTCAACCCATTTTCTTCTTCAAAAGTTTGTAAAAGTTCTTCATTCTTATTATTTGATTTTTCTAGATCTGCTTTGAGAGAGATGATTTCTACTTCAAGTCCTTCTTCTTCAAATGTTTGTAGAAGTTCTTCATTCTTCTTATTTGATTTTTTGAGATCTGCTTTGAGAGAGATGATTTTTTCTTCAAGTCCTTCACTGTGAATGGTTACTTCATCGTACAACCTTTGATATTTTTTTATCTGTTCATTCATTCTAGAGATCACATCTTTGTAGATAGATTCCTTCGTTTTAAATTGATCTTAATCATTGATCTTGAGATTTTCTTCTAGACCCATATTGTTACTTTCACTATCGTTTTCACTATCTTCACCATTGCTTGCATAAGGAAGTGATTCACAAGAACAAGGATTAATACCTTTTGCATCATCTTCATTTTCTGTCATACACGATTTCTAAGATACCTTCTTTCCTTGAGTAGCCCTCTTCTTTTGCTTCCTTGCCATGAGCACTTGCAGATCTTGGTTAGACTCTTCTTCATCCTCATTTGACACTTCATCATTATCTTCATTTGTATAATAACTCTTTCCCTTTTCAAATTGTTTCCCTTTATCATGATTTTCTTCATAAGGACATTTAGCAGCATAATGACCAACTCTTCCACAAGAAAAACAATTGAAGGGAAGCTTACCTCTGAATCTTCCAGTACCTGGTTGGAGTCTTCTCACAAAATTTGCTTCTTCTTCTTTTGATATATAACTCGATTCCTTGACAACTTCCTTTTCTTTTCCTTTTGCACATGCCTTAAAGGCAACTTCTTTGATTTGAGAGGGACCCCCTTTTCTCATTTCAAAAGAAGTCAAGATACCATGTAGTTTAACAATAGTAAGAGTTTTCAGATCTTGCCTTTCTTCAATAGCTAATACTTTTGACTCAAAATTTGAAGTCAAAGATCTTAAGACTTTTTCTACCAGAGTAGTATCAGTTATGGTTTCACCCAAATTTCTCATACGATTTACAATATCATCTAGACGTAAAAATAAACTGGCAATACTCTCATCACTATGCATCCTTAAATTTTGATATTCAATTCTGAGAGTTTGGAGTTTTGCACTTTTTAGCTTTGTATCTCCTTCATATCTTAGAATGATTTTGTCCCATACTTCTTTTGCTGAATTTAGCTGCATCACTTTAACAAATTCTGATTCAGACATGCTTCCTAATAAAACATTGACTGCTTTGGCATTGATTTCATATTTCTTCCTTTTTGCTGCATTAGTAGGAATAATTGCCGGATACTGATAACCTTATTCCACGATTTCCCATACTTCTGCACCAAGACTCTGCAAATATGCTTTTGTTCGTATCTTCCAGAATAACAGATTACTTGCATTGAATAGAGGTGGCTTTATAGAAAATACTCCTTCATGACTTCCCATTGCGACGGATCTCCTTCAAGCGATCAAGCTTCTGCAGAAGGACCTGCTCTGATTCCAATTGTTGGGAAAAATACAGAGAGGGGGGGGGGGGTGAATCAATATTTAGATCTGACTGAAAACTTTTTACTTTTTTCTTTCTCTTAAAAACCATACGCTACTTTACTGAACCCAACTCGCGTATACACGTGGATATCCTTAAGAAAACTTGCGTGTGTCCAGAGATATTATTATGCATTTAATTCTTTACTTATATCATTGCATCATTCATTCATCAGATGTTTAGTAAGCAGTAAACATGTGTAGTAATAACGGAATAAACCATCACACATAAGCAACACACTTGAACACCAGTATTTAAGGTGGAAACCCAATTCGGTAGAAAACCACCATTGTTGTCATCTCTGTCTTCAATATTCATTATAAAGAACGCTTCTTACAACTTTGTACTGGCGCAGACTCATACCAGCACGCACGCACCCACCTGCAGAAGGCTGCAACCTTCACTCGTTCTCTAGCCACTACTGGAAGGGAGCTCCAACCCCCTGATATCGTTTACCAGCCTCTCCTGGAAGGGAGCTACTACCGCTTGCTCTCATTTACCAACTACCACTGGAAGGGAGCTACAACCCCCTCATTGAAGGCTTCGCCCCTCAGCACCACTGCGGACCACGTTTCATCAGTTTTCATACTAGATCCAACAACTTCCATACAAAATAACTTGTAGGCTTATTTTCATCAGATTTTCAGACTGAACCCACTCCACACATTTAAGCTCATCATACATCAAACTGAACCTTATAACCCCATAAATTCATTCATTGAATCATCAACCAAGTAACCAACAACTTGATCTTTAATCAACATAATCAGCAACATAATCAACATTCAAACAACCCAGATCTGTATGAATACATCATTGACAGATAGCAGTAAAACAACAAAATAGATCATACAATTAATTCCACATACTTCAGAAAAACCCTAAATTCCATACGCTCTTTTACTTCACTGAACCTGCGTATATATGCGCTTTCACAGAGACAAACATGCGTACATATCTGCACATCTTTCAGAACTGACCTCATATTCCATATGCGCTTTTGCTGAAACCAACCCGTGTATATACGTGCTTTCTCTGCAACGAAACTGCGTATATGTATACAAACATTGTAGGGCTGCACAACTCTTCAGGTTAGATAAATAGCTTAGATCTTACCCTTCACTTCAGAAAAGATTCACCAGATCACAGATCTAAACATTCCATAAACATATCTAGACAATACAAAATCATTTCATATCTAGAGATCCCTCTTCATCATTTTCTTCATAGGTGCATTATTAATTTAGATCAATCAATAAACTGTTACCGATTCCATGTAGATATACTTCAGAGTGAAGTATTCATTAAAACCGAGGCCTACGCACACTCTTGCACTATGATCTTCTTCTCCTTATATAGATTTAGCCTTTGTCAATACCATGAGTCAAAACCACTCAACCGCGGATGGTATTCCTGGACGAGATCAAATAGTTAATCCAGTGCTCAATACTGTGGGCCAATACCATGGTAATGTCCCCTGGTTTTATAAATTTAGAGCACAAATAGGCATACACTACTTGGTACGTACTTTTCCGCGTACATACGCTACTTTTCCTTTACAAACCCGCGTATGCTTTGTGAAATATCTTATTCATCATTATTCTGGCACTTACTGAAATTCTTCTCTCTGTCACATCTGAAATAATTTGTAGCTACATCATCCTTACATATTTAACACATAGGACGCTTATCATAGGAAACTCATAGAGTAGGTTTCCATCAAGGACAACTTCATCAAGTAGGTTGCCAGCAAGGAAAACAAATTGCATCATATTGCCAACATGAAACACTAAGGAAAAGACTCAGATTATAGGACACGTCCGTTTCTAGCATTGATGTAAAAATATAGAGACATTAGAGGAAATTTCAGCCTAAAAGTGATCTCTTAAGGAAAAATAATAAAATAATAGTTAAAATAAGAAACTAGGAGTTTTGAATTTTGGATGGAAAAGAAGCAAACTACTTTTGTAATTGTATTTTTGTCTTATCTCCTCAGAGGTTTACTCAAATTCAAGTGTAGAAACTCATTGTATTCATAATTAATTTTTGCATCCAACGGGTAACCATTATGCATACTTTTGAGAAGACCCACATTGATAAGAATTTAAGATACATTAAAAAAATGTGTGTACCCATTATTCATACTTTTGAGAAGATCCACATTGATAAAAATTGAAGATACATTAAAAAAGTGTGTTAAACACGATTTTTTAATTTATATTCAATTTTTATTAATGTGGTTCTCCTATGAAGTATGCATAATGGTTACTTATTGGTTGCAAAACTTAATTCCACATCCAACGTGTGTCTAAACATGAAATTTTAGTAAGCCTATAAGGAGATAAGAAAAACATACAATTCAAAAAAGTATTTTTTCTTCTTTTCCCTCCAAAATATTTACATGTACCTTTTTTTAAATCTGAAGGATTTTGATTGGTTTACATATTATGACATGGAAATTATGTGAAAATTTCATGGCAAATTTTAGGGTAAAATTTCCTCTAATGGATCATTGTGAATATATAGGAAAAAATCTTGCTGAATTGTGCTCTTCTCATAACCCACCAATCCCTGCAATCAAAGGAGATCATGTATCTGAATTCAGTGGAATCACTATAGGTTCAGTCTCACTGGTGCTCTCATCATAAATCCAAGCATTGAAGAAACTCAAAAAATCCATATGGTTTCGTGAAACATGTTATAGTTATTCCTCTCCATCTTTGAGTAGAAAATACAACATTCCTTCTAAATCAGCCCCACCAAAAAAGACGATTCATGACATTACTTTCATGTAGGCCTTAGAGAAAGAAATATGGGTTTCCATTCATGAAACTATGATTTCTCTTCACATGGAAATCTTCTATTTTCTTACACGTCCATTAAATTTCAATGGAAAACAATGGATGAAGAAAGTGGTGCATCATTCTAAAAATATTTGGAATTGTACAAATTTTAATGACAAATTCTGAAAATGTGACTATTTTTGCAAACTTAAAATTGAGTTATATCACCACACCAAGAAGCTAGAATATGTCACAATTTTCAACAAGGTAGGAAATCATCTCATGTCAATCAAAACAAAAGACTCATTCCTTCTTTATATTGAACCAATTTATCTCCAAGAAACTTGTGGACGTATTTCAGGTCGCCTCTTCCTGCTAAGACATTCCATCAAAACAAGCTTCTTCAATCGTTTCAAATTCTTAGAAACAATATTGGTTAATTCAGAATAAGTTCAATTAATGTACAATGAACAACGACTTGTTATTCATCGCCTTTGAACATTATTCATGGATGGAAATAACGCTACTATTTTCTACATGAAGTATCGTTTCTACATATATCATTGTTCCCTATTATTGTAAATATGTCCATGTTGATGTGCTACAAACTTTCTTTGACAAGACTCTTTTTCATTAATTGAAAAATATGTATGTCTACCCCTTCATAATTTACATAATATACATATCAATTCCAAATTCCCAAATACTTACATATCAAGTCCAACTCATCCCATATGCAATTTATCCTCTACCAGATCAAACTACAAAAATTTATTCTCTTCCTCATAATGTGACCACCTCCTCTTTTGAACCTTGTCAAACCATAGTTGATTATACTTATGAACTCATGTCATGCTAACTCCAGTAGATATAAAACCTTCTTCTCTCATTCCAAACCTCCAAAATTCATGTACCGAACTTGAGCACATTATTTTTTATTTTCACTCGACCCATCCAAATTCAATAAGCTCAATTGACTCACAAAAAATTTCTCTATCCCATATGAATGAATACACCACTGACGGCCTATTCACTATGGCATTACTCACTCTATTTCCTATAGGAATTTCCATGATCACACAACTAAGAATTACAAAAGTTTAGATTCATGAATATGATTTGTGCTTTTTGCACTACTACAAGTACCAATTTGGACAACATAAAAGATTCTCCCACTACCTATATAACATTATAATGTGCCACTGTGCCCAAGAAGTTGTGACTTTTATTCTTAATAAATACATCAAGAACAACTTTCTAACAAATATTTCATATATTTTACAATGTCTTCATGACTTCCCAAATTCCAAATTTCACAAATAAGTAATGTGTTTTGGTCCAGGCCTATGAGGAACATGCTCTTAATGGAACAAGAAACAGTGTGAACTGAATGAAATGATCATGCCAATATAGATCCCGACATTGTTCTTCACTCTTAGTGTAGCTCATACCAATTGGTATGACTTGCAAATGATCATGCCTAGTACTATTCCCTCTTGTTTGAACAATCATTACCAATGGATAATTAAAAACATATTTGAAAACCCACATCTAATAGTAGGATATATGCATTGCAAATTTACATTTTTTCTCGAAGAATTCATACAAAAAGGCCTCCACATAGTTGATTATTGGTGAAAGTATTTTTTTTCTTACCATTATTCTCTTCATTAATTTATACATTGAAATTATCTCTCATCCAATTTTGAATTCCATAATTGATTCATATAAAAATGGAAACATAGAGTATTTGCACACATACATGGGTTCCTTTGGTTGCAATATGCACCAAATATGGCCACTCTCGATTAGAAAAATTATAGAGAAGTTTTCGATGATAATAAATATTTTGATCACTATGTAACTGCTTGGAATCCATGACACCCCCAACATCGCAATCCTGTAATTCACCAATCAAAAATTCAAAACCCATGCCTTCTTGACATAGAATCAATATTCATGTTGATCTAGTCTAAAGACTATGAAGAGCTTGTCAATTGTGTTCAACATCACACAAAGTGTCATGAATATTCTTGTCTTTACAAAAAATACAATGTTCTTAGTTATCAATATGGAAAACTATGGGAGTTAAAATCTACATCTTCACTGTTCATTGAGAATAAAGGTAGAAAAACCTATATCCCTGATTGCAATGACGATATATTCAATATCCAAAATGTCAATATACTTTCGATCTTGAGAGAAAATGTTTATTGTTAACCTATCCTATCAGACCATGTTGTGCTAAGCTATATTTGAGAGTATGCAGCAAAAGTAGACACACGATCAAAGGGCTACTGCTAAATGTTATCACGTCTCTCCCAAAATTATTCTCTAGAAGCAATTACTATTAATATCATACGAAAACTTCTTGCATAAACCATTACAATCAGAAACATTGGAGCACAATAAATATGCCATATGTTACAAAAACTACCCCTCTCAATATGTCGGCTTACATTTATTTATTTGATTGTTAATAGAACTAATTTCATAATCGTTTCTCATGATTATGATAATTTTCTTTCAACACCAACCTTTATACTTGCATACATTAATAGACCTATTTCATTGGAATCATTTCCCCTCCTTGAAGCTACACTCTCTTGGTCATTTTTTTCTCGCAGAAAGAAAAAGAAATGGAAATCAATATTCCCTCTAATGATTTTACAAGTCTTTCCGTGATACATAGCCATCCCTTTCTCTAGTGATCCTTATTATGCCACTTTTTTTTGGATTTAACTACTATTGTATATCCATTTCCGCACACTCTCTAATGATATTGGTTCACTCTCTAATTGCACACTAAGAACAAAATAACGAAACATATACATCATAGAATTTTCATCAAGAAATTGAAAACCCACAAACTCCACACCCAAAAAATCAATCTATGGATACCCCTTCTGATACCCCTCCCGACCTCATGAAAATTAATTAATGTAAATCCTCTGCCACCTCCACCAAGGCTACAACATTTAAATTGATGACCTTGAAATGATTGGCCATCATGACTTTGATGTTAGCCACAATTGGTCGTGTACTTCTATCCCTTTCCACTTGCATGAGACGGTTATAAATTTCATTGAATTCAACTATTCAAATATCCAATACCAACATCATCAATTTTCAAACCTCCCCCAAGTTCACACCTTCTCTTCCACCCAAAAAAAAAAATTTACCATTCTTCTTTTTCACTTGAAAAACCCTTCACCAAAACCCCCAATCAAAATAATCATACAAGGGATAGCTAGTAGAGGAACATATAATTTAATTAAATTTCTATAATGTCCATTTATGGAAAAATCCCCAACAAGCACAAACCCTTTTCCATCACTTGCACCCACCGACATTGCAAATTTCAACATAAATACCCTTACAATCCACTCCACCCTTTGCATACTTATCCAATAAATGCATCCTCCTGAAGGATAGTCGATCCTACCCTTCAAATAGCACCTCGTGAATGTAAAGTACATCCTCATTGATGAGACGAGTTTCATCAGTCCAAAAATGCTTTGTTGCATTGATGATCGCCTAAGAGAAGCATTCCCACTTCATCAAAATGTGTCATTCGACAATTGCTCCATTATCCTTGTCAGATATTTGCGCCATCTACCACTTTTTAAGGACATCCCTCTATATTTTTTCACATCATGTAGCAGTACACTGGCATGACTTTAACACATGCATAAAACTTTCAATTTTTTCCCATCAATAAGGTGTTAACCCTTCCCAGGTTTGTTTTCACCAACTTCTCACGAACCTCAAAAATGGAAAACCTACACATTAATATTTGGAACTCCTAATGTGAGGGAAAAAGTTTTCTCTTACGCATCAAGAGGAATAAATATTTCAATATTCCATGCACATATATCCAACGAACAATTCAGTTTCCTTGCATAATAAAAAAATGTTAAAAAAGTTGAACATGGTAGTAGAAATTTGATCTACAAAGAAAAAAAAACAACAAAATTCTACTACAAGAGAAGATGAAAATCAATATTCCAAGGTATTCTTATGAAATGAACAAAAAATTACACTCACCATCAACTTGTGGGTACATGCATGCCTTGTTAATGATGCACTTGGAAAATTCATTTCAATATTTTATGCACCTGACTCAAATCCCCCAAAATATCCATCATTTGTGATAGTTGAGTTCAAGCAATACAAAGGAACACCATGGGATATTTCACACCCAACATATGTACCCATTTCCCCCATTATAAGGAGTGCACATCGATAGATACCACTTTGAATTTCATGGGCTTCAACGATACACAAGTCAGAAGGAATGATATTACAAAAAAAAATAATAAACATTAGAACCAAAGAAAGACAAGGTTTAACATTAAATACCATTCCAAGAGTAAGATAATTTTCAAACCTTCTAATCAATCAAACATTTCCATTCTCATGCATATCACACATGTAATAAAATCCATATCTAAAACATAGAAAACAAGAGGAATCATTGCTCACATCAAAATATGCATATGAGAATACACTCTAGTCAACCATACACTGTATCTTCCAAATATAACCATGGTAAATATCAATTGCTACTTAATGGAATTTCATAATGATTTCTTGCTATTACATTTAACCTCATACTATTTTATTATAATTTAGAAAAAATGTTCATACTTACTTTATGTAAAGAAAAAAATTAATAATGATTTCAACATATATGTGCATTAATACTTACTAATTATTTTTTTTAATGGCCAACAGATATGGATGCATACTGTTTATACATGCTATATTGATATTGTTGAGAACTTCAATGACAAGAACTTACCTTGCAAGATATATAAATGAGGATCATGCCCCGAAAATTGTTTCCTCTTTATTGTTTGCGTGCAACTATTATATTGTTACGAAAGATAAGGAAATTAATAAAAAAAACAATCCACATCCATGAAAAAGATGTACACAAAAAAATAGGGACTCACTGGAAGGATAAAATTTCACATCTTGGAACCACAATAAACATCAATTGGTGATGTCAATTGCATGCCTCAACATGTATATATGATTAGTTACTAACAGTCAATTACATTTATATGACATGATATACTTTTATTGTATATATGTTTACTTATTAACTGCCAAATAGATCTCTATGTATATAGGTCCTGTTCCATTGAACTACTAAACCATTGTGTAAAATTTCAAGCAAGATCATTGCATAGCATGTAAAAAATTGTTGCTACTTTTATGATAATGATCTTGAAAAATTCATATGTTTCTTTTTTTATTAACTGATTGTTGTATATAAATATGTGTTAATGTTGTTACCTTCAATTATAACACTTTTCACTCACATTATTGTCATAAAGTTCATGATTTGAGTGTGCCCTATTCAAAAAGGCCAAAGAATTACCCATTGCATTGTTCCTGTGGGAAAATTGATTCAATTGGTATGTAGAGAGGATCTAAATAAGAATTTGGTTAAGTACAAACCCTGAATAATATTCTTAACAAAATAAATGGCTTTGTAGGGAACACTAGAGAATGATATACTTCTCCATAAACTTGCTTCACGAAATAGGAATTATATACTTATTTTTCTTTGTTTCGGCCATGATATTTTGATCAATAACAATTTGTAAAAGCTAACCTGGAATTGTTTTTAGAACTGGGTGTTTTCTGAACCTGTTTCACATACTTCATTCTATATTTTAAATGAATGTACCTATGGATGTACCATATGTTAAAGAAAAGACACTGATTTTAATAGCTAATGGTAGAAATAAAAAGTTTGAATAGTAACGTTTCACTAAAATTCATTGCAATAATCGGTCCCGTGCATGGATGCAACTTTACAGATTATGTTTCATGTTTTCCTTGCTATATTTTCATTTCAAAATATTATAACTCATATTTGATTGGATGTATTTATATTGTAGTGAAAATTAAATGTACATGTATTAATTGTAATGAACTCATTTTATTGTGTCCAAATGGAATATAATGCAAGAATCCCATTTTTTAATGGGAAATGTTATTAGTATTAATTTATGCCTTATATACCATGTGTGATATGTTGGTTGTGGTATAAATATTCAATCATGTTCAGTTGGAGGTAAAAACATTCATTCGTTACATATGCCAATATTCAGTTATGCTCATGACTTTTTAGATCTTCTGTCTACCTAGATATCTGTACCAGGCCTCGTAAACTTCTCCTAGTGTATATGGTGAACAAGGATTTCAGGTATGTGCCTTCAACCCCTTCATGGATTTGTTTTTTTCTTTGATTTTTTTTTTTCGAGTCTCGTAACAAACGAAAATGTAGAAAATGGCATTGCTACCTTAAAAATTATTTCATCATTTATTTCCTACAGTAAATTACAAACTAGAGAGCCGGTAAAAGTCTCCATCCATTCATTTTAATTGGGGTGTTAAATTTGTGAAAACTATGTTTCTGAACATTCTCCTACATCATATCCTTCTTAACATTACAATAAAACTATTATAGTATTATCCTCCTTTAAAAAAGGTGGAGACCAACACAAAGGAAACCCGAAGAGATGATAACCAAGAGATTGTTGTTCCTGAAAGATGACATGTGTTGGGACTTGGACATTCCATGGTAATTTCCAGTTTTGTTAACTTATGAAATTTTTGTTATAGGGATTGTTGTTATTATGATTTTTCATATGGGTTTTTCTTATCATGTGTGATAATTGGATTCTGCTTATACATAAAGAAAGTTTTATTTCTCTGTGTTTACATGTTTATGAGGGGAGGAGAGGGGGGCGATAATTTTGGTTTTCATTTATATGAGATTGATAATGTTTACATAACATTAATGAATGAAATTCTAAATTCTTGTCAGACCAATTAGTCTAATGGGTTTGGTAAATATTAACATGTAATTATTTATTTATTAGGATAATTCAAGGTTGCACGATCTATTTCATAACATAACCCAGGCATATGCATATTACCTAGAGAGGATATGTGGTGCATAAGAGGTGGAATTGGTCAAAAGACCTGGGATGTAGGGGGTCCAATATTTGTTTTGAGTTGGAGTTAGACTGATTTGTGGGTAGATTGTCCATTTTTGGGTTGGCGTTGGTTGTACTAGCAGTGTGGTGGTTTTGGTTAGTTATATTGAATAGCCTCAACATATTCATCTATTTTATAAATTGCGTGGGGGGATTTGGTAGTATAAAATGATCTGATAAATTTCGGGATACAATTCGGCATTAAGCTCCAAAATACACAATTAAAATTTCGAATTTAATCTTAACTTAATTTCATTCCCAGTGAATTTAATATGGATTTATTTGGAAGTTAAGTTTAAAATCTATTGGTTTTAATTAGGATAGATAAATTGATTTTTGAAAGTCTGTATCTATGAAATTCAACGAATGAGGTCATTAAGATGGTAAAGATGCATCGACTTATAGGTGGACTCTTTTTTCTTTTGGTTTCATCGTGTGTGAATGTATCACTGATTTTTTGGTATATGGTATAGTATTTGAATTGAAATTGATTTTATTTTGTATTATTCCAATATACTGTGTCGCCTTTGCTTATTCCACTGTGAATTGCAAACTTAACAAGATTGTAATATGTGGACAATCCACATGTTCATGGTTGATGAATTTTTAACACTACAAAATTCTCATTCAGTACCAGATGGTTTTTGTTTTATAGGGATATTATAGTTGAGCATGCTGATATTGTGTTTGAAAATATTAACAAAGAAAGGGCTTTGTCTGGTTTTAGTTCAAGAAAAATTCCATCGTTAGTTACTGAGCTAGCCAAGTCTTTTCACATTATTTGATTTCCAATAACCATATTAAAAATATGTGTACAAATGTTCAATCACATCATATTTCATGTATATGAAGATGAAAAAATGAAAAACTTGAAGTTTCATATGTTTTCTGAAAGATTTTTAAGGATGATATTTCTAAACTATACTCGATTTTCATGTGAGGATTGTTGCTTGTGGTAGGCTATATTTGTTGGATAAACATGTGTATCTCCTCGTACTAAAAAGATAATTGAAGCCATATATATACTAACACTAATTTATTCTTACCATAATTTATTTTTTAATAATATATTTATTTTAGGTGTAATTCTATTAACATTCGTTGTATTATCTTCAAATATTTGAGGTCTACAGATGTACTGAAACGTATAGGACTTACTAATTTAATGTCTATATAGGTGATCACATCTTTCCTGAAAATTAAAGCTTACCACTATTGTTTCTGAGTCCAAACAAATTAGGAAGAAAATGGATTCATACTTTGACTAAATATGGAATATCAATGAATAATGAATGAGTGTTAATTGAAAAATACTAGGAAACCTAGATACTTGAAAACAATATGTTTGAAGTATCGACTCCGATTAATGTGAAACCAATAGCTTAGAGCTATTAGTAGTTGGGTATATCTTATATCTTATATTTTTTCTATGAAAGAACAATATTTCATCGTGGCTCAATTGGTTAAGCACATTGTTTCAAAGAAGAGTTTACTTAGATTGATTTTCAAAAGGCATATTGAGTGTTGAGTAGATGTTCCAAAACGAATTTGTAATAGCAATGCATGGAATTATAATAGAAATTATTTTCTTATTAAGCTTTGATAGAAATTAAATTTAATAAATCAATTATAATTTTCTTGATTATATATATATATATATATATATATATATATATATATATATATAACAATCATATTCACTTTTTTTTGGGCACCTTTTGAGGTAATGGTTAGTATACATGTAGAATATATCAATATGAAATGTGGGTGATATAATGAAATTAAATTTTCTCAAATATTCTTTGAATTTAAGGAAGTTGAAGAACTCGCTAATAATTGTGAGAGAAAATGTGTTCTATCACAGATTTAGGTTTCTACCATTTTTTAAACAAAAACAAGTATGGAAAATATCGATTCCTTGTTTTGGGGATATCCAATGATTGGCTAGCAAAAAAAAATGCAATCTTATGGTTCATGGCTTTGTACTCTGGAGGACAGACATAACATAGATTGTGATGAGATCGTGGAATTAAAGGTTTATTTGGTAGCCTGCATATTTCTTTCATGAAGAGAAGAGCCACACCAAGCACAAAAACATTAATCTGATATCAAGAATTTATCCTTTTGATTTTTTCTCAATTAACTGTCTCACATTACTACAATCTGAAAATTGATTTTCATGCAAATGAATGCTATAGTGGAGTCCCTTGAGAATAAAGAGGTGTTCATGAGGCTATTGTTGCATGTCAAATTTCATGTCAAATATTGATGCATAATATAGGCATGTTGTAGGAGAAACTGATACTCTCAAAGCCATTGACTACTCAAAGTTATATTGAAAATTAATTGGGATATTATGGATCTAGTATCTACTCATGAGATAAGAACTTGAATCGCCACTATATTTAGTATATGCCACATACAAACACTACTACACTAAAAGAACTTTTAAGAAATGTTTTTAAGACAAAATAAATCTTTTGTCTTCAAAAGGCACATTTTATTTTAGTTATTTTACATTAAAATTTTATATCAATTGAATTGTCTTAAATATAACATTTAAGACAAAAACAGTTTGAGACAAAAATATTTTAAGACAAAAATTTAAATTTAAGTAAAAAAAAAATTGAGAAAAAAATATTTTAAGACAAAACTTTATATTTAAGAAAAAATTGTTTAAGACCAAAATATTTTAAGACAAAAATTTATATTTAAGACAAAAATAGTTTGAAACAAAAATGTTTTAAGACAACTTTATAATTAATACAATGACCACTTTAGACACAAATAATTTAAGACAATTCACAATTAAGACAAAAACATATCAAATTAAGATTGTATTATCTAACAACTACAAATTGACTTTGGCAATGTGCCCTATGTACGCTAGCTTGTAGGCTCTTACTATCTCGAGTTTATATCAAGGTAGCTATTTCACTTACCATTCACATTATTTTTGTTGGGAAAAATACTGAGGGGAGGGGGGGGGGGGGGGGGGGTGAATCAATATTTAGGACATACTCATAACTTTTTACTTTTTCTTACTTCAAAACCCATATGCTACTTTGTTGAACCAGACTCGCGTACACACGCGAATATCCTTCATAAAACTCGCGTATACACAGAGATATTATTATGCCATTAATTCTTTACTTAGCTCTATGCAACATTATTTCTTCTGATGATTAGATAACAGTAAGCATGTGCAGTAATAACAGAGTAAACCATCACACATAAGCATCACACATGAACACCAGGATTTTAGGTGGAAACCCAAGTCGAGAGAAAACCACCGCTGCCGTTGTCTCAACCTTCAATATTTTATTATAGAGAAAACATCTTACAACTATGTAATGGCGCAGACTCATACCAGTATGTAGGCACCCACCTGCGCTCATTTACCAGCCTCTCCTGGAAGAGAGCTACGACCCCCTGCTCTCGTTTACCAGCCTCTCCTGGAAGGGAGCTATGACCCCCTGCTCTCGTTTACCAGCCTCACCTGGAAGGGAGCTACAACCCCCTGACTGAAGGCTACAACCATCAGCACCACCATGGACCACGTTTCATCAATTTTCACACTAGATCCAATAGCTTTCTTTAGAACACAACTTGCAGGCCACTTTTCATCATATTTTCAGACTGGACCCACTCAACACATTTAAGCTCAAGCATACATCAAACTGATACTTATAACTTCATCAACAGATAGCAGTAAACCAATAGAACAGATCAGACATCTCATACCACACACTTCAGCAAACCCTAGTTTTCATACGCGCTTTCCTTTCACTGATACCGCGTATATATGTGCTTCCATTCACATAAAACCACGTATACATTTGCACATATTCAAGAACTGATTTCACAACCTATACGTGCTTTTGCTTTATCAAACCAGTGTATATACGCGCTTCCACTGTTCCAAACTTGCGTATAGATCTTACGACATCATAGGGAAGCATACTTTTTCAGATCAGATATTCAGTTCAGATTTAACCCTTCGCTTCAGACAGATGTTCGCCTCATCTCAGATCTAAGCATTCCACAAACAGATCTAGAAGATACAAATACATTTCAGATCTAGATTCCCTTCTTCATCATTTTCTTCATAGGTGCATCACAGATTCAGATCTATCATCAAGCTGTTACCCTTTCCATACAGACATACTTCAGAGTGAAGTATCCATTCAAACCCAGACTCATGCACACCCTTGCACAATGATCTTGTTCTCCTTATATAGGTTTAGCTTTTATCAATACCATGAGTCAAAACCACATCACTTCCGATGCTATTCCTGGACGGGATCAAATAGACAACCCAGCGCTCAATACAATGGGTCAATACCATGGTAGTAACCCCTGGTTTTACATATTTAGAGTGCATTTGACCATACACGACTTGGAACATTATTTCCCGTGTGCATACGCTACTTCTATTAATCAAAACCGTGTATGCCTTTTCACATACACTTTTCATCATTACTCTTGCACATACTGATATTTCTTACTTCTGCAATTTCTGTACTACTTGTAGAACATCAGATTTACATCATTAGTTAGTATATCAAGTCAGTTTCCATCAAGTACAACTTCATCAAGTAGGTTGCCATCATCTTCTTCAAGTGTTGCCATCATCTTCATCAAGTGGGTTGCCATCAAGGACAACACTTTGCATCATATTGCCAACAATCTCCCCCTTTGGACTTGATGGCAACCACGATGGTGTTTGATCACCACAACAGATAGATACATTAAGCATAACCATTATTCAAACACTTCTCCCCTTATTCAAACACTATGTCACTCTCCCCCTTTGACATCAAGGGCAAAGGGCGAATCAAAACCAACACAAGGTTTTTCTCCTCATGTAGCAAGAAGGGCGTTGTAGATCTGATGTACATTGAAGTTGTCATGCTCCCCCTGAGTTCATGTTGAATGTTCAATGATATTTTTCAATGAAGTACATGACTCTATGACCTTCCTATCACCAAGGACTAATACTTACATCAAATGATCCAACCAAGTGGATTTACATAACTGACTCAAGTACCCAACCAAGTGGGTTTAAAAATTTGAACAAGTCCTTACATGACAGAATATTACAATTTTACATCATAGGTCTCAACATGACCTTTTCATCAAATTACAAATATGAATTTTTATGACCAATACCAGAAGGACCTTAAGAGAGAGATCATATTACAGAACCATCATAATGCCAACAATGCATTATACTCATCAAGGCTAATGCTCCCCCTGAAAATGTGCATCCAAGCATCCTTTCCATATGACCAAGGCTCCACCTTAGTTTGTGCAACCTGAATACTTTCAATAGCAAGTTATCAGCAACAATCTCTGCATGATCTGTCCTTATCTATGAATCATAAGACTTCCATCTCATCCATGTGTGAAAGAAAAGAATACTCTTCAGCAAAAAGCAAACAGGGCTCATCCATAATCACAAGAAACCTTGTAACATGTTATCATCATTTAGAACTGAGAAATAAACAGATACAGTGCCAATAATACAATCATTAACAGTCAGACTGATGCTCCCCCTGAACCTATGCTCCTGATCTTTAGCTGTCATACAAATTTCATTGTCTTAAGTGCATACGAAACTGTCTCTACTGTAACTCACGTGTATACGTGGCTTTAGTTCACAGAACCCACGTATGGAAAGTGAAACATGGAAAATTTCACATTCTTTCATCTCCCCCTAAGTTTGTACCACCTATACCTGTCTTCTGCATATCAGATGCTCTGTCAGAAATACTCATAACCGGAATAACCAAAACAATCATGAGAATCATCATACATTTCTCCCCCTGTGACAATACATTACTAATCCCTACAATGTATCTCACATCATTCTTATAGTCATTCAGAGAAGTAAGCTTTAGAAGCGGATGACTGTTGTAGGGTCAGTATTCCCTACGTTTCTGACTGGTCCTCCTTCTTTTTCCAGCTTTTCTTAAACTTTCTAATTGTGTGTTGGAACTTATCCAATTTCTCATGTATGTTCATCCTGCATTCTTTTTCCACATGTCCATACTTGTTGCGAGAATAACATCTTATGTGACCAGAGAAGTAAGCATAAGGATCATAGTGTGTTTCTCTATTGTTTCTACTATAGCAATCAACTGCTTTATGACCATACTTGTTGCATGAAAAACAATATCCCTTGAAGAAACTAGAGTACCTTCCTGAGTAGAATTTGTTTGTTTGTGGCTGAAACAATCTGCTTCTTCAATTGGCTGCAACATGCCCATAATTATGACACTTAAACCATTCAACATTATTGAATGATTTTTTTTTAGAGTTCATGATTGTTGGTTGCCCTTTTGTCTCTTTCACTACTTCAGGTTTTGCTTTGACATCCTTTGAATCTTTAGCACTTCCTTGTGAACTACACTCTCCTTTAACCGTTTCATGAAAGCCCAGACCAAGTTTGATAGAAGGAGACCTTTGACTACTAAGAATATTATCCAGAATCTTAGTACTATCTTGAAACCTCAAAAGTTTATCCTTTTCTTCTAATTTACCTTTGAGAATGTTTACCTCAACTTCCAATCTTTGGCATTGCTTCTTCATACTTTCGTCGACCCTTTTTCCTTCTTCTACTTGATCATTCAGATTTAGAATCTCTTCTTTCAACCCATTTTCTTGATCTTCAAAAGTTTGTAAGAGTTCTTCCTTCTTCTTATTTGATGATTCGAGATTTTCTTTCAGAGAGATGTTTTCTACTTCAAGTTCTTCCGGATCTTCTTTGAGAGAGATGATTTCAGCTTCAAGTCTTGCATTCTTCTTGTTTGATTTTTCGAGATCTGCGTTTAGATCATTGATTTCTGCTTCTAGTCTTTTAATTCGATTGGATGCAGAAGTATGAAACCTTTGATACTTGTCTACCTGTCCATTCAGCATTTCTATCTGTCTTTTCATTTGAGAGATCATCTCTTTGTAGATATATTCTTGTTTATTAGATGATCTTTGTAGTTCTTCAACTTTAATCTTGAGAGCTTCTTCTAGATCCATAACATGCCTTTCACTATCTTCACTATTACATGCACAAGAAGATGAATCACAAGAACAACAATCAGTGCCTGTTTTATCTTCCTCATTTTTTGCTGCACATGTTTTCTGAGATATCTCCTTTTGAGTGGCCTTCTTCTTTTGCTTTCTTCCCATTGCGATGGATCTCCTTCAAGCAATCAAGCTTCTACAGAAGGACCTCCTCTGATACCAATTGTTGGGAAAAATACTAAGAGGGGGGGGGGGGTGAATCAGTATTTAGGACATACTCATAACTTTTTACTTTTTCTTACTTCAAAACCCATATGCTACTTTGATGAACCAGACTTGCGTATACACGCGTATATCCTTCATAAAAATCACGTATACACAGAGATCTTATTATGCCATTAATTCTTTACTTAGCTCTATGCAACATTCTTTCTTCTGATGAGTAGATAACAGTAAGCATGTGCAGTAATAATAGAGTAAACCATCACACATAAGCATCACACATGAACACCAGGATTTTAGGTGGAAACCCAAGTCGGGAGAAAACCACCGCTGCCGTTGTCTCAGCCTTCAATATTTTATTATAGAGAAAACATCTTACAACTATGTACTGGCGCAGACTCATACCAATACGCAGGCACACACCTGCGCTCATTTACCAACCTCTCCTAGAAGGGAGCTACGACCCCCTGCTCTCATTTACCAGCCTCTCTTGGAAGGGAGCTACGACCCCTTGCTCTCATTTACCAGCCTCACCTGGAAGGGAGCTACAACCCCCTGACTGAAGGCTACAACCCTCAGCACCACCATGGACAACGTTTCATCAATTTTCACACTAGATCCAATAGCTTCCTTTAGAACACAACTTGCAGGCCACTTTTGATCATATTTTCAGACTGGACCCACTCAACACATTTAAGCTCAATCATACATCAAACTGATACTTATAACTTCATCAACAGATAGCAGTAAACCAATAGAACATATCAGACATCTCATACCACACACTTCAGCAAACCCTAGTTTTCATACACGCTTTCCTTTCACTGATACCGCGTATATACGCGCTTCCATTCACATAAAACCACGTATACATCTACACATATTCCATAATTGATTTCACAACCCATACACGCTTTCGATTTATCAAACCCGCGTATATACGCGCTTCCACTGTTCCAAACTTGCGTATAGATCTTCAGACATCATAGGGCAGCATACTTCTTTAGATCAAATATTCAGTTCAGATTTAACCCTTCGCTTCAGACAGATGTTCGCCTCATCTCAGATCTAAGCATTCCACAAACAGATCTAGAAGATACAAATACATTTCAGATCTAGATTCCCTTCTTCATCATTTTCTTCATAGGTGCATCACAGATTCAGATCTATCATCAAGTTGTTACCCTTTCCATACAGACATACTTCAGAGTGAAGTATCCATTCAAACCCAGACTCATGCACACCCTTGCACAATGATCTTGTTCTCCTTATATAGGTTTAGCCTTTATCAATACCATGAGTCAAAACCACATCACTTCCGATGGTATTCCTGGACGGGATCAAATAGACAACCCAGCGCTCAATACAATGGGTCAATACCATGGTAGTAACCCCTGGTTTTACATATTTAGAGCGCATTTGACCATACGCGACTTGGCACGTTATTTCCCGCGTGCATACGCTACTTCTATTAATCAAAACCGCGTATGCCTTGTCACATACACTTTTCATCATTACTCTTGCAGATACTGATATTTCTTACTTCTACAACTTTTGTACTACTTGTAAAACATCAGATTTGCATCATTAATTAGTATATCAAGTAATTTTCCATCAAGTACAACTTCATCAAGTAGGTTGCCATCATCTTCTTCAAGTGTTTCCATCATCTTCATCAAGTGGGTTGCCATGAAGGACAACACTGTGCATCATATTGCCAACAATTTTATATAAATACAACTATTTGTTGGGCTCTTTGTTTTGTGGGGGTAGCTGACTCTGAAGAATGCAACAACTTTTCTTGGCAAGATTTGTCAGACATCAATTCATCTTTTGTCCCTCTGATCTGTGCTAATACCATTAGAGATAACTTTTCTATCATTTCATTCAATGCTACTACATGGAGGAGGCTTTTAAGATAATTTTTTGAGACAAAATAAATAAATTTTCTTAAAATTTTTAATGGGAGATGCTAGTAAAAAAATTAAAGGTAAAGAGTTAGTGGTTCGTCTTTACATTGTTGATGGGTTATTCAGGAAGTTGAGCGAAGGAGGTTGACAACAACTGATGAGATCTAGGGCGATGAACGTCGACAACACGTGATGGTATTTAGGGTGATGAAGGTCAGCAACATAGGTGTGCTTCATGAGAGGAGAGATGGAATCACTTTCGCTGAACGTGGACATGAAATATCATACTTCTAGTACTTTTTGGGGTCTCCATCAATTGTGTTTTAATAGGTGTTTTTTACTGTTTCATTTGCTAATTCTATTTTTTGGAATCTATTATTATTACATTTTTGTGTTGGACCTCCTAACTGTGATTGAAAACATGGATTAGATTCACCTAAAGAATTGTTGAAAAATGCAACAAGAAATTCTCAATTTGATTACGCCTTCATTAAATTGATAAAATTTGAATTTCCACATCAAGAAACAACTTAGATGCAATTAACCTGTGTGACATGGCTTGTCTCACCAATTTTAATCAGTAAATTAAAGTTGTAGGAGTTATAGTTCAATTACACACGTGCGATAGCTAATTTGTAGCAATCAAAGTCAATTACATCAAGTTGTATTCAGTTAAACTAGTTTTAATTGTTGGAGGAACTAGTGGAAGGTTAGTTGGGCAGTGGGACTTCAATCAAACTTAGTGATAATGTAGGTAACTGATAAATCATTCCAAAATAGCTTGTGCATGAAAATAATTTGAGTTCCCCAGCTATGGTGGAGATTCCAAGGTAGTGTAACATCAATTGTACACTAGTATTGAGTGTACAACTATTGCACGCAGTAAGATGATCAACCTTGGGAATTGCACGATCCTTTTTGGAAAATTTCCTAAATAAGTAGGGGCTTAATTTCTCCACGAATTTTGTAAGGAAGAAAGGGTGCAAGAAAAGGAAAAAATTGAATAATTTTGGGTCAAAGATTCTTAGTGAGTAAAGATATAGGTTATTCACTTGAAGGTTGTGCTTAGTTGAGTAAGTTAATTGTAATACATATTTATTGTTCATATTAATGCAAGAATACATTGGGGTTTTTAACAGATTTATTTCCCCAAATAAAATATTGTGTGCATGTGTGTTATTTCTTATCGCATTTTTGAATTTTTTGTTCTAAATTTGGAATTAACTTCCACATAGCAGTAGAGCAGGTTTGTGTCTTGTGATGCTGATTAAAACTTGACGAGAAGTTGAAAATATATACCATAATTTCTACATAGTATCAGAGTAGGATTCACATGAGACCAGGAATTTTGAAGTTGCTTCTCAGGAGGTTCGAATTTACATTTCAGTATACCTGAATCTCTTCAGAGTTGAGAAGATGACCTTAAATGGGTTGAGGATAGAGTATGGCTTGGAAGGAAACTATAATTTCATCGCATGGAAGGGTCACATGCATTAGGTATACGATGAAAATGGATTGCTAGAATATATCAAGAGAGATGTTGGAAAACTAGTGGAATCTTATGCCTAGAACCTTGATCAGTAGAAGAAATATGTAGCCAAGATGAGGAGAATAATATTGAAGGGAGTACGAGACCTATTGGAGGGAGTACGAGACCACATTGTCACCAATATCGATGGGAAAGAAAATACTTATGCAATGTGGTAGGCATTGACAGATCTATTCCAGAATATTAGTGGTCATAGGAAGCTAGAACTCAATGATAAACTTTGAAATATAAAGATGTAGAAGAATGACACTATCTCGTGGCATCTAAGAAGGTTTTGTTAAGTCCCTATATTGATAGTGTAGTCCCTTATTATGTTAGTGTATCCCCCATTATTTTTATTTTTGTACCCTTGTAACCCCCATATTGTTATTGTTGTGCCCTTACATTATTATTGATAGGTTGGCTAGGATTAAATTGTGGCCCTACTAGGATAACATTATGGCCCCATGGACTCTTATATATAGAAAGGAGATTCTGTAATTTGTATCATCCAAGAAATTTTCATTCATGTAATGTATTGGAGGTTGCCCCCCTGAAGTGGCTTATTTATAAGGCGTTGATATCTCTTTTCTTCTCTTTTTGGAGTTGGTTTCACAACATTTGGTATCAGAGCTTTGGATTCTAGGGTTTCGCTGCTCCAAACAAGTCATCGTGGAATTTTTGATATAACGTTTTATTTATGAAGGTTTAGAAGCTGAAATTTTTAGAGTGCGAAGCCAAAATCCGAAGGAACATCTCTCAAAATTTCAAATCTTGGTTTGCAATATTTTCGAAGATATGATCTCTGGAAGTTAGGGATTTTTGTAGGCTACTGAATTTAACCTAAACAGATCATCGCGGAATTGTCGCTATAACTTTTTTTATACGAAGATTCAGAAGCTGAAATTTTTAGAGAGAGAAGCTGGTATCTTGAGGAGCACTAGCGAAAAATTCCAGAGCTTGGTTCGCAATATTTTATGAGATATGATTTTTGGAAGTTAGGTCTTTTTGAGGCTCCCAAATTTCATCTCAAAGAGGTGAACATGGGAAAATCTTTGTAACTCTCTCTCTGAGCATCAGATTGGAATTATGTAAAAAGTGGCTTGAAGTAAATGGACTCTAGTTGTCTATCTATCCATTTGAGATCCAAAGGAGCAAACAATGACACGTGGAAATTTGTACAAGGTCGCTCTACTGAACTAGTCCATAATTAGGTCATTGTGGGAGATTTGACAAATAACTTTGTCTTGAAGAATCCAAATTAGGTTAGACCTGTGGCATCCAAAAGAGGATTTGGAGGGATACCTTAGGGCCAATTTTCAGATATTGAAGATCCGAAATAGCAGAGATAATTCAGTTTCAATATCGAGCTCCTCAAAATCAAGAAAAAGGTGTGTATTTCAGGGAAAATTTGAAGTACAGAAAATTATCTTGAAGTTTAAAAAATTGGCGAATCACACTAGTCCCTAATATGAAAACTATAAAATTTTTATTGATGTATTTGTAAAATTGTTCAAATTTATAATGATCTTATATATACTGTCTATATAATGTTGGCAATTTTTAAAATAAAATAATTTTATATTGTAAAATTTGGGTGAATCATTTTTATAAAAAAAATGGAAATTGGCGAGTATTTTTTTGGAAAAACCATTGAAAATTAGCCCACTTGCGAATATTAACCCCTAAAATTTTCCATGGTGTATTTGGTTCTTAAAATTGCATAACGTTTGTTTGAAAAAAGAGTTTTAAGTGATTCCAAGGCAATATTTTGGAATTTTTATAAGTATTGGGTTCTATAATGCCTCCAAAAAATAATTGCATACCCATTAATCACACAAAAATATATACTATGCTGCATGAAGGGGAAGAATTGCAGTATGAGATATCAAAATTACAGTACCAAGTGCAACAAATTTCAATCTTACAAAGTGCAACCGAAGATTACATAGACGGTTTAAAAGAAGAAATGGAGGCTAATTTGGATGGTTTGAAGGATCAAATAATAGCTAATATGGAAGATCACATTGAGCATCAACGACAAGCTCTCCAACTCTCAAACGATAACCTAACCTTGGTGCAGAATCTAATGAAACAATAGGATGATCGACATCACATCAAAATAAGTTTTTAAGTAGTCATAGAAACAAGAACTCGACAAGTACAGTAAATTTCAGAGTATCTCAGCAAGTGGAAGAACTTTCCTTTAGAAGACTCCACATGGGAGGATGAGAATTTTATACAGAAGCATGAATAAATAATCAATCATTGAGGAAAACACTTGTTTGAAGGAGAGGGGCATGTTAGGTCACTATACTAATAGTGTAGTTCCTTATTATGTTAGGGTATCCACACTTATTGTTATCGTTGTACCCTTGTAACCCCCATATTGTTATTATTGTGCCCTTACATTATTATTGATAGGTCGGCTAGATTACATTGTGGCCCCACTAGGATTACATTGTCACCCCATGGACTCCTATATATAAAAAGGAGGTTTTGTAAATTGTATCATCCAAGAATTGTTCATTCATGTAATTTATTGGAGGTTTCCCCCTTGAAGTGGCTAATTTCTAAGGCATTGATATCTCTTTTCTACTCTTTTTGGAGTTGGTTTCACAACAGGTTCACACAAGTTCGTGATGAGCTTAGACGAGTTGGTGTTATTTTTTAGAGGATGACGTGGTAAGCCTAGCCCTTCTGGGTCAGCCCAAGAGCTATCATAGCTATACAGATTCAGTGAATGGGGGAGATAAACTACCGAATTGGGAATGCTTATGGTCTAATTTTTTACAAGAGGAAATAAGGAAAAATGCCAGAGATGGTACCTCATCCAAGAGTGAGGATGAAGAAAAATTTGCAATGGTTGGAAATTGAAAGAAGGGAAAAGGGAATAAATCTCAATCCAAACTAGAATATAGCCAAGGGGTAAAGAAGAAATATTTGTCAAAAATTAAATGCTTTTAATGTCATGAATATGTGCACTATGTCACGAAGTGTCCACAAAAAATGAAAAGCAAGAAGACCTCAGGAGGAGCATCAAGTGAAGCCTAGGCTTCATAGTTCAAGCTTAAATTTACCCTTGTCACATGCATGTCCAACACAATGATGGGGAGTGTGTGGTACTTGGAATCAGGTCCATCCTTCAACATGATTGGGTGTAAATATTTTTCTAGTGACCTAGAAGAGAAAAATATCTCGATGCACATTAATATAGGTGAGAAAAAAAGGTACAATGTGACTGGTATTGGTACAGTGCCTTTGAGAGGGAGTCAGGCTCCCCTCTTAGGCTCAAGGATGTCATGTTTGTTCTAGGCCTAAATAAAAATATCATATCTATTGCAGTTTTGAAATATAATGGTTATGATGTGATATTAAACAAAGGAAAGAGACGCATAGCCATGGGACAGGTGAAGAAGATTGCGGTTCGTGTGAAGAACCTGTATAAGCTGGATGTGGAATATTGTGTTGCATTAAGCACTAAGCCAGATAAAGTGTGGGCCGCAATGTTGGTCAAATTTGGCACAAAATACTTGGCCATTTTCATCATGGAACCTCGAATATTATACAAAAAATGACTATTGACCTCCATAAAGGAGCACTTATGTAGTAAGATGTATGAAAAGGATGTACATTGGAGAAGTACATAAAATACACATTCCATGATCGGGACAAAAAAGCACATGAAATCCTAGAAAAGATCCACTATGATGTCTATGGACCTTTCTAAACAGCCTCCTCTTATAGACACAAATATTTTATCATTTTTATTGCCGACTTCTCACTGAAGTGTTGGATATTCTTCATGCGGGAGAAAGATGAGACATTCTCCAAGTTAGTATAATTGAAGGCACTGGTTGAGAAATAAAATAGAAAGAAGGTGAATACTCTTAGGAGTGATAGTGGAGGTGAGTACGTGTCAAATGAATTTAAAAATTTATGTGCGAAAGAAGGCATTCAATGAGAGGTGACAACATCCCACAACCCACAATAGAATGGGGTGGCTGAGAGAAAGAATCGTAGCATTGTGGGAGAGATGAAGGTGATGTTGCATGACCAAGGCCTACCTATGAATTTCGAGGATAAGGAATCCAACACAACAGTCTATTTACAGAACCAGATTCCTCATCAAATTCTTGGCATGATTATACTACAGGAGGCTTTCTAAGGAAAAAAGTCAGATGTCTCTTCCGGATTTTTGGAGCCTTTATTTATTGCCATGTCTCCAAAGAATCAAGGAATAATCTTGAGTCAAACAAAAAATTAGGGTTATTTGTGGGTTACATAAAAACTCCCCACAACTACCATGTATATTTTCCATCCATGAAAATGAAAATTATGTGAAGGGATGTAAATTTTTATGAGGAGAAAGCAATGTGGTGCTCCCTTAAGAAGGAGCTTTAGATCCCACAAGAAGAGGATATTTTAGCTCCAAAGGAGGATCCTCAGGAAGTTGTGGAGCAACCACAAATAGAGGGGCAGAGAGTGGAAACACTCACTAAAGTAGAACCATCAAGAGAAAGCAGAAAAAGAACCAAGGATGTTGATAGACTTGTGTAGGATACGAGAGAGAATGTGAGAGATCCTTAAAATTTTCCAAAGAAAAGAAGGTCACCTAAGAGGTACACTGGCTACATTGTTCTAGTGACTGAGCTTACATAGATTGAGCCATAATATTTTGAAGAAGCAGTAGAGCAACCTAAATGGGTTTATGAAATGGTGGAGGAATACAAATCCATTGTAAATAAAATTGTTTGGGAAGTGGTCCCAAGATCAGTAGATAAATCAATAGTGGGCTTGAGATGGATCTTCAAGGTGAAGCAAGCAGCTGATGAAAGAATAGAGAAGTCTAATGCCATATTTGTGGCCAATATGTACTTTGAAATTGAGAGAATTGACTATGAGGAGGAATTTTCTCCTGTAGCAAGGTACTCATCCATTAGATCAATTCTTTCTCTAGCTACGCAGATGGGGTGGAACGTCCACTAGATGGATGTAAAAACAAAATTTCTCAATGGGTTTATTAAGTAGGAGGTGTACATCGAGCAACTAGAATGTTTTGAGACATTTGATCGAGAGTCTCATGTGCTCAAACTCAAGCGAGCGTTGTGCAGTTTCAAGCAAGCACCTCGCATTTGGTATGCGAGGATTGATATCTATCTCACCAATTTGGGCTTCACCAAAAGTGAAAAAATGCAAACCTCTATCACATATTGGTAGAAGGTAAATTGATTATTATTGTGTTATATGTTGATGATTTGATTTTAACTAGTGATTAGTAGGTAATCAGATATTTCGAGGAGGACCTTGCAAGGGAATTTTAAATGAAGGACATGGGTCTCATGCACTAATTCCTTGGGTTAGAAGTATTTTAAGGTGACGGGGATTTGTTTTTATCTCGAGGAAAGTATGAAAATGAGATAATGTAGAGATATTGCATGGAGAGGTGGAAACCCATGGAGACACCTCTAGCGACCAACTGGAGGAAAGAGGACGCCAATTTAGGTGAAGAAGTGGATGTTACAATTTATCGACAGTTATTTGGTTCACTCATGTATCTTCTGAACACATTAATATATGTTTTTTATGTATTCAAATAGCTAATAAAATTTGTTTTTAGGCCAACCAAATTAATTTGGAATGTAGCTAAGCATGTTTTACAGTACCTCAAAGGAACTACCTAGTTTGGACTATGGTACAAAGGGAGTGAAGCTATGTGGCTTCATAGATGCAGATTGGGCGTGAAGTCCATCAAACTGAAAGAGTAAATTAGGTGGAAATTTTTGTGTTGGGTCCGCAACTATTTCTAGGTACAACATGAAGAAAATATTTGTGGCACTAAGTTCGGCAGAAGCAGAATCCATGGTTTCAAGTCAAGCAACATGTGAGGCAATATGGATGAGAAAGATAATTGTTGTATTGTTTGGTCATATGATGGATCCAACTATGATATACTATGATAATCAGAGATGCACGTATTTCATGATCGATCCAATCATATAGGTATTTGGTATCACCATTTATTGGATTGTGTGCAGAGGCAGATAATGTTGCTACACTACATTCCGAAAAAGGATCAAGATGTTGAGGTTTTGACAAAAGATTTTTCAGGAGGGAAGTTCAAGTACCACAGATGAAATATAGGGGTGGTTGATAATCTCTTTCTTGCTGAGAGGGGGTATTGAAAAATGTATCAATAAATTCTCAATTTGATTTTTCCTTGATTAAATTGAGAAAATTTGAATTTCCACATCAACAGACAACTTAGATGTAGTTAACTTGTGTGACATGAATTGATTCTCCTGATTTACTCAGTAATTTTTAGTTGGAGGAGTTAGAGTTTAGTTAAGCATGTTTGATTCCTAATTTATAGCACTCAAATTGATTTATCTCGAGTTTTTTTCAGTTAAACTAGTTCCAAATTTTGGAGGAACTATTGGAAGATCAGTTGTGTAGTGGGACTTCATTAAAACTTAGTGAACATCTAGTTAACTGATCAATCAGCCTAAAATAGCTAGTGCATGCATATAATTTTATTTCCCCAGTGTTTGTAGAGATTCCAAGGCCAAGTAACATCAATTCTATACTAGTCTTGAGTGTACAAGTGTTGCATGCAATCACATAATCAACCTTGGGAATTGTGAAATCCATTTTGTTGACTTTATCATAGAGACGGTATGCTATGGAGTTATGATTACCCGAAGAAGATACATTTTCAAATCCTTGCACCGAGTTTGTTTCTATGTTCCTAGGGTATGAAGGCATAGCAGGTGGAACCAAAAACCATGAGATGCCTCACTGAAGGAATGTGGCCATACCACATTTCATAGGCAGTCTTGTTTTTGATAGCATGAGATGGACACCTATTCATTATATACACAACACATAGAACCACATCATCGTAAAACGTTATGAAATTAGCATGTGAACTGTGCCAAGTTCATAGGGAAATTCCAATGAACCATGTGTTGCAAGATGCAACAAGAAATTCTCAATTTAATTTTTCCATCGTTAAATTGAGAAAATTTGAAATTCCACATCAACAAACAACGTCGATGATGTTAAATTGTGTTACATGGCTTGATTCACCCATTTTACTTAGTAAATTCAAATTGGATGACATAGAGTTTAGTTTTTTCTGGGTCATAGGTATTCATTGAGTAGAGAGATAGGTTATGCAATTTCACGTTGTGCTCAGTTGAGAAAAGGAATTGTAATACATGAGATTCTTTTGATTTAATGTAAGAAGACATTGGTGTTTTTAGTGGTTTTCTTTCCCTGGTAAATTTTTTTTTTTTCATGCATTTTATTTCTTATATCATGTCTAGAACTGATGTTATAGGCTGTGAATTACTTTCCATAGCGAAATAGAGTAGTTTTGTGTCTTGTGATCTTGATTAAACTTTTATGAACAAATACAAATATACATCATAATTTAAACACTATGCTCAATTAATAGCAGTGCTAATTCTGCCACTAGGTACATTCAAAATTATATCAGATTCTAATATGCATCAACCTAGGTATGCATAATTTATGATATTGGAAGTATTTTTCATTTGACCTTGAGTGATGAAAGCACATAGTAGAAAGGTATACACAACCAATTTTTTTAGTTAATGTGAATATATATAGGCACATGGGTTGGGAATGTTATTTTTTTCAATGCAAATAAATAAATTATGAGCTCCTATGACACTTTCAAAATTATTGTAGTACTATGTAATGGTTATGCAGAAAGGATACTGGCAGGAATTTTAATTTCTTGTTGCTCGCATAGTTGCAATAACTTACTATAACCATAGTGGAGGAGGTATTTTTAGTAGGATCGTCTTGTAAAATTGGATAGGAAATGATTGTTTATACAATTAATAGCCTACCAACAATTTTTTTTGTAACACACTTCAATATTTTGGGCAATGTTTTTAAGGGTAGATATTTTAATTTATGATGGTTTCTGGTCATGCACGTCCTAAATAACTATTTTGGGAGGTATATAACATTTTCTTGAATGCACGTCATCAATAACTATTTTTTGGGAGGTCTATACTAGTTCCTTGCATATTTATATTTGTCAAGGCTTAACTACTTATGATCTTAGATGCTCGCAACAATTTGACAGTCTATGGCACTCTCCAAATCACCATTTCTGAAAGCATAAAAAAAAACGACTTGAGTGGAAGATGAGAAGGACACACTATTATTGGAATTGAACTAGAACTAGTGGAATTGGTTGGTAACAATGGCTTCAGAGTTGTACTAGTCTAGTTTGGTGGTTTAGGCTGACTAAGGTTGGTCTTGTATTGAAATAACCTTAAAACAATGAAGTGACTAGTTCTCTACTAAACTGAAGAATTCTTAATAATGTAGTGAAACATAGCTAATGACCACCGAATCTTAACCTTTTAATAAAAAATACTTAAAAGGAAAGAAAAATATCTTAACCTTAAGGCACTACAAAACCTAACCCTAGTAATTAATTGTAATTTTTAATTTTTAAAGTAAAAGGAAAAGTTGGCATTCTCCTTATCTTTCATTTTTGAAAAGGAAAGATAAGGATAATGTCAAATTTTAATTAAATTTTTAATATTAACATTAATTGTTGAAGGTTGTTTTAGAGTGGTTCCAATTTCATTCGATTTGGAGAAAGCCAAATTTTAGATCCCATTCAAAATTCAACAGGGTTAAATAGTTTTCAGGATTTCAGGATTGGTTGGATTGCAAGGTTTCAACTTGATTCTATGATGTATGATGGTATGGAATTGGAATTGAATCAAGAGAACTAGACCCATGTACCTTGATGTTGTTTGCATTGATTGTTTAACTTCTTTCTCATGACACGAGTGTCTTCGTGGCTTGAGTGAAGGTGTACACTTTCACTACAGTCATGACAGAGGAGTTCAACAATCAATGAAACAATAACCAAACACTAGTACCATATGATAATATTATAAATTATACATTCTAGACTCCCAATTATGTCTCTATAGTTACTCATTAGTACTATGCTTAATTTTGGACTGCAGAGTTCATTTAGAGCCTCTTTATTGATGTATTTTGGTTCAAATATGTATTGTAGTTAGTGTTGTTTTGGTTATATGCACTCCTTTTGGTTATACACACTCCTACTTACTATAAGAGTCATAAATTTTTTTATTTGTACATAATTGATTTGGATTCACATGGATTCAAATGAATATATTTGTTTTTCCCTAAATTTTGAATTGTTATGTATTTTTTGAATAACATTTTGCTTCTTCTTCTTTTTTTTCATTTTTTTTCTCTGCATTGGTTAAAATTATGGGGTTGACCATATGGATGCATATTATTGTACATGATTTTCCCTAAAATTTGAATGTTTTATGTATTTTTTGAATAACCAAATTTTTGGTCTAGTTTTGTTGGCTCTAGTCTCGTTCAAATTTTGGGGTTGACCAGTTTGATGACTGGTCTAGTTTTGATAACATTGAAATGAAAGGCACATTACTGTACCTCTTCATGACCAATTATTTTGCCTTATAAATCCCATAAAGCATACCTTATCTTCACGGAGAAACAATTGTGGTTAATTAAGAAGAAAAGTGTAATTGGTTTCTCATTCAAAAGTGCCAAACGTATTTTGGGGCTTTTTTTCTTTTCGTTCTCTAGTAAATAAAATAATTTATATTCACAAAAATTTACATCATTACATTTCGATATATCTTTTTATACCACCTATACTTTCCTCAATTTCAAGCCCATATGATAGTTCTTGGCCCTGATTCCTCATTCCATAAAAAATACGTTATTTTAAGAATTCAAAATTTATTTAGATACTCGTCAACAAAATACTACCAAATATTACAACTATCCCATTGTAAACTGTAACATTTTCTACTATTTCCAAAATTGCATCTTCCTCAAATATGTAATATCAACGATATTCTTATATCTAAAGCTCAGTGTTGGTGTTTCTTGCCCTGGGTGCTTGCGATGATTGTTTGAACCACTTCTTTGTAATGAGCCCTAAACTTTGACTTCCAATTTTTCATGTTCACTTGTTGCAGAATCATCTTCCCCGTGAGAATTTGTAGCAAAATATGATATTTAATCCATTTGAAGCACTTGACCTAACTTAGGGAACCTTCAGCCACCCCTCCCAAGTTTCTTCTAAATATTGAAAATTTATTTTCAAGCATATATTAATTTTATCTATTAGATCATTTTTTCCACTCTGAAAGCCCACCAACACCCCTGCCATGCTTGACAGTCCATATCATATTTTCTTTTGCCTTATAAACACTCTTAAATATTGTGTCTCTAGTCTGAAAGAGGAAGAACCATAAAGCTCCTTCTTGGCCCTCTTCTCAACCCATAATATGTTTAGCTTCTTTCTTGTGCTTACACTGTAGTCTTCTTGTAGCTTCAGAATGGAAAAGCTCAAACACAACCTCATGATGTGCATTCAGGGAGGCATAATTCACCCTTGATTTGCATCAAATTCCCCCCTAGCATTCCCTTTCCCTTTACATGAAAGGATATATTTCCCTTGTGGAGGAATCTTAAGATTCCCATCCACATTCTTCCTCCCTCTCCTGCCCTCATGAAACTGATAAGTCGAATTTAACCAATATAATTGTATCTAAGATAAAAAAAACCCATCCAACTAATTATACTGAGATGAGACCCTTTTAGAAACTAAATCCCTCCCTCCATAATGATATGGTCCTCTCCAACAACATCATCATGTTGTCTTCAATATCTATCATTCCCTTGATCGCCATAAATTTTATGAGTCCTTTACTCACATCTTTGGTAACGTCATCATCCAGATCACTTATAATTTTTGTATTACTTATTGCATTATGATTTTCTTTAATGAAAATATTGTAGAAATTTATAGTTTCCCACCCCGGTTTTCAGTTTTAACATTATTACTCCAAAATAGTTAAATGCCCTTTCCCATATCCATACATTTAACAAACTAGAAAATAAATTTTGCTGAAAACACAAATTCTGGAAATTTTTCAAAATGCTGGAAAATGCAGAATTAAAAATCAGCAAGCATAAAAATAGTCATTCACACATTTGACATAGATATTTTTGGTCAATATGACCCTGGAAAAACCCCCTACAACTCTTGGGGAAAACCAGTTTGAAAGCTCCTTCTTATTTCTAGAAAAATGCTTTTTACAGTGAGAAATATTCAACAAAAAATCAGCAAACAGACTTTTACAACTTATCTCGTTTTCCGTGCTTAACCACTGCCTCGGAAAGTGTGCAAACAGCTAAACAGGAATATCAATAAATGCTGTACAGATTTTCTCAATTTTTGTGCCAAACATCAGCATTAAATGTTGTTGTACGGCCTGCCTGGAAATGTGTGCAAGCTGCCAAAAAATATGTTGTACGATTTCTGCCTGGAAATGCATGCCAAAGGTACAGCCACTTGTTGTACGGCCTCCCTTAAATCTGCTCCTCGAAATTTGTGCAAATATGTTGTACAGCCTGTTGTACGGCCCTGCTGTACGACCCTCCTTCCTCAAAAATCATGCCAAAAATCTACCTTGCTGTGTGCTAAATCTGCTGAACTATCTTGCTGAAATGTCTTGCTAAAATGCTGCCTTGGAATGCGTGCCAAGCTGCTGCCTCCTTCTCCTCAGCACTTCGAAATCTCCCTTGCTCTCTCTTTCTCTCCTCCTCTCTCAATCTGCTCATGAAAGAATGAATGACATTTTCCTCCTTTCCCTCCTTTAACCTAACCCTAAATGACTTTTGGGGAATCCCTAAATCCAATGGCTGAAATAGATTGAGATCTAGGGCTGAGATTAAATGCTCATTTAAATCTCACTTTCTATTTTTTAATTCACCCCACTTTAATAAAGACCCACTTAGTCGTTTATTTCCAAAGTCACTTTTCCTTTCTAATTTTACATTGACTTTATTAAAGTCACTTTAAAATTAGACTTTAGTAACTTTATCACTTAAAGTCACTTTTAAATTATATTTGACTTTATAAAATTATAAAGTCACTTTAGGAGAAAAATTAAATTCCTTTTGGACACTTTTCCCTAGGCCAAAGATCAAAGCCTTAGGGAACCACCTGTCCTCCGGTAACCAAATTTCAACACTCCCTCTTACCGAGGAAGGTGTTCCTCACCACACCCATCTTGTCTCTGAAGTAGACATGCTTGCCCCATGGTAAGGCTTTGGTAAAAATATCTGCAACCTGCTCATCAGTGGGAATATACTCAAGCTTCACAGCTCCCTTCTGAACATAGTCTCTGATGAAATGATATTTGATCCCGATATGCTTCGACCTGTCATGAAATACTGGATTCTCCGTGAGTTTAATGCAACTCTGATTATCACAGTAAATCACTGAAGGTCTCAACGGCTGACCAAATAAGCCAAACAACATCTTGCGAAGCCAGATGGCCTCACAACTAGCTAGACTGGCTGCCATATACTCTGCTTCCGCTGAACTCAATGCTACTGACTGCTGCTTCCGGCTGAACCATGACACAACTGCCGAACCCAACCCAAAACAGCACCCTGAAGTGCTCTTCCTATCAGAAGCACAACCTACCCAATCAGAATCAGTGTAACCTGCCAATCTCACTCCATCCCCCTGCCTGTAGTCCAGACCATAATCCACTGTCCCCTGCAAGTACCGCAAAATGTGTTTTGCAGCCACCCAGTGAACCTTCCTAGGCTCACACATAAACTGACTCATCGTGTTGACTGCAAAACAAATATCTGGCCTAGTGTTGACCAAATACATCAAGGAACCAATCAGCTGTCTGTACAATGTGGGATCCACCAACTCGGAATACGAAGCATGAAGCTTCTTCCAGTTGGTGATCATCGGTGTCGACATGGGTCTACAATCCTCCATGTGGAATCTACCAAGGATGTCCACAATATACTTCCCCTGTCCCAGGAAGAAATGCCCCTCCTCTTGCCACACCTCCAAACCCAAAAAGTAATGCATCAAGCCGATGTCCTTCATCTCAAACTCCGCCGCAAGATCTCTCTTGCAGTGCTCTATGAGTCTCTCTGCACCTGTAATGACTAAGTCATCCACATACAGCACCAGAATGAGAGGCTCCTCACCTGTCACAATATAGTAAAGGTTCGGATCTGCCTCACTCTTTGTGAAACCCATCTTCTGCAAGTAAGTATCTATCCTGGAGTACCAAGCTCTGGGAGCTTGCTTCAGGCCATAAAGGGCCTTCTTCAGTCTGCACACATGGGACTCCTTCCCATGCACCTTAAAGCCCTGTGGTTGCTCAATGTACACCTCCTCCTGTATGAAGCCATTGAGAAATGCGGTCTTCACATCCATCTGGTGGATCTTCCAACCCATCTCTGCTGCTATCGATATAGTGGAGCGGATCGAAGTATATCGAGCCACGGGAGCGAAGGTCTCCTCATAATCGACTCCCTCTACCTGGGAGAACCCTCTAGCCACAAACCTCGCTTTGAATTTCTCAATGCTGCCATCTGCAGCATGCTTTACCTTGTAAAGCCATCTGGAAGTAACCACGGATTTGCCCTCAGGCCTCGGCACCACCTCCTAAACATCATTCTTCATGATAGAAGAATACTCCTCCTGCATGGCCTCTCTCCAGACCTGTTGGCTAGCTGCCTCCTCATAGCTAGAAGGCTCAGAGTCAAGGATGCTAGTAGCCATTGCCATATAGCTACAAAACCTCTCAGGTGGTCTGCTCTCTCTGACCGGCCTCTTAGGCTCAGCAACAGATGTGGCATCTCTCAAGGTGTCCTGAAGCCACTTGTGCTTCCTCTTCCCTGAGCACACTTCTCCTGCTGCAGAATAAAACTCCTCCTCCTCAACATCAGGAGCCTGAACTCCTGACTGTCTGTTTGCTGTCCTCCTGCCTGCACCTGAACCTATAGATGCTAAGGTACCGTGTGAACTGTCCATCAGTGGACTCCCCAGTGAACTGCTCTGTGGACTGCTCTGCATGCTGCCCGTAGCACCACCCCTCTGACTCTGCGGGCCACTACCCACTGACGGACCTGACATTGTCATAGATGTACCTCCGGATCCTCCTTATCCCTGCCCACTGGATCCCTGTGACTGTATCAACTACTGCTGAGGGTCTGGTTGATACAGATAATCTAACTCTCATGACCTCCTGAAGGCCTTGTCCTCCTCGAACTTCACATCTTGCCTGACAAAAAATTTCCTCTGTGCAGGAATGTAAATCCGAAAGACCTTTGAGGTCTCACTCTAGCCCAGAAAGATACCCTTCTCTGTAGTGGGCTCTAGTTTGGTCCTCTTCTCCTTGGGTATGTAGGAGTATATGATGCACCCAAAGATACGAAGATGACCAATATCAGGCTTCTTCCCAGAAAAAGCCTCCTCTGGAGTCATGTGCCCCAAGGCACGATGCGGACTCCTGTTCTGCAAATAAACAGCTGTGTTGCAAGCCTCTGCCCACAAAAACAATGGCAACCCCTGATCATGTAACATGGCTTTGGCAGCCCCTCTGATGGATTTGTTCTTCCTCTCCGCAACCCCGTTCTGCTGGGGGTTGTAAGGAACAGTGAACTCCCTCCTAATGCCTGCCTCTGCACAATAGTCAACAAACTCTCCAAGGGTGTACTCTCCTCCATTGTCCGACCTCAGGGACTTGATCTTCTGACCTGTCTGTGTCTCCACAAGAGCTCTGAAGTCTTGAAATCGCTTGAAGAACTCACTCTTGGTCTTCAAGAAATAAATCCAGGTCCTCCTGGAGTGATCATCAATGAATAACACATAGTACTCATATCCACTCAAGGAAACATGAGACATTCGACCACTCACATTGGAATGAATCACATCAAGTATCCCAGTCGCTCTACTGTCACTGCTGGGAAAAGGGGATTTGGCAAACTTGCCCATCGCACATCCTTTGCAAGTATCAAAGTGATCAGTACTGAAATCTAGCACACCTGTAGTGATCTCCCGCAAAGTCCTCAAGGCTCCATGATACATGTGCCCCATCCTGCGGTGCCAAATCTCACACTGCTCAGAACTGCTAGCTCTGCTGTCGGTACTACTGCTCAATGCCAAAAGGGACTGAAATGAAAACTTGTACACCTTTGCATGGCGTACACCTATCACTCTAGCTGAATCAGCTGGAGTGCCCCTGGGATACATCAACACCTGTCCTCCCCTGAACAGTACCTCATATCCTCTATCCTCCAAAGCTGAGATGGATATGAGGTTCTTCCTCATCCCTGGCACATAAAGAACATCTGACACTTTCAAGGGAGGTTTAGACTCCCTTTGAAATGTCAATGTTCCCACACCGACTGCTCTAACAACTCTGTCATCACCGAGTACTACCTCTACATCAGTGCCACTCTCTGAAAGCTCTGAGAAGTACTCACGGACTCCTGTCATGTGACGTGAAGCCCCACTGTCCACATACCGGATACCCGAAGATGCTCCGCTAATCGAGGGAAATGCATGCTCCCTCTGAACCTGTGTGGCAGGTACTCCTGCACTAGAAGACTCACACGCAATGAACCCAAACTCCCGATCAAAGCGATCTGCAAAGTCCTCAACCTCTGCTGAAGCTGCCATGCTCTGGTTCTTCCCCTTCTTCTTCTTCTTCTCCGGACACACAACTGCATAGTGTCCCATCTTCTGACAATTCCAACACTTCACCTTGGAATAGTCCTTCTGTGTGTTATCTTGTTTACCTTTACCTTTGCCTTTGCCCCCACCATTGCTTGTGGAAGCTTGCTTCTTCCCTTTGCCTTTCTTGCGTCCTGCCAACAGTGCTACATCCTCATCCTGCTCAACTGGCTTGGCTGCCCCAAGCTGACCTTTCCTGATCTCTCTCTGAATGCAATCATCCCAAAACCTCTCCCATGTGGGAAGGGTCTCACGTGCACAAACCCCATCAGCAAAGTTCATCCATGAACGAGGGAGGCCATTCACTGCAATCCGCACCAACTCAGTGGGTGGAATGGCCTCTCCAATTGCTGCCAACTAATCTCTCACATTAGTAATCTTTGTGAGATATCCAGCTGCACTATCATTGCCCATCTTAATGGTCTTCAGCTTTTCCTTCAGGACCATTTTCCGGTTCTCATTGGTACTCTGGTAGAGATTGGACAATGCTGTCCACATCTCATCAGCATTTCTTTTCCCTCTCACATGAGGAATGCAATGGTCTTTGATTCCGTCTAGAATTAGTCTCTTACCCTTGTTGTTCTTTTTATTATATGCTGCCAACTGAGTAGCATCAGTAGGCACATTCACAGAGTTCTGTGTGGTTGTTGAGTCCCGAATTTGTCTCTCTTCCATACACTTTTCCATATCTCTTTCACTCACCTAAACCTCCAAAATTGTCAAATATCATGTGCAAAAGGGTATCTAACATGGTTTTTAATTATGTTTGTGTGTTTTCTATTTGATTTAGATTTTGTTCATACAGTTGCGGAAACTTGTCACTTTCCGCAGCCGCTGCAACTTTCCGCAGCTATTTTGTGGAAATCAATGTTACAGGTGTCAACGAAGGAAACGAGCCACATGGGCAGGCTAGGAATGACAAGGACATGGTTCGTGTCCTATTGGTTCAAGTAAATTCGTCAAGGAAATCCGCGGTCAAAGCCATCCACGTGGAAGTCAACTGTGGAGTTCTATGTCGGCTGGACTCTGTTTCGTGGCATAGAAACATCCATACGGCCGTTTCCAAGCTTACGGAGGTTGATTGACATCTGTGCAAAGTTCTGGAGTTGAATTTAAGCGCCCACCTTCCATAGATCCGTTTTCCAACATGGCCATACTCCTAAATCCGTGGCCTTAGTGGTCTACGTGCTGGCTGCTATCATAAACTTCAGGAGACAGTTACATTTTATTGCTTTATAAAGAGCATTTGCATACGCACGTAGAGTTAGTGAATGTGAGTTGATAGTTGTTAGTTGATATATCTGTTAAGTGGATGTGCGTACTCTGTTATGTGGTGATTACGCTGCCTTGAGCCGTAATACCACCAGCCTGTAATGACTTTCTTTTTAATGTGAAAAACTTTGTTTCATAACTTAATTCGTGTTTGAAGATCATACCAGAGCTGCGTAGAGGGCCCCTGCTCAGCCGAGGTTCTGTGTATTAATGTATATATTTTTCATTTCATTTCTTTAAGCAATCATTGTATCATAACTCATTACATGTTCATATTTCATAGTTGTTTTATTTCTGTTCATACATTTCTGTAATTTCCATTGCATTCCTGTCTTTTATGTTTTTATGATTGTTAAAACACTGATCAGTTTTCTTGTGCAGGTTTTAGGTAGACAGCCCGGGGCATTTTCATGGTATTTTTGCTAATGATATAGAGCGATATTGTCCTGGCTTTGCTAGTTTTCTTTCCCGGTCTTTGTTTAACTTCGAGTTTGTCTTGTGCACTTGATTTTGTTTATCAAGTTAGGTAGTTAAAATTAGACATATTAAGCTACTCATAGTGTCATGACTACCTCCAGCTCCTGTTGGGTGATGGTGAGGGAGCATGATGAGATGTGTAGTTTAGTATTAGTTCCTTTACGTAAAAATTAGATATATTAAAAAATTTGCTCATAAATCTTGAGTTTTACCTGTCTCAATACAATTTGGTGATAATTGAGGGGCTGCATGATGAAGTGTGTAGTTTAGTATTAGTTTCTTTTCCGCAAACTTAGATATATTGAATCATGTATGACATCTTCAATTGCCTCCGAAAGCCACAGCTGGACTGATGGCGAGGGATTGAATCATGTATGTATGGTTTAGTATTAGCTTACTTTCTGCAAATTAAATATCAGTTACACAAGTTGTTTATGATTACTTCCGCAAGTCATAGCTGGTCTAATGATGAAGGGTCAGAAAATGAATTGATGTAATCTGATTTAGATTTCTTTCATTGCAATTTTGAATTTCCATAAGCATAGTTTCTTTTGTGTTCAGTTGGCAGCAAGAATAGTTTAGTTTTCATATTCACTAGTTTCTTGTTTTGATTCATTAGATTAACAACACTTTCCATTTCAGCAGTTTACTTTCTTTTGTCATTTGTAATTTCAATTTGCTTTTAAAGTTTCGAGATTGGTAAATCATTATAGGGGATATCACTTCCTTGAACAATTATAACCAAACTTGTTTTTCACTTTAGAATTTCCATTTCACCTAAGAAAGACCATAAACGACAAAAAGTTAAGAAAGAGGTTATCTTGCACATATAGTGCGCCGCACTTCATCAGCTTACGATTCCCGGATTGACAATTAAATGCGGCAATTTAGGACACACTAAATTGACCAAACATTTTGGCGCCGTTGCCGGGGAAGTGTAACTAGGTAGCCAATTTCTTAAAAAAAAAAAACATAAAATCATAAAAGAAGGGAAAACTTGATAACTTCTTGAAGTATGCTCTCCTCTTGCACCTAGTGTGATCTGGAGGATCAGAAAAGAGAATTATTGGTTTAGTAATTTCTTAAGTATGCTCTCTTCTTGCACCTAGTGTGATCTGGAAGATCAGAAAGAGAATTATTAGCCCAACTTTTATTAAAAAAATATAAAAAAAATGACATGCATAGAGCAAGAGATTCTAGGGGAAGGTTTATAGCTAAAGCCAAGAGTTCGATTTTCACAACTCTATCTTCTTCAAGGCATAGACCAGATTCACCATCATCTACCCCTAGCCTTAAGATTTTTGGAAGCCAAAGAACAGCTGAATTAGAGGATTCTCCTACACCACCTACTAAAGCCTACTTAGAAAACAAAGAAACTTTCTCTCATCCTTCCTTGATAGAAGAACTAGAGGACTATAAGGACTCTAAAAAAACTATCATGGCAGAAGAAGTAATAAATAGAGGTGGAGGTAGAGGAGGAGGAGATAATGAAGATAACAATGGTGAAGGAAATAATGGTAGAAATAGGGACGATTTTCTTGGATTCCCTATAGTTGATGAGGAAACTCATGCAACAATGAAAAATATTTCACCATCTGTTCTCCCTAACTTTTATGGATTACGAAGTGAGGATCCTGAAACATTTATGTTTGAGTTTGAAGTAGTGTGCCGAACTTATGACTATATGGAAGATTCTCAAAAACTCAAACTATTTCCTTCAACTTTGAAGGGATCTGCTTTGAAATGGTTCATGGGATTAGCCATTCAATCTATCAGGACTTGGAATGATATGAAACAAACATTTTTGGATAGATACTTGGACTATTGTATGCCCACCAATCACAAGGATGAGGTATTCAAAATGATGCAAAAAAAAGATGAAAATTTGGAAGACTTAATTGAAAGATTTCAATACAACTTGAAAAGAGCAAAGATGAGCAACTTAGATAATGAAACCTTGAAAGCCCTCCTATTAAAAGCCATTAGAGATGAATGGATAGACATTTTAAGCATGATGGGTAAAGGAGACATTTCTCAACTCCCATTTCATGATATAACAGAACTATGTATCCAATTCTCAAGGGGAAGATCTAAAACTGGAAAAGGGCCTAGGGATTCTTCTCTTTTTAGGGCTAACAAATCTGCAACTGGATCAGTAAGTAGGGCAGAGATTGGTAATATGCTTGATGAGTTTAAAACTGATATCTTAGGGGGTCTTAGTGAACAACTAGACACCCTTAAAATCCAAAACAAGCAGAAAGCAGAAACAGATGCTTTAGCCATCTTTTGTGCGAAATGTAGAAAGAAACATGCTTTAAGGGAATGTCCCTTGGATGAAAAAGTTGTAGAAACATGTATGATTTGCTCAGAAAATCATGAAATCAAGGATTGTCCTTCAATCCCTGGACTCAAAGCTGTTTTTCAAGAAGATCCAAATTCAATAGAATCTCTCTGTTTTGTCGCAAGGAGACCTTGGGAGGGACAACAATCTCAAGGGTTTAATAACCCTATGAATCTTCAAACCCCACCAAATTGGACTCCTTGGCAACAACCTTGGCCCCAACATCAAAACTCATATCAGCCATGGGTACAAGGAATGCAAAATCCTTATGGGAGATTTGCTCAATTTTATCAATATCCTCCATCTTTCCAAAACCAACAAGCTCCACAATTTCCAAGCCAAAATCCACAACAACTTTCATTGCCATTTCCACAACATCAACCTTCTCAACAAAATACAAATCCTCAACTCATGCTCCCATACCAACAGAAGACAAATCAACTTCCGGCTCAGCCATTGCCAAATCCTAACAATAAGAATCCTCAAACTACTTATATGGTAGAAGGACAACAATTTCCTACCTATATGATTGTTCCTCTCAACGATGTACAACTCAGATCTGGTAGAGTTTTAGAAAAACCTTCTATAGACATTCAAGAGCAAGATACCTCTGAGGAGGACTCTCTTCAATTCAATAAGGGTTCTGAGGAAGAATCTCTTCAAAATTCAAAAATTCAAAAAGAAAAAGAAAAGCTAACATCCACAACTCCTATAGTTGAGCAACCTGTATCTTCATCTACACCTCCTTTTTCGGAAAGACTACAAATTGATAAGGGGGTGGAAAAACAAATCTTGTTGCCTAACTATGACTTTCTAGATGAATTGAAGAATGTTTGTATCAAGATTCCATTGCTACAAGACATTCGAGAAATTCCTATTCTAGCAAAAACCATAAAGGAGTTGAGTTTCAAAAGACCAGGAAGGAAACTAAAAGACACAAGAAGAATCCACCTGGTAGGAAAGATTGCAGACATTATGATGGGAAAAATTACTATGAAGAATTATGTAGATCCAGGAAGTCCAATTGTCAAGACACATATAAATGGGATAGAAATTCCAAACACATTGATTGACTTAGGGGCTGCTATCAACATTATGAGTAGACAGACTATGGAACAGTTAAAACTTCCTAACCTTGTTTTTACACCTACTTTATTGCAACTTGCAGATCGATCGGTTATTAAACCAAATGGTGTATTAGAAGATATTTCAGTCTCCTTAGATTCTTGGGAATATCCAGTAGACTTTATGATTTTGACTCCCAAAAGCAATCTAGGAGGACGTCCAATTATCTTAGGAAGACCTTGGCTGGCCACAGCTGATGCTTTTATTAGTTGTAGATCTGGAGACATGTACATTTCTAATGGTAATTCGACAAAGAAATTCAATTTGTATCCTCCTGCAAGAGCAATTACAGAAATAGGAGACAATGAATGGGTCGATGATGAGAACACTATACAACCTGTCTTTACCATTTCTAAGATTAGTGAGGATAGTCAAATTCTGAACACATTAGAAAATTTTGAGATAACTTCAGAATATGACCCCACACAATTTCAGTTGGAATCTGACATAGAATATTTATCATCAAGACAAATGTCTCTTTACTCTATGGAAGAATTTGGCAATTCTGTTTTTGAGATTTTTCCAGAAAAGACATTAAATATCAACAAACATCTGGAGAAGTCACAACAAGAAGAACTAACCAGAATCTTGCAAAAACATTCTACTGCATTTGCATGGGAGTATACTGACATGAAGGGTATTGATCCTAAGACTTGCATCCATCATATCTATATTGAGGAAAACGGTAGACCAATCAGACAACCTCAAAGAAGGATGAATCCAAATCTTAGGGAGATAGTGAAAGAAGAGCTCCAAAAACTTCTCAATGTAAACTTCATTTATCCAATTTCATATAGCCGATGGGTTTCTCCTTTGGTTATAGTGCCTAAAAAGAATGGTAAATGGAGGGTATGCATTGATTACAGGGAATTGAACAAAGCAACTTTGAAGGATCACTTTCCTTTGCCTTTTATTGATCGGGTATTAGATACATTAGCAGGTAAAAAGTACTTTTCATTTTTGGATGGTTTTAGTGGCTATAATCAAATTCAGGTAGCACCTGAAGATCAAGATAAGACCACATTTACTTGTCCATGGGGAACTTTTGCCTATCTAGTGCTTCCTTTTGGGTTATGTAATGCACCTGCAACATTCCAAAGAGCAGTACTAGGAATTTTTTCTGATCTAATCCATGATTGTGTAGAGGTTTATATGGATGATTTTACGGTTTATGGTAATTCATTTGAAGAGGCATTAGAAAATTTGGAAAAAGTTCTCATAAGATGTAAAGAAACAAACCTTTCATTAAGCCATGAAAAATGCTTTATGATGTTTACTGAAGGGATTGTTTTAGGACATCATATTTCAGGAGATGGAATTAAAGTTGATAGATCAAAAGTTGAAGTCATCTCAAAGTTGCCTATTCCAAATTGTCAAAGAGATGTTAGAAGTTTTCTAGGTTTTACTGGTTACTATAGAAGATTTATAGAGAACTTCACTAAAATAGCATCTCCACTCTTCAAGTTGCTTACAAAAGACTGTGAATTTAAATGGGATCTTGATTGTCAATCCGCTTTTGAAACTTTGAAAACAAGAATATCTGAAGCACCTATCTTGAGAGGACCAAATTGGAAACTTCCTTTCCATATTTCTACAGATGCTTCAGATACAGCTCTTGGAGCTATGTTGGGTCAAAAAGATTTAATTCCTTATGCCATTTATTACACCAGTAAAAATTTGACTCCCACAGAGTTGAACTATACTGTGACTGAAAAAGAGTTCTTAGCTGTTGTTCATGCGATTAATAAGTTTAGACATTACATAACAGGCTATGAAACTTTTATTCATACTGACCATTCTGCAATTAGATATTTAATGAACAAACCTGTTACTAATGGCAGAGTGACAAGATAGCTTTTACTTTTGCAAGAATTCAATATTACTGTGTTGGATAGACCAGGAAAACAGAATACAGTAGCTGATTTCTTGTCTAGAATTCAAAATACTAAAGAAGATTCTCCTGTAGAAGATAAGTTTCCTGATGAATATTTGTTTGCAGTAACTATTAAGACCCCTTGGTATGCAGATATTGCTAACTATTTGGTTACGGGGAAACTACCTTCACATTTATTTCCAAGAGAAAAACGAAAAATTATTCAGGAGAGTTCAAGATATTCATGGATTTCTAACGAATTGTTTAAAACAGGGCCAGATCTTGTGATCAGAAGATGTGTCGGGGAAGATGAAATGCCTGATATTCTTAAGGCATGTCATGATGAACCATGCGGCGGACACTTTGCGGACAAAAGGACGGCCTATAAAATCCTTTCCTTGGGATATTATTGGCCTTCTCTCTTCAAAGATGCAAAACAATATGTCAAAGGGTGTGATAGCTGCCAAAGAGTAGGGAAACCTACCCTTTCAAATGAAATGCCATTGCAAACACAGGTACTCATTGAACCCTTTGAAAAATGGGCTTTAGTTTTCATTGGACCTATTAATCCACCATCTAAGCAAAAGAAGTATATATTGGTTTGCACTGATTATGTTACTAAATGGGTAGAAGCTAAAGCATTAGTATCTGCTATTGAAAATTCAGTTGTTCATTTTCTTTATGAGGATATTTTTACTCGCTTTGGTGTTCCAAGAGAAATTGTAACAGATCAGGGGAGCCAATTCACATCCAATTTGGTGGAGAAGTTGATGGAAGAATACAAAATCAAGCACAAAAGATCTACTCCTTACCATCCATAAGCAAATGGTCAAGTGGAGTCCACAAACAAAGTTCTTGAAAGTATCATCACCAAAACTGTTCATCTACATAGAAGAGATTGGGCAGAAAGGCTTCCAGAAGCCTTGTGGGCCTACAGAACTACATGGAGGAATACAACGGGACATTCTCCCTATGAACTTGTTTATGGGAAAGAAGTCTTGTTCCCCATTGAGTTCCAAGTCAAGACCTTCAAGATAGCAGTTCAGTTGGGAATGGACTTATCATAAGCTCAAAAGCATAGAATGGAGCAGTTGAATGAGCTAGATGAGATCAGACAAGAAGCAATTCTAAGAACCGATCTAGTTCAATATCAAAGAACTAAGTGGCATGACAAATATATCAAAGAGAAGAAGTTTCAAGAAGGAGATTGGGCATTGTTGTTTGACTCCAAGTTTAAAGACTTTCAAGGGAAATTTCAGACTCATTGGCTTGGGCCATATGAGATTGACAAGGTCTTTAACAATGGAGCTGTAAGAATCAAGACCATTGATTAGTTTCAAACTCCTCTTTTAGTGAATGGCCATAGATTGAAAGTTTATCATAAGCCACTCTCTAAAGAGGATTTTGTCAAGTTGTTTCAAGAAAGTTCTGCAATCAGGCTGGTACAGAAGAATCCTTCTTCTCTACCAAGCTAGTTTTTGTTTTTCAAGTTAAAAAAAAAAAAAAAAAAAAAAAAAGAGAAGAAAAAAAATGGTATAAGCCTGAAAACCAATCATCGATTGGCAGTCTTATACAGAAAATATGGGGTGAAAAGGACACCTGACACTCTATATTTTTCAAAAAAAAAATTATGTCTTTTATTTCATTTTATCTCACCACCCACTCCATTTCATTCCGCTTCATTTCATTTCATTTCACTTCATTCCACTTCATCTCATCCATTCCATCAATAAAAATCTTTTTATGACCATTTCCACCTGGTCATTTGTCATTTGTTCATTTCTATTTTAGCCAAGTAATAGCTGTGTCAGTTTCCGCAGCTGACATCTGTTTCCGCAGCTGACTCCAGTTTCCGCAGCCAGAAGCAGATTCCGCAGCTGCTACTACTCTGTTTGCAAAAAGAATGTACAGTTAGTTGTTGTTTTCATAAAATCATGAAATAAAATGCAGGAGAGGATCAATGGGACATTCAAGACACTAATGAAGATCAATCACTTGAAGACCAAGGGCAAAAGCAAGGATTCCAAAGGTATGAATAAAGTTTATTTCAAATAGTATAAAAGACACATTTTTATGTAATTTTAAACTATGAGCTCTACCCATAACGCGCAATGATTATATTGACAGTCCGTAACCCTCCACGATCTCTATATTATCCTCTTGCATTTATTCACAAACGGCTTCATTATTGAAATTCCGACTCTTACTCATGTTCAAATAGCCCACCGAAGATAATGATACGTATTTGAGTTGACAAAGGACTCTTACAAGCCGCATAACTCCATAATCATTGATTGAAACGTGTTCATATTTATGACACAACCACCAAAAATTCAAAATGCGGCTGAATGCATTATGCTTTGTTAACTTCTTTGTCGTTTCTCTGTCGTGTTTACAAAACCTCACTCTACTCATTCTCATTCCCTGTTTCACTCCATTTCGTTCCTTTTACTCACTCTCATTCTCGTATATTTACCCACAGTCTTATTCCATTCTGTGTATGGTGCTCATTTCCGTTTTGTGATAACATCCCCACAGCATTGTGCTCGACTCCGTGTATTCCATCGTTCCACTTCCGCTTAAAACCCTCACAGAGGCAAGCTGTGAATCACAGAGAAGTAAAATGGGAAAATTATTAAGGGCAGAGCCGGAAGGACCGAAGTTCATAGAGGGATTTCCACAAGCAAAAGAGATGTTGAGAAAAGCTAAATGGCTGCGTTTTATTCAGAAATTCCGGGGTTACCACGGAGAAGTTACCAAAGCGTTTGCAAGATCATTTGATGGCTCGGAAGCAGAAGTGGGAGACCTCAAGTTTTTGGTTAATGAAGCATCAATAGCAGCAGCCACAGAACTTCTTCAGGAAGGGGAACGGTGGTTCAAAAACAAAAGTATCAGTGATGAGGTATGGAGAACAATCCTCCGAAATCAAGGTATGGATATCACTGTTTTCAAAAGAGGAATTCCAGTGCATGCAATAAAAGATGAATGGGCCACTTTATTACTCATTGTTCAGAAATTTATCACATGTGAAGGGCGCTTTGGCTCTATGTACATGTATCATACTAGGATATTGATGAATTTCCTTGAAAACCAAACTCTCAATCTTCCTTATTTCCTATTCAATAGCTTGAAGAAGATGGCTGTGACTGTGCAAAAACACCTAGGAGATGTAGAGCCTCATTTATATCATCATGGGCTTATAAAAATTTTGATTGAAAAGGAGCTAAAAGAAAGAAAAGATACATGGGAACAATTCTTAGTAAGAAACTTCTTTGAAGAACCTCGGGAAATTCCTGAAGGTAATCCAATTAGAAGGAGTAGAAGAAAGAAAATGGATGTTGAAACCCAAGATGCTCCTACACAGGAAGTTCCCGCAGCTAGCACAGCAAAAAGAAGTATAAGGAAAAGAACAGTAGATGAAATCCAAGATACTTCTACTATTACTATGAAGAAAAATGATAGAGAAGAGAGATTGGTAAAAAGGAAGAAGAAGGAAATCAAAATTAAGAAGCCAATAATATCAAAAGGGAAAGAAATTGTTGAGGTTGTCCATAAAACTTCTTCTTTTGAAGAAGAATATCACCAAATTCTATCTGAGAGATTAATTTTTCTTCAAAAACAGTCATCTCTATCTAAAAAGGCAAAAACAGGAAAACAAGAACAAAAGGGTAATGTACCACAGCAAGTGAGGAGAAGCAGCAGGCTTAAGGGAAAACTGAGAAAAACACAAATTAAATGTCCTCATTTCATTGATTTGGGTGAAGAGACATCTGAACAGTCTCCAACTGACCATAGTCCATTTCAGTCAGTTAGTGAACCTGACTCCTTTCACTCCCAATCAGACAATGAGCGTACTCCATCTTATTCTCAGCAAAATATTGATGAAAGTTCTCCTCGGCCAAATTTTGAACATAATTCTCCCTTGCAGCATTTTGAGGACAGTCCAATGAAAAAGACATCGGAAGTAGACCCCAAACAGCAGGAGGTCTATGACTATATAGAATCCCTGGAGAAGGCAGCCACAGGTCCAAGTACCTCTTCTACTCAGCCTCATACATTGCAGGATGACTTGGTTCAGTCATTAAAACAGGAGATTTTTGAGCTTGAGCTTTTGAATCGGCATATCAAAAATGAAAATGAAACACTCAAAGAGCAAGGCAAACTGGATAAGATTATCCATGACAATACTATGTTACATTTGGGTATTTGGCAAAAGAAAAATAAGAAGCTAAAAAGGAAATGCCAAAAATTGAGCAGAGCACTTGTGAATATCAAATTCGGGTGCCTCATGAAGAAACCCAGAATGATGGCAGTACCAAAGAAGAAGAGAAGGGGGTTAGATGTGTTGGCTGAAGTATCAAGGCACATGAATTGAACAAAGAGTGTCAAAATTCTGGTTGCATGAGGACATGCAACACCTTCACAGTGGGGGTATGTTGAGTCCCGAATTTGTCTCTCTTCCATACACTTTTCCATATCTCTTTCACTCACCTAAACCTCCAAACTTGTCAAATATCATGTGCAAAAGGGTATCTAACATGGTTTTTAATTATGTTTGTGTGTTTTCTATTTGATTTAGATTTTGTTCATACAGCTGCGGAAACTTGTCACTTTCCGCAGCCGCTGCAACTTTCCGCAGCTATTTTGTGGAAATCAATGTTACGGGTGTCAACGAAGGAAACGAGCCACATGGGCAGGCTAGGAATGACAAGGACATGGTTCGTGTCCTATTGGTTCAAGTAAATTCGTCAAGGAAAGCCGCGGTCAAAGCCATCCACGTGGAAGTCAACTGTGGAGTTCTATGTCGGCTGGACTATGTTTCGTGGCATAGAAACATCCATACGGCCGTTTCCAAGCTTACGGAGGTTAATTGACATCTGTGCAAAGTTCTGGAGTTGAATTTAAGCGCCCACCTTCCATAGATCCATTTTCCAACATGGCCATACTCCTAAATCCGTGGCCTTAGTGGTCTACGTGTTGGCTGCTATCATAAACTTCAGGAGACAGTTACATTTTATTGCTTTATAAAGAGCGTTTGCATACGCACGTAGAGTTAGTGAATGTGAGTTGATAGTTGTTAGTTGATATATCTGTTAAGTTGATGTGCGTACTCTGTTATGTGGTGATTACACTGCCTTGAGCCGTAATATCACCAGCCTGTAATGACTTTCTTTTTAATGTGAAAAACTCTGTTTCATAACTTAATTCGTGTTTGAAGATCATACCAGAGCTGCGTAGAGGGCCCCTGCTCAGCCGAGGTTCTGTGTATTAATGTATATATTTTTCATTTCATTTCTTTAAGTAGTCATTGTATCATAACTCATTACATGTTCATATTTCATAGTTGTTTTATTTCTGTTCATACATTTCTGTAATTTCCATTGCATTCCTGTCTTTTTTTTATGATTGTTAAATCACTGATCAGTTTTCTTGTGCAGGTTTTAGGTAGACAGCCCGGGGCATTTTCATAGTATTTTTGCTAATGATATGAAACTGATATTATTCTGCTGCTAGTTTTCTTTCACAGTCTTTGTTTAACTTGAGTTTTGTCTTGTGCACTTCAGTTTTGTTTATCTGATTCAGTAGTTAAAATTAGACATATTAAGCTACTCATAGTGTCTTCAGCTACCTCCGAAAGCCACAGCTGGACTGATGGTGAGGGGCTGCATGATGAGATGTGTAGTTTAGTATTAGTTTCCTTTCTGTAAAATTAGATATATTAAGCTGCTCATAGCATCTTCAGTTTCCTCCGAAAGCCACAGCTGGAATGATGGTGAGGGGCTGCATGATGAAGTGTGTAGTTTAGTATTAGTTTCTTTTCCGCAAACTTAGATATATTGAATCATGTATGACATCTTCAATTGCCTCCGAAAGCCACAGCTGGACTGATGGCGAGGGATTGGATCATGTGTGTATGGTTTAGTATTAGTTTACTTTCTGCAAAATTAAATATCAGTTACACAAGTTGTTTATGATTACTTCCGCAAGTCATAGCTGGTCTAATGATGAAGGGTCAGAAAATGAATTGATGTAATCTGATTTAGATTTCTTTCATTGCGATTTTGAATTTCCATAAGCGTAGTTTCTTTTGTGTTCAGTTGGCAGCAAGAATAGTTTAGTTTTCATATTCACTAGTTTCTTGTTTTGATTCATTAGATTAACAGCACTTTCCATTTCAGCAATTTACTTTCTTTTGTCATTGTAATTTCAATTTGCTTTTAAAGTTTCGAGATTGGTAAATCATTATAGGGGATATCACTTCCTTGAACAATTATAACCAAACTTGTTTTTCACTTTAGAATTTCCATTTCACCTTAGAAAGACCATAAACGACTAAAAGTTAAGAAAGAGGTTATCTTGCACATATAGTGCGCCGCACTTCATCAGCTTACGATTCCCGGATTGACAATTAAATGCAGCAATTTAGGACACACTAAATTGACCAAACAGTGGTATGCACCATAATGTCCCAGACTTCTGCCTCCTCTAAGATACTTTGCATTCTCTCCTTCCAAATGCTGTAATTGGTATGCCCATCCAACCTATCCTCCACCCTCAGTCCCAAAGACATCCTGCTGTCCTAAAACTGAAAACTAGCACTGCTGTAGTAAAGGTAAAACTGTTGTTTGTGAAAAATCAGCTTGCTGGAATTTTCTGAGTGAAAAATCAGCAGGCTGTAATTTTCCTCCTTGCTGTCCCAAACTGCTCTTCAGCACTCAAGCTCTGATACCATGTAAAAATTTATAGTTTCCCACCCCGGTTTTCAGTTTTTCACCTTATTACTCCAAAATAGTTAAATTCCCTTTCCCATATCCATACATTTAACAAACTGGAAAATAAATTTTGCTGAAAACACAAATTCTGGAAATTTTTTAGAATGCTGGAAAATGCAGAATTAAAAATCAGCAAGCAAAAAAACAGTCATTCACACATTTGACACAGATATTTTTGGTCAACATGACCCTGGAAAAAGCCCCTACAACTCTTGGGGAAAACCAGTTTGAAAGCTCCTTCTTATTTCTGGAAAAATGCTTTTTACAGTGAGAAATATTTAGCAAAAAATCAGCAAACAGACTTTTACAACTTATCTCGTTTTCCTTGCTTAACCACCGCCTCGGAAAGTGTGCAAACAGCTAAACAGGAACAACAATAAATGCTGTACATATTTTCTCAATTTTTGTGCCAAAAATCAGTATTAAATGCTGCTATACGGCCTGCCTGGAAATGCGTGCAAGTTTCCACAAAATATGATGTACGATTTTTTCCTCGAAATGCGTGCCAAAGGTACATCCACTTGCTATACGGCCTCCCTCAAATCTTCTCCTCGAAATCTATGCAAATCTGTTGTACGACCCTGCTGTACGACCCTCCTTCCTCAAAAATCATGCCAAAAATCTGCCTTCCTGTGTGCTAAATCTGCTAAACTATCTTGCTGAAATGTCTTGCTGAAATGCTATCTTGGAATGCGTGCCAAGCTGCTGCCTCCTTCTCCTCACTGCCCAGAAATCTCCCTTGCTCTCTTTCTCTCCTTCTCTCAATCTGCTCATGAAAGAATGAATGACCTTTTCCTCCTTTTCCTCCTTTAACCTAACCCTAAGTGACTTTTGGGGAATCCCTAAATCCAATGGCTGAGATAGATTGAGATCTAGGGCTGAGATTGAATGCTCATTTAAATCTCACTTTATATTTTTTAATTCACCCTACTTTAATAAAGACCCACTTAGTCATTTATTTCCAAAGTCACTTTTTCCTTTCTAATTTTACATTGACTTTATTAAAAGTCACTTTAAAATTAGACTTTAGGAACTTTATCACTTAAGTCACTTTTAAATTAGATTTGAATTTATAAAAAAATTATAAAGTCACTTTAGGAGAAAAATTAAATTCTTTGGGACACTTTTCCCTAGGCCAAAGATCAAAGCCTTAGGGAACCACCTGTCCTCAAGTACCAAATTTCAACAAATATCTCCCCAATAGGAACAAGTAACCAAATTTCAGTGATTATTAAACTCTTGTGTTAACATACTTAACTTCCAGTTTGACCAATTCAATTTCAAATTCTAGTGTGGTTGGTCTAGTGTTTGACTTACTAGCATTCATCAAGTGGCTATTAATGATCATAGTTTAGCTTAGAGTGAATGTTTGAATTTTCCTTGAAAGGAAGCCCCGAGAATATGCAATTATCATGGATTATTTTAGAGATCATGCTTTTTAACAAAGGAATACATTGTTTTCATTCATCAAGGAAAGTTATATGAGAAAGAACCAAGTGGTTATGCTTTTCAACAAGTTCACCTACCTTTCCTATATATTGTTTTCTTATTGAATGGGATAGTTGGATTTCATATAGAATTTTTGCCTCCTTCTAATAACTTGTTTAGTATGTGTAAAATAAGAATTCATGCAACTTTTAGTGGTGCAATTTTTAAAGATATGCAAATTCTATAGTAATTTAATACATGCAATGTTAAATATCTAATTATGGTATCTTTTCTTGACATTCCATTCATAAATTTGAAATTTGTAACCAGTATAAATTTTACTAATTAGTTATTATATTGATTATTACAAAATTCAATAGTTTTCCAGTCAAAATTATCTATTGTTTATACTGCGCAAGCTCCTAAAATATTTTTAAATTGAAATATATTAAATGAATGTTCTATAATATAATTATAGGCAACACGCTTCCTTATGTTTTTTGGAAGAAAGGTTGCACTTTTTTAGATTTTCTTGAGGAACTTAGAAAACAACTGTATTTATTGTGACACCTTGTTGTGTATATTTTTATTGCTAAAAATTGATCCCCCTTCGTGGGTTTGAAGTGGCTTTACATTGGCATAAAGTTAAAACTAATCATCATTATCTTCCTCTTCTCAATAATATGTAATAGCTTTTCCATATACACGAAACAGAGTTATAGGATCACCTCATCTATACATGCCCCGTTTATTATGAGATTCAAGGGAGGTTTTACTGTATTTATCAATATTTGGATGAGTCTTTTTCTACATTAATCCAATACATGTCTATATATTTTTATGAGAAATTTCATTTGATGTAGACCTTTATAGATATGTGGCCTTTCCCTTTTGAACTCTTCCAAGGGGGTCACCTTCTTCCATGTTACCATTATAAACTTGACATGAGTGATTAATACTTGAACATAACTACCATGGATCTTATGGACAAAATAGAGAGAGAATCTTTGAATCTCAAGAATAATTTTCTCATACTCTACTTAAGCTATAGGTATTAGGGCTCCAATGTTTTCAATTTCCTGGGAAATATCACCAAGAAAATCAACCTTTGAAGAATCAATGCTATGATAAATCACACCTACCTTCTCATTTTAAAGATCTCTCTGAGCTTTCAACTGTGACCCTTAAGGTCACTGCCCTCTGACACCTTGAATGGTGGAATAAAAGGCATTGTAATATGAGGTAAACTTCATTCCCTTCACCTTTGTCAATACCTATAGAGACACCTATGGTATATACTCCTCATTTAACTCAACATTAAGTTTTTGTTTTTTCCACTTCCTTTGCATAGCTTCCATTCAAGGGCATCCTCACAGGAAGAGCTCGTAGTTGAAATATTATAACAACAAAATGGGGCACACCATCTCTTTACAGGGTTTCAAGGGAGGGATATTGAAAAATAACCATATTATCCCCCATAGCTCTTAAGACCTTCTCAAAACGTAAATGAAATTCTAGAGTAATAAATGGAGCCAAATATAGACCTCATTGTTCAAGATCAAGTAAAAATAGAAATAATCACACCATGGATTAATCATTGGCATTGAGTTTTGATAAAATCATGGACCTCCTTTCAATATTGTGACCTTCTTTTTAGCATTTTCAAATGGAAGATTTAAAACCCACATTAAAGAGGGGATATTTTCACCTTAGCCTTTGCAACCTTTTCCTAAGATGAATCTATCTAACAGACTAGCTTGTATACTCCACGTCTTGGATTTCTAGAGTACCTATTCAATTATTTTAAGCCCAAATCCCTATCCCCAACTAAAATTTAATCCTATTGAAGATAAAATTAAACCATCCTCCTAAAAAGAGACATTTTTTCTTCGTTTGATTAATTTACAACAAATCTCAATGCCTCTCCTTTGTTGTCTTCCTCTTTCATTCTTCAACAAAACATCAATAATGTTATATCATAAAAACTTTATTTAAGTAGGAATTGAAATAATTATCCTAAACTCATGGGCTATATTTAAACCTCAACCCATGTAGGTGGACCAAAGTCCATGGCACAACCCATCACACTCTAAGATGGTTCTTGTTATCTCCTCAAAACTAGGGCATAACACACCTTAACAATGCCAAATGGTTAAGACATCTAAAAATTGTGGGATTTTTCCCTTCATGGAACACATTCTATACAGTGCTCATTAAACAAAATGAACTAAATCCACTAACACACACTGAAATTCCAAAATACCCTTAAGTCGTGGGATGCACCCAAGCGCTTAGACTACACCTCCATAAAATGCACCTTCAACTTTGGATGTCACAAAATAGTAATATCCTAACTCAATATGACCTGTTTGTTGGATTTTTGTAATATCGTCATTATCAATTACTTGCATCTCCTTGCCACTTCATGAAAAAGATACTCCAATGATCACCTTCCAAGTTCCAATACCTCCTTTTGCAACACGACATAACCATTTATATATATATATATATATATATATATATATATATATATATATATATATATATATATATATATTTTATGTACCACCAAGGAATTGTTGGGTTGCACATCTGTTATACATTTACTTTGTTCGTATTTTAAGTGTTGGTGATGGTGCCACCAAGCAAAGGGTTTCAACTTCGATAAAGGAATGCTCACTTACTACCACTGCCAAGCATCCTTCATGCAACTCATAAAATGTCTTGAGTTTTCTTCACAACATCTTGTGGTGCTTAACCTGATCTTCTACACCTCTAAGTGAGCCTAAAAACCACCAACCTCTCTAACTATTCAACCTCTTCAACCCTTGTTAGATTCTTCTTATAAATCACTCATGTCTCAAGAAAAAAATAACATTAGCATCCCAAATGTGCATGCTCGTTCCATTTTTCAATGCCTCGTCAAAACCACATTATCACACTGCATAAAATAAAATGTTCACATTTTAAGAAAAAACACCTACTTTTATTTTCAAAACCTAAAATATGTGAGTGACTAGGAGAGGACTCCATTTTCTCAAGATGAAAACACAGAGTCTTAAAACCCAATTCACACAACAATTTGAATTTCTTAACCTAAAAAAGGATGCACACACTACTCCTTCCAAATTTGTTGTATTACTTTGAAGAAACTAACACTTATTTTTAACTATTGAATCAACTTACTATATACTCTTTTTTTTTTTCATCCACCTAATATGCAAGAACATATAAATGTTTTAAATATAACCAAATTAAAAACTCTTGCTTCCCTAAATTTTTCCTCAATAAAATATAACAAAAACTCATTAAATAAAATCTATAACCTTAAAATTATAATATCATCATTATTATAAATAAAACGTGGTAAGAGAAAAAAAAGAAAAGTAAGAGCCCGTAGTTTCTTAAATTCAACTATCGAAATCTAATGTGAGAATAAAATATTTTATCTATATTTTTTCACAAAGAGAAATTTCAGAATTTTTTAAAAATTTAAGCTTAAATTTTTCTTTACAAAAACTCGTGCAACCCAAAACCCAATCTTTGTTTAGTGTATCTCTTATCTTTTCACAAGGTGGGAGCAAAAATGAGATTTCAAAGAGTTGAAAATTGGGGTTTTACTACTGGCAAACTGAATATCGAGTCTCACCATCGGACCTTTAGTCCACTGATGATGCCAAGTTCTGTTCCATTTTTAACTTCGATGCTTTTCCACCCCCAAATTCATTCTTCCACAGAGGTTGCTACATCCGATATCTCGGCTCTGCGATGCCATGAGTGTGTGGCAGAATCTTTTTAGGGTGAGCATAAACACTTTTTTCATGATCCTTATTCTTAAATATTCATTCATGCCTTGATTTTCCATTGTAAACTTCGACAATAAACATGTTATAATTTTTCTATTGACTGCACATACATCAATAGTGTTCTCCTGAGAATGAAAAGGCTCAAAATTATCAGGTGACCTCTTCAGGTTTATCTCATTCATTCCAATATTTATTCAAAATTTTGTTCATTTAACAATGGATTGTGATCGGTATATTAGAATTGATATAACTTTCCACATTGGTACTGAAATTTATTCTATATTAGGTTTATTCCATTTTGTTTTATATGGTCTATATTTCTTAGTAATATTCGTAATATGGATAATTTTTGGCATTGCTTTATTTTTTCTATATTTTTGAACTTTTCAAACTTGTTTGAAAATCATAAACCTTTATGAATCTCCCCTGTCCATAACGTTTTCAAGCCTGGAAACCATGGCTACAACTTTTGGAAGACAAACCTTGGCCAAATTTGGGAGGATGAACATTCTATTCTATGACAATTTGGAGCCCCTTTACATGAATATTTTTTATGACCCGTTCCACGATGCTTATAACCAGGATAAAAGGATTTAAAGAGAAAAATAAAAGTAGAAAGGGTTGTAAAAATCAGAGGAGACAAAAATCAAAGTAGAACAATTGGCTTCATATTCTATGACATCTTCTAGAAAGTCATTCGGCAATCAATAATTTATATCCTTCCAAATTTTGTGAATTGACGGATATCAGTCCATCTCATCTCTTAGATCAAAGGAGAATACTTGGGTGCTCTATCATTTTTGGCAGATCTTATTTTGAGAGACTAATAGGTAGTATACTTCTAAATGGCTTCCATTTGATCCATTGATTTAGTAGATAAAATTATGAGTTATCTTTCTTTGGTTCTCATCTAAAAAGAAACTTGTCATGAATATTCTTCACAATGTTAGTTTCGAGGAGGCTATCCAGTTATAGAAGGAAAATATCTTCTACATACATAGATTAAACACCATTCTTGACATTAAAAGTGATATTAAGGCACACAATTATTTTTCTAGTTTTTGTCTAAAGCTCTTCCTAAAGTTTGTGCCATAGTTTAGGATATTATGTAGACTTGGGACAAAGGAGAAGCTTCATTCAAGAATACTTAGGATCCAAAGGATGTAGGATTTGATTTAGTAAATTTCAATAGAGAAGAAGCAAATAAATGCTTAAGCCTAATAAATCTATACCTGATTGATGGTGAGGTTTTGTTGGAGAAATAAACTTGAATAGATAAATGTTATTAATAAAATTTATTTTGAATTTTGTTTGGAATAGTCTTGTCTAGTCATATCGAAGTCTTTATATTTGTATAGAAAATAACTTATGGATCCATAGAACAATTTTATTCATTTGTTGTATAGTTTTTACAGTAGGGAGGTATCGCACGAACTTCTGTTTTTGTCTTTTTTTACAGTTATACCTCTCATGTAGCCCATAAAAGCTCAAGTTCAGGGTGTTTTTGGTAACTGTGCAGTGTTTTTGTTCGATACCATGTATAGGTTTCCTTGTAATTTTTTAAGGAATGAAAACCTGATTTGAACGATAATTATTGCGTGTGTGACAATAACCTTGGCTAGTTGGGAGGGATTCCATTTTTGTGTTTATTATTGCTTTCTTGCGTTTAACCTCATTAACAGATTTAATATCTAATTTTTCTTCGTGTTTAATATCCTTGTCAACATCCTTGCAAATCTAAATCTTATGGACGGGAATTTGGGCAATGTTGGTATTTGAATCTATGTATGTTGCCACTACATGAAATATGGAAAAAAATATGTCTAAACTTCTTTGATCCCTGAAGTGTTTCACGGTAAATACAAGAAATGTGGTTCTCTCTTAGAATTTTCACCTTTCCAGAAGGTTGTGGGAAGAAGTTGATGTTTTGGAGGAACAATGGAGAGAAAACATCTCTTTTAACATCTTTGAAGGTTGAATTTGGGAAATAAAAATCAGGTAAAAAGTCTTGAACAATACTCAAACCACCTCCCCCCATTAAAAATAAAAAGGAAAAAGAAAATAAGAAAACCCTAAAGACAGTGGCTATATATTATTTAAATCTAAATACTTAACAATAGAATACAAAGGTGGAAAGAAGAGTTTAGAAGTGTCTTCGACGGTCAAAAGACTTTCTGACAATCCTTTTAAACTGGTATGAATTTTGTTGATTTAAAAACCATACTCTTCTAATTCCTAATTTTACCTAGATGTATCGATGGATCCCCAATCAGTTTTTTTAGGGGACCTAGATGTAATATTGTGAGCTCCTTTTGTTGAGAATTTGTAAGGGTGGTGTTTAATTCAAATTATCTTCTTGATAATTACTTTTTAGCTTACTTATTTTACTTATGTCTTCTCTTCTTAGTTTATTATGTCTTTCATCAACTTAATTACCAAAACACATGAGACACAAATTTAGGCTCTTCAAGCCAAGGCCAAAACTCTCCCTCTTGGAGAGGAAAACCCAAAATAAATTCTTCTTATATACTTCCAGTTGACAAGTACCATGACCATGACTCAAACCCTTGAGCTATGTATGCCTCCAAGACCTTGTCACTACTTCTTCATTGAATCCTTGAGCTAATCCTTCTTTCCTGCACTATCCTACATTGTTCTCCACATTTCTGCACCAAGAGTATAGATCTCAGTCTCTACTTGTATTCTTCCTTCGCCGACTATATGAGATCCTTTCTTGATATTAGCATTGTGTCATACATTGTATTTCACACTTACATGTTGATTGTACATACTTGTCTTGTCTCCTTCTATTGAATAGTCCACCCTATACTGTGAAGGTACCGCTAACACACTCTTATTCATAGTCCTATTCTAACCCTTGTATATAATTATTTCTTCATACTAAACACTGTGTTAATCTCATACTTTAACACATTCTTCCTTCATGCTCGAACAAAGTCTTATATCTGCACTAGGACACTATCCTTCTTCACACTCGAGTGCAATACTATATCCACAATTAATTTAGTCCTTCACACTATATCAAAGCCCTTTCACCACTTATCATAGTCTTGTCTTCACAATTGCCACAAATATGTATGACCATTGTTATCACTGGAAAATCGTACAAGAAAAAGACATTAGTAAATGTCAATTAGAAGGTACAAATAAGGATTTAAGGGAAGGAAGACATTAAAAGCTCTAAAAATTGAACTTTTCCTAAGGTCAAGCAGGAAAATTTATCAAATAGCTTTAAGAAATAACTAACCCTAAGTGATCCACGATACTTTTTCTTTGATAATAGCGAATATTGTTGTGGCTATCACTCAGATAGCTGTGCAGTCCTCGATATGAAGAAAGTCACCATCCATGGCCACTTGGCACACTTGAGGATGAATATTCCCACTCAAGCTAACCAACTTCATCCACCTTGGAGCCACCTTGAGGCCTTAAGTGTATCAAACAATGTAATCATCCTCCTTCTCTTGTGTCAACATCCATCTTGTACCAAGAGAGGGAGAGAAAATTTGAAATTTTACTATAAACGACTACCATGAGAAGAGGAATATGAAAACCCATTGTTATTTTGGCCAAATTTCTTGAGAGCAAACCAACATTTTGTTGTCCAAGCAGGAAGGAGTGGCAAGATTCATCTAGTGGCCATCCAGCACCTGAATACAAGAGAATAAGCTCACCAAGTGTCCATTATTCTACCATATGTCGAGGAGAGAGAGAGGCTTGTAAGGATATTAAATGGAAGAGACTCCATTGCCTTGAATATTAGATATCCATATCTCTAATGATTCATTGCAAATTATTTGGCATCCTATTATCTTATACCATCATCAAATAATAAAAGGGGAAGAGTTCTCCATTTGGATTATTAGTGTGTTTGACTCGATTGAGCTTGTTATTGTGCATGAGTATTTTATTTTATTTTTCTTCTTTATTGTAGCATGCTATGTTCTTTACATAGTTTACTACATTTTATGTTGTTCCACTAACAATCTAACAAACCAATTGACCTATTACTTTCTTGTAGGAAAGAAGCCTCCCTTATCAAGCACAGTGTATTTCGTCCACTCATGCGTCGAATACACTACGAAAAGAATGACGACTCCACTCCTTACTCTACAATAGGAAAGACGATCCCAATTCTTTATTTCTTTTAAGCTATTGGTTGTTGATTGTCGTTCCTCTTTCCTACCCATACTTGCTACCAGATCATTCCTACTTCCCCTCAACGCTTTTCAGTCAGCCTTAGCGATAAATTTGGCTCAAAGAAGGTGGAATTTTTGGAGACTCAAAATTCATGTGCGTACGGCCCAAACAGACGTGAAAAACTCACACTTGTGTGAAAATAAGTCACGCAGAAGACAACGAGCACATTTTTCACTACTTTTTCTCATTTTTAGCAGTTTTAAAGTGATTGAAAACCCATAATAAATTTTCCATCACTATGTTTTGGTGTTTCATGATTGGTTAGGAAATTTTTTTTTCTGAAGTTTAGCTTAGCAAATAGTTTTGTTTAATTTTAGTTTTTTATCATCGCAAATAACACATAGTTTAAGTAGGGGTGAGTAAGTGGTCGTCAATCCACAAATGCTATCTGAACAAACTAGTTGCTGGTAAAAGACACCAAACACATAGGATAATTAACAGAAATTAACTGGTCGATACATCCATACAACTTTAGTTAGTTTTTGTTTCTTCAATTTTTTTGCATTAGTTTAGTTCAATTTTTTGCATTAGGATTCGAGATAAGGACCAAAATATTGAAAAGAAGGCAAGTAATTTTTGCCACCCTTGCACCTCCCAATGAGCCTGGGTATGCATATGAAAGCTTTCTTAAGATAACTTTACATCTCCCTATAGTGCAAAAATTAGTCTAACTAGGTAAAGTGTTAGTGGCACATTATCCACACATTGTTTATTTTCTACAGGGAACAATCACACATGGCGTTATTAGAGAAGGATTGTAAAGGATCACTGCATAACCATATCTTATAAAATTTTGATTGTACACTTCAAAGCAAACACAAAGCATGAGTAAGAACTAGACCAAAAGGCACCTAGTGTTTTGGGACCTTTGTCCTCTTCTTATGGTTGCTTTACCAAGGCACACCTTAAGAAAATTAAGACTCTCTAAAACTAACCACTAATTGAAATCATTAAAATCTCCTCGTAGGGGCCAGAAAAGAAGTTATATTTCAGGTTAGGACGATTGGGGGCAGGCGTCTAATAAGCCACCATGGTCATTCTACATTTTGAAACATAGATGTTAATTTTTTAGGGAGCTTAAAATCTATCTATCTACCCACAAAACATAATTTTCGAGCACTACAGAGACCCGTTTCAGAGGGGCTTAATGTTAGGCCCAGTGTGTGTGGTAATCTTTAGGGCTACCTAACCCATCTAGTGCTTGGTACTGGTAGTTGAATACCAAGAAGTTCAAGACTCAAATTCTCATGTGGGATGATGATACTTTAGTTGAAAAATCTAGGGCATCCTTCCCTATAGGTGATGGTGCAGGAAAAACTAGATCCTCATACATTTACCTTCTCTGAGTCTTCGGTTGCTGGAAGGCGTCACCCGTTCTTTTAGGAGTTTTCCCTTGTACCCATCATAAAATATCTTCTAAAGGCCCAATTACATTTGAAAGTGTTAGGACGATTACGTCTTTTTAGGATTTTTGGGTATCATATGCAAAACAACCAAAACCATGTCTTTTTCTTGCTTGATCACATATAATTAATCGAAAGGAAAAAATCATTTTTTATTTTTCTCTTTGTTTTATGTGTGTTATCATCTTTGATTTGGTAACAATCTCTCTCCTCTCAAAAAACAAAAAAAAATATTTCCAAAATTAACCGAGTCGACACCATAACGGACCCAACGGGACCTCGTGGATCTAGACATTTTCTGGACCTCCCCCCATTAGAGGGAGGAGTGACAGGTATTTTTCCATTTAGGCGTCAGATATGACACACTTCCACCCTTATTGGATCATCCTTTATCAGGGCATTTTAGTTTTAAACCCACAAGGATCACCCAACACCATACTTGTGGAAACACCAATAGGGTCACCACACAAAACACCTCTCACAACCCCTAGAGGGAGAAGGAGCACTACCCCTCTGGGGATTTACCATAACACACAACAGGGTATGTCATAGGGTAATATTCCCCAGACACCCCCCATACATTACCACATTCTCATTCCTATGTTTCCACGATACAAAATGGTAGTCAACACCCAGTTAACTTTTTTAGCATCATTAAACCAACCAGACATATCAAAGCTAACTAATGACCCCATTTTTCACAGCCCCAATTGGCCCCCCATGCCGACGAATCTCCCCTCGGACATTCCAAAATTCTAAGGGATGCATGTAGAAGATCCTAGAAATCATATTATGACTTTCCATCTATGGTGTTCGTCGAATAGTATTATTAATGATATTATTGGACTGAGGTTGTTTCAATGCAACCTAAATGGAAATTTCATGAAATGGTATGTGGAGAAGCCTTATAATTTGCATGGAACCTTTAGTGCCCTCACTACTGTGTTTCTCAAAAAATTTCAATTACCCATTCACCATGATTCGAGGATGGAGTTACTGACTCATTTTAGGCAAACACCAGTTTTCCATATCTCAGACCGTCTCCACAAATGGTAGCAATGTTACATTTTTTTCATATCCAAACTCGATGATAGAGTCTTACTAGAATTTTTTTTGAAAACTCTCACAAAGAGATTTCAAAATATGTGGCGACCCAAGGACCTACCTCTGTGGAGGACGCCATTTGTAAATCCCTGCAACAAGAACTTATATACACCCAGTCATGATACATTTACAATGTCTTTCATAGTTCCCCATGCCTACAGAGTTACAGAGAATTGCTATGGGCACTGAATACTACAGATGGTTTTATCAGGTCATTGAACCAATGTCACCTAGGTAGCAGTATCTAGTACCCAAGTTAGTTTTATAATTCTAAGAAAAACATCATGCAACCTGGCTACCACTAGAGTCACTCTGCACCTCTATAGAATATGAAAAATAAGGTTTCATCATACCACCATTAGTAGGGAGGATCATGCCCTGCCTCGCAAGGGACCCAATACGTAGTTAGGAATTTCGATGGAAGAGATCCCCACCCAGCAACCATATACTAACCAGGGATAGGGAAACCAATATTCCCCTTCCCTCGCACAAAACCCACCCCACAAAACAACACGCTAATGAAATTCATGCAACCTTCTCAGGCTCAACCACGCTAGTCTTAAGACCAAGAGAATCATAATAATCCTCCTAACATTTCAAGAAAAAGCCTAAGAATAAATGAAAGGGAGAATTTGGAGAGGGGGGTAGTAACCTGCAGTGCCCCCTACGATCTCAGGCTGTGGGAAACCCCAATTGAAATCAAACGAGGAGCCAATAAACTTCGAAAGGTAGAGCAAGAGAGCCAGTCTGTGGAAAAACCATTCTTGTTCTATATGTGGTGAGTATGGCCATTACACTCATCACTGTCCCGAGCTCCCTCAACTGAAAAAACTTCAAGATAACTGTAGACAAGGGGGACCTGCACAAAAAAACACTGTAATGCAAGAACCCTTCCCCCACCAAGGAGTGGTTAATACCCAATAAAAAAAACCACCACCAAATTATTTCGGGAACATCAGACACAAAATTTACATGATTGGCAAAGAAATGTTCTTCCTGAGAAGGAATCAAAACTATAAAACCCGCCCAAACACCAAATCGTCAGGGGAAAGCATGAGTGCACCTACTACACCGTTGGATATATCCAAAATACCTATCAAAACCCTTCCAAAAATGGCTAAGGATCCAGGTAGGCACATAAGACACCACTCAAAAGAGGCCCATAACTATAGCATCATGGATTATTTAGCACAATATCCCACTAACATGTTGGAGTTAGAGTTTCTGCAATCTTTCCCAAAATAGTGGAAAGCCTTACTTTTCGCATTAGGTGCAATTGACCCTTATGACATAATGTATTTTGACTTAGATAAAGCCACCCGCATTAGCTGAAATTGACCCTTATGACATAATGTATTTTGACTTAGATAAAGCCACCCCTAGGATTCCTTCATTGGTCACCTTTCATATACCGTTGTTAGTTCAAAATATCATTATACATCGACGTATCATCGACGAAGGTGCATCTACATGCATCATGTCGGAGTCTTTTTGGCAGAATTTTGCATCAACTTAACTAAAGCCATCTCACATCATGCTCAGAGCATATGACAGGCACCCTTCTTCTCCCATTGGTCTATATCAGAATGTCCTTGTTAACTTGGCCAGAAAAATGGTACTCATAGACATTGAAGTCTTGGATGCCCATCTTTAGTACAATATACTCCTTGGATGAAGTTATATGCATGACATGACTGTCATAGCCTCCTTCATTTTCCGGGTGATTATGTTCCCCCACGAGGATTGTCATCACAGTTGACCAACTGACATACTCTGATAAGAAACCCATGAAGGTTGTCGATGTCATTGTACCCTATGTAGACACAATTACGGAGTCACTCATGCAGTACTGAGAATATGGCCCCAGTCAATTCAAACCATCATGAATCCTAGGATAATTCCTAGGAGATCCCCATGTCATAATAGAAGCAACCTCATAAATCACAGTGACACCGGTGTGCATGATGTTATCATGAAACACTAAAACTATCTAGGAGATGGAGACTAGTAGTACGAAAACTAGGGCCAATGGAATGAATTTCCTACCCTATGTCATCTCTGAAACCCCTTTATTATACCCTCAACATGGTTTTATGTAAAAAATTATTAGCAACTGTAACATTTCCAAACATGTCTTTCGTAATACCTATCTGGCATTTGGTCCCACCAGCGATGCTGGGAAGCCCTAGAATCACATCTATGGGGATAACCCCCATCACTCCTTAGGAGGAAACACCAGTTAACATGAATTCTGCAGCAGCACTAGTTAGAGCGACCAAGAAAATCAACAAAAAAGGGAAGAAAATAGAAAACCCCATCATAACTAGGGCATTGCAACCTTGTGCATTATGTAATATCGCAGTCAATTCGACCAATGTTTTCCTGAAATTAAATGAATTAAAACCTCTTCTAAGCCCTGAAAGAAATTATGTGGCCACAAGTTCCCATAAAAAGGAACAACCCACGAAAAATCAAGGGAAAGCATGATGCACCAACCATGCATGCACTATCTATGACCATTATGGGCATTACACTCATCATTTCCCATTGATGCCATAATATAGGGATGCCTTGCATGCCCTATAGAAATCCTACCAAGAGGATCCCTCAAAGCCCCCCATATAGAGGGATGAGGGAGCACCTCGAGTCCTAATATACCTACAAGAGGTAAGGAAGTCAATTGAACGACCACCTCCCCCTTGGTATCGCCCTCCACCTCCTATCCAATCCCCTGCACTCTGTGATGAGCAAGAACATTTCATTGTTGACTACATAGCCCTAGATTTTCTTCCGAGATGGTATTCTATTGACCCCATGTACCATGATGACCTATGATTAGTCGAGTATTCATGTCGGGTGTGTTCTGGTGACCACTCGATTTTTCATTTCCGTTATATCCCCATTTTTTGTTCGTAGTTAAATTGTTTACATGTGGCCATAGTACACCTCTCCCTAGCAGATGGATCAGATATAGAATCCATGTAAAGCTCCAAAATGCAAGAAGATGTGGCAAGCAGGTCTATTCTTTTCATGTCAACATAAAAGTATCCAGTCAAAGGCCACATTGTCACCCCCAGATGCCCTACGCGGAAAATACCAACTTGTACATTATATAATGCATGTAACAATTTGGTCACCCTATACCCGAACCTAGAGTCACTTCAAAAATGGTATCCAATCACTTTAGCAACCCAGAGCGAAGGGATTACCAAAGAAAGAAAATATTGTCTTCTCTGTCAAGGCAACCATCTGACTCGACATTGTACTTACATCCCCCAGGTGTGTCCTCTAATAGACATCATACGCTCATTGGAGGCCCAACACCCGAATACGGTTGCTCTAGAGAAAATAAAACCTAACGAAAGGAAATATTCCCCTAGGAAGCCTGCCCGCCATCAATAACAAAAATTTGGGAGAGATAATTCAGGACATCGTCCTAACTGGGCTGAAGAGCAGCCAAGGAAGACATGTGGGCTATGTGATAAAATCGACCACTGAGTCAATCAATGTAAGGAATTGAAGAAACTTACGAACAACCTTCACATGGTCACCCTCATCCCGTAGTTCAACCTATCTATTCAAGAGAAGATCAAATGTTGCTATCGCAAGGTTTGCTCATAATTCCAAAATACGATGGATTCTAAATACCTCCCAAGGCTATGAGCGGAAAGAGAAGCATTAAGTATAAACACCCTTAAGGATCTAAACCATCGAAAATCAAAAACTTGGAGATGGAAAAATTAGAATCATACCCCAAAACCTAATCCTTTCCAAGCATCCACTTCAGGGACAAAGAGTAGTGTTGGTTCTCATACAATCCATTGGTTAAGCACCGTGATATTGTGCACCATTTTCGCTGGCCATAATCAAGAAAGATATTCATGCCCCTTAATGGAAAAAATTAGGTACCTCTGCACTCAACACAACTTCCAAATCCAATAAAGTGAAAGTACCCTTAGTACGCCACGTGAGGAACCTAATATAGCTATCATTCAGGCCACCATAATGGAAATTATTCCAGCATCCAACATCGATGAAATGAAAAACAACATATAATTCATGTCATCGTGCATAGGAACCATGACTCCTGTGGTCTCCTCATTTTTCATTGGTGTCGAGAATGATACGACTACAAAAGTAGTTGTGCCATCGACAGTGAAAAATAAATTTGTTTGCACCCTGTCGACCTCGTCTGGTTCCAAAACATCAAATACGGAATCCTATTTTGTCTGTCAGCCAACTTCGTTAGGACCAAACCACCTCTTGATGGCCTCACACAAACTCACTGCCCATTATATACCTTGTTCCATCCAGACAAGGATATTTTGGAGGCCATGACAGAACCAGATTTTCTACGTGATGCAATTCATCACCGTTCTTTTCTTTGCTTGAAAAGACATTCATCCCAAATAAGCCTGAAAACCAAGATATACACGCTATCTAATCAAAATATTTCCTTTGATCTGGTAAAGTCAACTGGTTCAAAAATCCTATCCCAATGCATGACGTGTTCGAAGAAGGGAAGATGTCCAATATTTGACCAACCATCAAGGTGAATATCTCTGGAAACCCAAAAAATATTGAAGAGATATCACTAGGGGCAACATCCTCTGCAGACGAATTAATACCTTACACAAACTTGTTGCAAGAGTATAGAGACATCTTTGCATGGGATTATTCATAAATGCCAGGGCTTAGTCCCACTATCGTAGAGCACCATATTGACACCTAGCCCAACATACCAATAGTATGCCAGAAAAAACGTTAGTTACAACCATATAAGGTAGAAGAAATTAATTGATAAATCGACAAGATTCACAAAGTCAGGTTTATGTACCCCATATCATACACATCATGGGTTTTCAACCCTGCTCCCGTAATGAAAAAATAGGAGACCATTTGTGTATGTATTGATTTCTGAGATTTGAACAAAGCTTGTCTAAAAGATAACTATCGTACCCCGTTCATTGAGAAATTCATTGATGCTTGCGCTAGACATGAGGCCCTATCCTTCATGGATAGTTTCTCAGGGTATAACCAAATCCACATTCTTCATATTGATCGATACAAGATGAATTTCACCACCCCGTGAGGCACTTTCACATACCAAGTTATGCCATTTAGTCTTAAAAAATTTAGAGCCACTTTCAACTGGGCCATGAAATACATCTTCCATTACCTAGCCCACCTTATCCTTGCTTACTTACATGACCTCACAGTTTGATCCAGGAAGCACAACAATCGTGTAGAAGATTTATGGTTGGTATTACAAAGCTGTCGACATTACAACCTATACTTGAATCCTCTCAAGTGCATCTATTGCGTGAACATAGGTCAAATTTTAGGCTTTATAGTATCCCAACAAGGGATCAGGGTGGACCCCCTCAAATTCTAGGCTATCAAAGAGGTGTCACCACCACAAACCCTCAAGAAACTCCAAAGCTTGTAGGGGAAAGCCAGTTTCATGAGATGATTTGTCCCAAAATATGCCACTTGCAAGCAGGGATTCCTACGCCTTCTCCGTTAGGATATCCCATTTAAATGGGACGATCAAGCCCAATAATAATTTTAGGAGATTAAAGATGCATTATGTTCAACCCCATTAATCAACCCACGAAAATAAGACAAATATTACACCCGATATCTGTCAATGTCAGAAACTGCCTTAGCTGGGGTGTGAATCCAAGATGGACCCGATGGTAAAGAACACGTAATTTATTACATTAGTAAAAACTTATTAGGCCCGGCATTAAGGTATGAACCCGAAGAATTTTTTTTCCATATCCCTCATACATGCAGTCCAAAATCTTCAACACTACATTTTCTTACAGACTACAATAGTCATCGCAGATATCAACCCCACGAGATACCTATTGACTCACCATTTCATGAACCACAAATACGCTTACTGGGTATTCATACTACAGGATTTTGTCTTATAGTTCAGCTCCCCCAAGAAAAAGAAAGATTTAATATTATCTTAGTCCATCAATGAACTCCCAAGTCAGATTAAAGGGTCCCTAGTCAACGACTCATTATCAAACGAACATCTCTTTCTAGTGACGAATGACGATCCTTGGTACCATGATATCCTCTTATTTTTACAAACCCAAAAGTTCAATACAAAGCTCACACATGAAAATCAAAGGAGTGTACACCATGATACCCCATGATAAATCCTAATGGGACATGTCCTTTACTGGCAAGGTATCGATACCATCATACATCGATGCCTGAAAGATGACCAAGAAGAGAAAGCCCTCAATGAATGTCATGGTGGAGCTTGCAACGTCAACCTCTTTGGAATGGCTACCACCAAAAAAATAATTTCGGGCAGGATATTTTTGGCCCACCTTATTCCACAATTGCATTAAAACAATAAAAGTATGTGAGCGATGTCAATTCTTCGCTCACAAGGCAAGAGCACCTCTTGCTCCTCTACACCCAGTCATTGTATTTAGTCCCTTCTATAAATAGGGGATAAACTTCATGACTTGCAATCCTGCATGGTCTAGCAACCAGAAATACATCATCATCGTCGTTGACTATTTCACCAAATGGGCAGAAGCCATTTCCACATATGAAAACACGATAGAAACAGTGGTACGGTTTTTGTTTAACCATTTCATCACACATTTCTGTGTGCCGAAAGATTTATTCTCCTATCATGGAAAGCATTTCGAAAATGAAATATTCCAGGACTTGTCTCACCACCTAAGATTCACATAGGAATTTGCATCACCATACTATCCTTGGTTGAATGTACATGAAGATGTTGTCAACAAAGTTCTGAAAACAATGTTACAACATATGGTGAATAACCATAAGAAAAACTGGCACCACATGGTTTTTCCCGCCATGTGGGCATACCACACGACAGGAAAAAACTCAATAGGATTCACACCCTTCCAACAAGTGTAGGGGGTCGAAGTCATGATTCCCATCGAACTCGAAATCCCCAAATTGCACGCCATCATAGAACTCCTCGATCATAGCCAGCATTTAGAAAAATGATTGGTACAACTATAACTCGTTAACGAAATCGACGGTAGTCACTCCAACATAAAGAGGCACATAAAAACTAGGTAAAAGCATCATTTGACCACAACATTGGCCCTCACTCGTTTATCTAGGGAAAGTTAGTCCTCCACTACACTGTCGTGAAAAAGGCCCTAGGACCCGAGAGGCTGAAGACATTTTGGAAAGGTCCCTATGTCATAAAACATTTCCTCCTCAAGGGGGCATACATCTTATCAGGGTCCGATGGTACATGCCTAGTTAACCCTGTAAATGTGCTATACCTCAAATTTTTTTAACCATAAAGGTGCAGAGGCCTCAGCTCTAAAGATAATATGCATGTAGCAAAATATATTCCTTTATGATTACAATAATAAAATACTTGTTTTAAAAAAGTGCTCTGGTGTCACAGATGGATTTCCCCCCCCTCCATATTTTGGATTTGCTGATGGAGATTCAAGATGGTCTCAAAATGTAGCAGTAGCCACCTTGTACATTTAATATCTTGAGTGATCTCCATTATTCACCAATGGAGTATGCACTGGATCAACCACCAATTATCAGTAAAAATATGATGAAGTTATCAAATTGATGACTGATGCCTTGAACTAAGGCATTCGCCATCTACATATATACCTTGATTCCCAGGTAGTAGTTTCGAAGTTAAACCAAGACTTTAAAATACAAGATGCTCAACTATTTAGAAAGTATTTGCATGCACGAAGATTAAGTCATCAATTTGATCATATTAAATTCACACATATATCAATAAATAAAAACCAAAAAATTGATCGCATAGCTAATCACATTCTAGACTAGAATGCATCTTGTATAAACCATCATCCATAGAAAATTAGGAAACATAACAAATATATCTCCATCAAAGGTACACGACATCTATTAAACAAAATAATTATAGACACATCATTAAGATCCGCAAAAATACATATCTCACCTATATATCAAAAAAGATGTGTGAGTCAAAATACACAAGTCATGTCTCTGACCCGCAGGTCTGCAAAAAAATATATATACATGTCATAAAAGAAAAATGGAAACATCCTCATAATGGGTGCTTTCCATGAATACATAACATCTCTAGGATTGAGCCCTGCCAAGTGGATCCTCTAGACCCAGAGCTGCACCAAGTGCCAGTATAGGTGCAAAAAAGAAAACAAAAAGTACCACACGACGTAATGTAGGACGATACACCCTCTTTTGAGCCATCAACACCTCGATCCATGTGTCATCCAGGTCATCGAAAAAACCCTAGGTCGACATACCCTAGGTTAACCTCTCCACCTGACCCCAAGCATTGGCTAGGTCTGTTGACCAAGCCTTAGAAGCAGCTAGCTTCTCCTCAACCACTACTACTTGTGCCTCAGCCGCCTCAACATGAGCAAGAAGAGCAGCATCCCCAAGAGTGGCCACAATGATACCCTACCCTGAGGGGCCAACAACATCACCGTACCCCAAAAATTGGGGTTGAGAAGCTCCACCTGGAACCCTCCTCGATGGTTGATGCCCCACGAAGCGGGAAATATGATGCCCAAACACTCCCACATATGCAAGAGAAACAAGGATAGTGTCTGTGTCACCAAAATAGAAATATAAATATACACATAATAAAATACTCAATAATGAAAAAAAAAATCAAAAGGTGATACCTGTAGGGCCCCACATATAACCAATAGGAAGAACCATATCTGGATCCCCCCATAAATTCATATTTGCATATTGATAATCCATAAACATTTGCAGATTATCCTTTAATTAAGCCTTCATGGTTGCATCCCAATAGTGACCCACCTCCCCTCCTCTGCCATGAGGCATCACAGGCACCCACCGTCGCATCCGAGGATCCCAGCGAGGACCAATAGGCATTGGCACGATAGGTTGCAGCATGGCCACCCTCTCAAATATGATGTTGTAGAAGATGTCAGAATATGTAAACAATTTAGGAGATCCTAACTGGACCTTCCCCAGTTTCGTCAACATGCCATCGTATACATGGCGTGCCCAATCATAAAAATGACCTGCCCGAAGCTGACGCAAGACACCAATCTGTGGTCCTCACGCCCTATTGGTTGATGATGACCCTGTCAAGCAAACTATCATTGCTAGGGCACAACACTCAACTAGTTCAGTCACCGATGTGATGAGGATGCACCCCTGAAAAAGAGGCACATTGTCATAGTGCTGTTACTCCCAGTGCCAGCTACAAACTCTCCTAGGCAGGAGTGAGTGTAGTAGCACCTCAGCACCTCGCTCTGACACAGTAAGCCGGTCAGAAAGTACAAATCTGTCTCTAGATGGATGGTCACATCTCTACCCCATAGGACGATCAACTTCCATCTCTTGTTCTAGCAATGGACCAAGAAACAAAGCAGGATATCCTATGATCTTAGGATATCGTTCTCCAAGAACTTAAGCAGGCCCCACAATTCTAGGAGCCTTCAGGCATTGGCATCCTATGCCACAAAAATACATAAATCAGGCCAATCACGCTCACACCACAACATCCTGTCACCAAACACAACCAGATCAGTGGCCCAAATAAGAAAAAAATTAAAATTTTAGCAAAACATTTCTTGGCTCATCATCGCGTTTTTTTTCTACACACATGCAATGTTCGCACGCTTGTATCAAGAATATACGTGCAAGTCTTTGCATAAATACTTAGACATGCGCGATAACCTCGCAAGAAAGTTTATTTCCCTACGAGGGCCACATGCTTATGCCTTGATAACCCACATGGTGAAGGAGGAAAAGAAGCAGGTATATGTACAAACCTAATTTGTATGGTTCCCCCCTAGATAAAACTGGAAAATTAATTTATACGATGTTCGGGGCCTTATCTCGCACTGAGGGCGCGAATCCTGGGTAAACAGACTGACCACAATGACAACAAAGGCTCGGTAGAAAGGGCTCAGCTTTGAACTCATAGCTCTCAAACAACACAAATGAACTGAAATGAGCCATATTGACCCATATACCACCCTTTCTGAATTACTTGATAGAATGTAACTGGAGCTCAAAATGCCTAATTGCAAAATCGAAAGTAGCACAGTGATGAGAACCTCATTGCGTCTGAAGTAGGCTTCACACATCCATGCCTCAAAAAAAAAAAAATTTAAGTTACGACAAGTATGCCCTCTCTTATCACTTTCCATTCAACGTTATTTTCAATATATTTGAGTAGAAAAGAATATTTCACTTAGATTATTGGTTTAAGGTGTTAGAAGCATGAAAATTCACATGGTGCCCCAGCCACTGAAGGTACAAGAGTAGGTATTATTCTACCCCCACATGATAGGCTCACCAAAGAAGCTTTTCATATCCTGACATCATTTCTCCACAAGAATAAACCATAAGGTCTAGCCACCCGACCATGTTTACCATCACCCCAACTTACACATGATAATATTATTTTTGGTCAGTAGAGCCTCACCCTCCATGGCATCCATCACTCAAGAATTCCATACATAAAAAACATGGAGCCATGGCCATAACATAGAAGTCCAGGAAACACTTCATGCTCATTAATCCATCATAAATCAACTCAATTTTTACCATTTTACGATAAAACCCCTTTCCTGGACTACCATTCTCATAAGTAGAATGAATACACACCACCGCCACTTGCACTTGGCCTACCACACCCCCATCATCATAGCCCATCTGCGACACTTTTCATTTGCTTCATCACCCTTGCACCGAGACCAACGAATGGGGCCCCCACCCTGAGCAAAAGAAACACCCTCCTCACACTAGCATTGAGTGATCATTTTCATGTTTATTGGGTCACCCTTCTCAATGATTCTACATCTAAACCCATTCTATATTTTTTTGGCAAGTGTACAAATATGTTTTAGGAGAAAAATCCCACCCATCCATCCACATTGTCACCAGGAAGCAGTACTTAATCGCCCTTGGTCATAGCTTTGCATTTATTACCCAACCCCACCACGACACTTACAACAACCACATACCCACCTTGGACATCCTACCAACCCCACAGATTTTCTCACCAGAAATTGTTATGACTGTCGGCACTTATATTTAGAAGATTCGACCTTCAGCCGCTAAAATTACATCATCAGTTACAACCATTTATTGTCTTCATGCCTATGTTAACCTATCACACCCTACCTAATACATTATAGTCCTTGTTCCCTTGCATCAATACTTTTCTCGGTTAGTTTAGGTGCTATGAAACTAGCTCCAAAAATTAAAAAAAAGAGAGATCAACTCCTTAGAAATAAGCAACTTGAAGGGGGAAACCTCCTTACATTACATAAATGAATAATTCTTGGATGATACAAATGAAAAAACCTCCTTCTATATATAGGAGTCCATTAGGTCACAATATAATCCTAGCCGACCTAACAATAATAATGTAAGGGCACAACAATAACAATATTGGGGTTACAGGGGTACAACAATAACAATAAGGGGGATACACTAACAACAATAACAGAGTACACTAGTAATATAGGAACCTAATATGCCCCTCTCCTTCAAAAATGTGTTATCCTCAATGCTTGAGTACCTCTAGATGCTTCTATATAAAATTCTCATCCTCGCATGTAGAATCTTTAGTGGGTAAGTTCTTCCACTTTATGAGATACTCTGAAATTGATCAATTTCATAGCTATCAAGTTCTTGTTTCCATCACTGCTTTAGGTTCCAATATCATTTTTCCTTCCTCATCAAGTTCTGGAAATATTGTTTGAACTGGAAGTTTTTCACCTATAACCGTCTTTAAGCATGAAACATGGAAAAATGGATGCACATGTGAAGAAGAATGAAGCTCCAATTTGTATGCCATAGTAGCAATATTTTGCGACACCTTGTAAGGACCATAGTAATTTGGCAATAATTTATTATCATTCTTAGCTTTATTGAGGGAGATTTGTTTCTATGGTTGTAGCTGTAAAAATAGCCAGACTCCTACATCAAAAATTCTGTCGCTGCAATGTTGATCTACCTGTTGCTTCATTCGATTTTGTGCCAAATTTAAGTTATCCTTTAAGAGTTGGAGAAATTATTGTAATGCTTGATGTAATATTCCACTGCTTGAACCTTATAATTTTCTCTTAAAGATGATGTGATGGACGGTGGATGACATCCATAAATTTCCATAAATGGGGTCATGTTTGCTGCAGTATGGAAGGAAGTGTTTTACCACCATTTGGCCAGAGGTAACCACCTGACCCATTGTGTTTGTTTATCAGATATAAAACATTGAAGATATCCTTCCAAAAATTTATTCACTATCTCAGTTTAACCATCGGATTTTGGATGATAAGATGAGCTATGGCAAAGTTGAGTACCCAAACAAAAAAATAATTAAGTTCAAAAATTTCTAGTAAAAATGGGATCTTTGTCGCTTACAATAACATTTGGGTTTCCATGTAGCTTTTGAATTGTTGCCGTAAAAGAAACAGTAATTGTACTTGCTTCAAATGGATGACATAATGCACAAAAGTGTGCATTCTTGTTATGTCTATCAACTACCACCATGATGACACTCCTTCCTTCAGACTTAGGAAAACCTCTAATAAAATCCATTGAAATCTCCTCCCAATGTTGACTTCGAATGGATAAAGGTTGTAGAAGACCCTAGGTCTTAATTGTATCAAATTTATTCTACTAGAAAACCAAACATTCCACCACAAAATTTTGAATATAAGATTTAAGGCCATCCCAAAAAAGTTTTTTCTTCACCCAGTGGTAAGTTTTTAAAAATCTTGAGTGTCCTCCTAAAGGAAAAGTGTGCAATTCCAAAAGAATTTGTTGTTTTAGTTGGGAATTGTTACAAAGATATAAGAAATCTTTGTACCATAAGGAATCATTTTTTCAACTAAATGTATAAGATGTACTAGGATCTTGCTATAAATTTTGAATGATTGTCCAAAATTCTTCGTCCTTGTTCCATTCATCCCTTGCTTCGGTTATCCAATCTGGTTGGATGATATAAAAGGCACAAAGCAATGCTTCCACCTCTTCATCCTTTCTTAAGAGTGCATCTGCAACAATATTTAGCTTATTTTTTTTGTACATGATTTTAAAGTCATAACCCAACATCTTTGTGACCCATTTTTTCTGCTCTTCTGAAGATATTATTTCTTCCAAAAAGTGTTTAAGACTATCATGATCAATTTTTACCTTAAAGTGTCTTCCCATTAGGCAGGTCTACATTTCTTTAGTGCATGTAGTATTACCAACATTTGCTTCTCATCAATAGATTTTTGTAAATAATTTCCTTTGATTGGATGACTTTCAAAACAACACCAATTCCATTTCGCGAGGCATAAAATTCCACAATAAAGGTTTTTGTGAAGTCTGGCATAGCTGAGACTGGTGCTAGGCACATTGCCTCTTTAGGATGTTCAAAGGACTTAGTTTCTTCAGGATTCCATAGAAATTCATATTTATTCAATGATGTTTTTAGAGGTGCTACTATTCTCCCATAATTCTTAACAAACTTGCGATAATACCTGTTAACCGGAGAAATCCTCGCAGCTGTTTTATGCTTGTGGGGATTTTTCATTCCTTAATGGTTTTAATTTTGTTAGGGTCTAACTTAACACCCTCCTGAGATACAATATGACCCAGATATTCCACGTCTTATACTCCAAAGAAACATTTGGAGGTTTTTTCATATAATTGTTTCTCCTCCAATAGTTTGAGCACCCTATCAAGATGTTGAAAATGATCCTTCTAAGACATATTTTACATTAGTATATCATCAAAAAATACTAGAAAAAACTTTCTAAAGGTTTGAAAATGGAATTCTTCAACCCTTGAATTGTAGAAGGTGCATTGGTAAGGAAAAAGGCATGACCAAAAATTCATAATAGCCCTTAAGAGTTTGAAATGTTGTTTTCAGAATATCTTCACTCTTCATTTTCATTTGATGATATCTTGGATGAAGATTCAACTTGGTAAAATAATTTTCTCCATGTAATTCATCCAATAATTCATCAATCACAAGAATGGGAAATTTATCTTTAATAGTGATATTATTGAGCTCCCTATAATCCTAACACATGATCCATGGTCCATCCTTCTTGTGCACCGGTACTATTGGAGTAGAGAACGAACTTTGACTATGTTGAATTATACTAACCTTTAACATTTCTGCAATCATACATTCAATTTCTCTCTTTTGGACATAAGGGTATTTGTAAGGCCTGGTGTTTGGAGGAACACTTCTTGGAATCAAATGAATAACATGATCATGATCACGAATATGTGGGAGCCCTTTGGGAGTTTCAAACACCTTGGAATGATTATCTAATAATTTTTGAAGATCTGGAGAAACAGATGATTTTGGTGTTGGAACTTCTAGTGAGCATAATTGTGCAATTACACCTCGTTTTTCTTTCTTCAGAATATTTGTCATGACATTAGAACTTATTATCATTCTCAGCTTCCCTACGATACCTCGCAATTCAAATTCCTTTTCTTCTGAAATAAATTTCAAGAAAATTTCTTACAAATTAAAAGTTATTGTCCCCAAAGATTTTAACCCTTTTACTCCTAGTGCAACTTCAACCCCTTCCATTGGAATGGAAAGCATTCAACTATTCAATACGTACTACCCCATGGCTAGCTTGATATTATGGTATTTTCCAGAGCAATTTATAATTCCTCTATTTGCAACCATCACTTGACATTCTAGTGATGGGTATAAAAAGAAATTCAATTCCTTGGCTACCTTACAATGAATAAAATTATGGGTACTACCCAAATCAATCAGCACTATTACCTTTTTCTTCTTGATATGTCCTTTTATATTGAGATTTGGAGGAGTGGTAATTCCTACTAATGCATTACATGACATGGTTAGACTCCCTTCTTATTTCTCTAGGGTTGGTTCCTGGTGTATATCCTATTATTTTGAAGTATTTTGTTCATTCTCCTCCTCATCATCACAATACATGTAAAATAATTTCTTCTCGACACATTTATGACCTTTAGTGTATTTTCTATCACAACTGTAGTAAAGACATTTTGTTTTTTTTTCTTCTAATTGCTGTGGTGTCAACCTTGTAGGTTGTGGAAGTCTAGGAATAGCAACACTTCCATATTTATATATGTGAGTGGAAGGCTTCCTTGTCGTCGTAATTTTACATTAAGTTTTTATTTCCAGCATGAATGCCTTCTCCAATGAATCAGGTTCCCAAAGTTGAAACTCATGTTGGATGTTATCTTTTAAAGTCCTTATGAATACATCAATCATGTATTCCTTTGGAATATCAACAACCCTTATATTCAATTTTTATAAGTCCTCAATGTTCTCCACTACTGAACCCTTTTGTTTTAGATTTATCAATTGGCTAAACAATGTGTTTCATTTTTTATCCTCATAATGTGCTATCATTTCCTCCGTAAAAATTGACCAAGCTGTGACAATTTTTTTACGAGAGCAAAGCCATCGATACCATAGAAATGTATTTTATTCTAAATATAAAGTTGCAATGCATACCTTTTGTGTGTTTTGTGCATTATTGAGATGAAAATATTGCTCCATTTGTAGTATCCATGTTACGGGATCCTTTCCATCAAAATTCCACATATTGATTTTTGGAATATGGTGGGTCATCAATCCAACACTAGAATTTATGAAATCAAAATTAACATTTATTTTTTTCTCATCATGAGTTTTCTATATTATCTTTCTGCCATTAGGAATCATTTATTGTATCAGCCTTGTCAAACATTCCTTCAAACCTTCCATGTCTACTTTTAGATCATTATTCATGTCTTCCATGTTGTATTTCATTTTTTCATCGATCTTAGCTTCCATGTCATCCATCTTAGCTTCCATTCCAAATTCCATGCTATCAACCTTAGCTTCCATGCCATTCTTCAAACCCTCCATGCATTTCTTCAAACCATCCATATTAGCTTCCATGCCATTCTTCAAAAATTCCATTTCATTTTTTGTTGCTTTTTGCAAGAGAGAAATTTGGTGCACTTTCTCTTGTAATTTTGATATTTCATGTTTCACTTATTCCTCTTCATGAGTCATAGTATAGCCTTATGAAGGCTTAATTGGTGTTGAATTTCTTTTAGGTGGCATTTTAGAACCCAAAACTGATATCTGTGTTTCAATATTCCCTTGGAAACACTTCAAACTGATCTTTAAAACAAGACTTATGAAATTTGAAAAAAAATACACACCTTTTTCTTGATTTTGGGGAGCTCAATATTAAAACAGATGTATCTCTAGAATTGTGGATCTTCAATATCTAAAATTCAGTCCTGTAGTATCCCTCTGAATATTATTTCCAATTCCATAGGTCTGACCTGATTTGGATGCTTCAAGGCAAAGTTATACTCAATCTACTACAATGACCTAATTATGGCCCACTAGTTCAGTAGATCGAACTTGTGCAACATGTCACATGCCACTGTTTCCTCCTTCAGCTCTAAAATTGATACAAAACAACTAAATTCAGTGTAATTTTGGCCACTTTATATAGAATTCCACTTCGATGCCTAGAGAAAGAGTTATGACAATTTTACTAGGGTCACTTCTTTTAGATGAAATTCAGGAGCCTGCAAAAATGCTAACTTCCATATGTCATATCTTCCAAATATTATGAACCAAGATCTAAAAATTTTACACGAATTTCTTGAGGATTTCCTCTTTTCGTGGTAAAAATTTATGTTTCTGAACTTTCATAGAAAAAAAAGTTATAGATAAAACTCCACGATGCTTATTTGGAGTAGCGAAACCCTAGAACCCAAAGCTTTGATAACATATGTTATGAAACAAGCTCCAAAAATAGAAGAAAAAAGAGATCAATGCCTTATAATTTAGCCAATTCGAGGTGGAAACCTCATTTAAATTACATAAATGAATAATTCTTGGATGATACAAATGAAAAAACCTCCTTCTACATATAGGAGTCCATGGGGTCACAATATAATCCTAGCCGACATAACAATAATAATGTAAGGGCACAATAATAACAATATTGGGGTTACAGGGGTATAAAAATAACAATAATGGGGCTAAACTAACAACAATAAGGGGCTACACTAGTAATATAGGGACCTAACATGAGCCTTCCTTCTTGTCGACTTCAACAACCATCTTCCAAGAAGGAGGCAATACCTTGGATGGCTTCTCACCTCAATAGGGGCATTCTCGGATGGCACTATGGGAATTAGCATTGCCCATTGATTTCATCGATCCTCTTGAAGTTTTACTACAACACAATGTTCATGTGAATATGGTATCATACCTCACAACCGTTTCAATTTTTCAGAATTCGTCGAAGACCCATGCCATCATAGGTATCTCTTTCAGAAATGCTTACATGGGAAGGTCCCCAATCATAAACCAATGCATACAATGAGAATTTACTCTAAAAACATGCCATACAAATATTATACATGTAAGCACTAGATTCAACGTACTTTCAAAGAAAAAACTTCCCTGAGGGCGTCAAAAACCATCGCCATCAACAAAACAACAGGTCACTACCACATAAGTGACAAAGACAGAACCTCTTTCTGTCAGATATGATTTAACTAGCCAAAGCATTACGAGCATTGGACATGCCTGCCTCATAGATATATTATATTTATTTTATCTCTTGTAGGTTTCTAGCACAGCATGGTACCTATTTTACTCACGACAAGGGGTCTCCAACCTTAGGTTTCACACAAGTCACACACTTTCTCTCATAAACAAATTATACAGAAAAAGCATAGAATGTATTTCAGCTATATGTTCTTCCTAGACCTCATACAATTGTTATCACTGGAAAGTCGTACAAGCAAAAGAAATTAGGAAATGTCAAGAATAAGGTACAAATAAGGATTTACAGGGAATGAAGAGATTACAAGATCTAAAAATTTAACTTTTCCTAAGGTCAAGAAGGAAATTTATCAAATAGCTCATAGAAAGCACTTACGCTAAGTGATTCGCGCAACCTTTTCTACAATAGTAGAGAATATCATCACGGATATCCCTGGGATAGCCGTGTGGTCTTGGGTAAGCGGAAAGTCACCATCTGGGACCACTTGGCACACTTGAAGAAGAATATTCCCACTCAATTCATCCAAGTACAGCCGCCTTGGAGCCACCTTGAGGCCTTAAGTGTAGCACACAATGGAATCAACCTCCCACTATTGTGTCAACATCCATCTTGTACCAAGAGAGGGAGGTAAAATTTGAAATTTTCCTATAAAAGACTACCATGGGAAGAGAAATATGAGAACACATTGTTATCTTGGCCAAATTCCTTGAGAGAAAACCATCATTGTGTTTTCCAAGCAACAAGGAGTGGAAGGATTCAACTGTTGGTCATCCAACACCTCAATCTAAGAGAATAAGTTCACCAACTGTCTACTATTCAACCATCTGTCGAGGAGAGAGAAAGGCTTGTAATAATCTTAAAAGGAAGAGACCCCCTAGCCTTGAATATTAGAGCTCCATAGCTCTAAATATTCATTGCAAGTGATTTAGCATCCTATTCTCTTATACCATCAACAAATAATAAAAGGGAAAGAGTTCTTTGTTTTGATTATTAGTGTGTTTGACTCGATTGAGCTTTTTATTGTACAAGAGTATTTTTTTTTTCTTCTTTACTGTAGCATGCTATGTTTTTACTTATTTTACTACATGTTATGTTGTCCCATTAAAAATATACAAACCAATTGACCTGTTACTTTCTTGTAGGAAAGCACCTCCCCTATCAATCACAATGTATTTCATCCACCCATGTGTCAAATAAACTACAACAATCATTATGATCTCAGATTAACCTCACATTTATGCCTCAAATCTATCCTTGAATTTACTGCAATATTATCACTTAAACCTTGATCGAAAATCGGAAAAGTCAGAATTTTATGTTATGTATTTTTAGCGTAGTTCACGGGGGTATATTTTATATATAGTGGTCAACCCCTATATTAGCTGATTTGACAGTTAATAGACATGACTATTTATTGGGTTGAAATGATCACAATTAATAGGCCGATTTGTAGGCTAATTTTGAAGAGTGTTACAATGTTGATCTGCAGCACCATTTGTGTCATGTCTTCAAGCTTCATTTTGGCAAGATATTGAGGAATACAAGTGTGAATTGGCTCTTCATAAACATGACTCTTCAATTTATAGATTTATGAAAAAAATTAAAATCCATAATAGACTTCAAGAATAACTCTTTTGACCTATAATAAATCCTTTCTCATGAAACCCATGAAGCAAGCATACCACAAATATATATTTTATTATCTTTGTCTTCTTCATTACATAAACACATAATTACATAGTCAATATGAATACATAACCTAGTTACACTTTCCAACACTCCCTCTTAACTAGAGAGGTATTCATAATTCTACATGGTCACTTTCAATCTGAAGAATCTCTTAAGAAGAATCAGATTGGTAAGGGCATCTGTATAGCTTCATGTCAACCAGCAACGTCCTAGTGTGATACCTTGAATAAAAACCACATATCTCAATGATAAAATGGGATATAATGATGGCAAGGCACATGAATTATAGACACCATAGCCATTGTCTCTCCAAGGTACATACTCCACCCAGGTGTTCTCAGAGTATGACCTTCTTGGACTATTCTTCTCTTGGGTAGCCATCCCTCAAAGAATATTTCTCCCTGACTATTCCTATATTGAATGCCCTCTCTCATTATTAAAGAGTATAAAATGCCATATGATTACCCAATACTCCATTCTATCTTCCAGGTGAAGACCAAAATGATGTGTCTATCCATTCTCTCCTCATGGAATTCACTAAGACTTATGCATGTTAGTGTTGGTCTAGTGCATGAAACATGAATTAGAGAATCATATATGTCACTCCTTCTTAACTCAAGAAGGACATAATTCAATTTTCTTCCATGTAAGAAACTTTCCACAAAGATACCTCTTAACCAGGGACCTGCAACAACAATTGTGAGACACCCAAATTCTCATGAAGAATTCCTCCCCTCGATCTCATGGATTTCGATATTGAGGAACCTTCAACTTTTGGCTTCGTAGGGCACAAACCATCCGTCATTTTCATCCATGATTCATGTCATCCGCTTGAAAGTGATTCATTATTGATTTCTCATCTAGTCCACATGTATGCCATGTTTCTTTCCTTCCAACCATCTCCCAAGGATCTTACATCCTTCCACATGATTGGGTGCCATGCATAAAATTATCCAGATAAACATATACATAAGAAAATTTAAATTAAAATTCACCTCAGTGATGATATTCAACCATGATATATTCCTATAGGTATCAAAATCCTTTATTCATATTGACACATCTTCTAAATATATGTATTGTAAAGGGTCTTCTTGTTTACCATAATTCTATGAGAGTCCACACATCTTCCCAGGAGATCTCCTAGTCACATCTTCTTGTCTTCCGGATGATAACCAACTCTTGACATGGTTTCACTTTATGATCTCTTCCTTTTTTTCCTCCACACAGATTCATTCCCATGAAATTCATGTATCCAATTCATTTCGTGTATGAAACCACTTCATATTTCATATGAGGACATGTTGATCTCATCTACTAGTGGAAACCTATGCACTAGAAGAGATCCTTATTTCTTTGATCATACTTCTTAAGATAGAATTCCATCACCTGCAACCATATGACATGACTTCAAAGCATATATTTTCAACATATATATGTACCTCATCATTTTCCTTCTGCGTCATCCTATAGAAATTTTACTAGAATAAAGAACTTCATTCCCTTGACCTACTTCAGGAATATGTCATGATATCCTAATCCCAGAATTTTGTAACACAGAATTATAGATGAAACCTTTTTCTTTCTTTATAAAAAGTGAATCCATAGATAACCCCATAAAAAAATGTCAGCACCTATTTCCATATTGATTATTGAATGATGACCATTGATCTTGATGACTGCCTTCCATCAATGTTGTTATTAGTGAGTTTTCCAAAAGCTACTTTTTCAAGTTCTCCTTCCATAATTATATCATGATGGTTATTAATATACATTTATTCCTATTGTACTATTTTAAAACCAACATAAATCACTTAAAGAGGAAGATGATCTCAATCGTAATGGAGATATTTCACTTCTTCTTTCATATATTTCTTTGCATCAGGTTCTTCCCTTTCATTTATGACATGGGATTCTTTATTTTTCCTCTTGTCCTTCCCAGATTTACGGAAATCCTTTTTATAATGCCCAAGTTCATTACATCCAAAGCATCGCACTTTATCCATAATTCTTTTTTTATTCTGAGAACCAAATTTACTGAATATTCCTTTCTTCTTGGACATGGCTGCAAAGGCTTGATTCCCTTCTCTTGATCCTGTATCAGTTTTTTATTTAAATATTTTTTCTTCTATTTTACATATAGACTATAGATCATGGAATGGTGTTTCTTCTTTCTTCCCATATAAGCTTGAAGTGAAGTTTCCTCATTCTTTCGGTAGATCATTCAGCACCATTGTAGTCATCTCATTCTCAGAAATTACTTCTCCCAATTCCTGCAGTTGGTCTCTTATTTCAAAATCCTCATAAAATATGAAGTGATTCCTTCTTCTCTTGACAATTTCATCTTGTATAGTTCTTGTCTCGGAGATATTTCTTCTCTACTGTTGTTAGGTCCCTATATTACTAGTATAGTACCTAATTGTTGTTAGTGTAACCCCTTTATTGTTATTATTGTACCCTTGTAACCCCCATTCTGTTATTATTGTGCCCCTAAATTATTATTGTTAGGTCGGCTAGGATTACATTGTGGCCCACTGGGATTACATTATGGCCCCATGGACTCATATATATAGAAAGGAGGTTTTGTAAATTGAATCATCCAAGAATTGTTCATTCATGTAATGTATTGGAGGTTGCCCCCTCGAAGTGGCTCATTTCTAAGACGTGAATATCTCTTTTCTTCTCTCTTTGGAGCTGGTTACACAACATTTGGTATCAGAGCTTTGGGATTCTAGGGTTTCGCTGCTCCAAACAGGTCATCGTGGAATTTTAGCTATAACTTTTTTTCTACGAAGCTTCAGAAGCTGAAATTTCTAGGGTGCGAAGCTGAAATCTTGAGGAAGGTTGTCTAAAAATTTCAGATCCTGGTTCATAATATTTGAGGAGATATCATCTGTGGAAGTTAGGTATTTTTTCAGGCTCATAAACAGGTCATCGTGGCATTTGCGCTATAAATTTTTTTTTACGAAGGTTCAGAGTCTGAAATTCATATGGTGCGAAGCTGAAATCCTGAGGAAATTCGTCAAAAAATTTCAGAGCTTGGTTCGCAATATTTTTGGAGATATGATCTGTGGAAGGTAGTTCTTTTTCAGGCTCCTGAATTTCATCTCAAAGAGGTGATCGTGGGAAAACTTCAATAACTCTCTCTCTGGGCATTGGATTGAAGTGCCGTAAAAAGTGGTCGCAAGTACACAGACTGAAGTTTCTTCGCTATCAATTTCAGAGACAAAGGACAAAACGGTGACACGTGGCAATTCGTACAAGTTCGCTCTACTGAACCAGTCCAGAATTAGGTCATTGTGGAAGATTGGACACAAATTTGTCTTGGAGAATCCAAATCAGGTCAGACCTGTGGCATTTGAAAGAAGCTTCAGAGATCTACTACAGAGCTGAATTTCAGATATCGAAGATTTTCAAATACAGAGATAATTCAATTTCAATATCGAGCTTCTAAAAGCTAGTAAAAGGTGTGTATTTTTTTTTCCCAAATTGCATAAGTCTTGTTTGAAGAATCAAGTTGAATTGATTCCAAGGGCATATTGTAGAATAGATATCAATATTGAATTCTAAAATGGCCCCTAAAAAGAATTCAACACCCATCAAGCCTTCCGAAGGCTCTACCATGACTCATGAAGATGAAGAATTGCAACATGATCTATCAAAATTACAAGAACAAGTGCAACAAATTTCACTCTCGCAAAGAGCAGCAAAAAATGAAATGGAAGTTTTGAAGAAAGGTGTGGAAGTGAAGATGTATGGTTTGAAGAAAGGCATGGAAGCTAAGATGGATGGCGTGGAAGTAAAGATGGAAGGTTTGAAGAAAGGCGTGGAAGCTAAAATGGATGGTGTGCAAGCTAAGATGAATGGCATGGAAGCTAAGATGGATGGCATGGAAGTGGGCATGGAAGCTAAGATGGATGACATGAAAGACAACATAGAAAACATGAAGAATGATCTAAAATCATACATGGAAGGCTTGATGACAAGCTTAAAACCAGAAATGATTCCTAATGGCGGAAAAATAGGAGAAGAACCTCATGATGAGAACAAAATAAATGTTAATCGTGATTTCATAAACTCGAATGTTGGTGGGAAGAACCACCATATTCCAAAAATGGATATGAGGAAGTTTGATGGAAAGGATCCTGTAACATGGATACTACGGATGGAGCAATATTTTGATCTCCATAATGTGCAAAACACACAAAAGGTACGCATTGCAACTTTACATTTAGAACAAAATACATTTGTATGGTATCGATGGCTTTGCTCTCGTAAAAAAATTGTCACTTGGTCAATTTTTACGGAGGAAATAATAGCACATTATGAGGATACAAAGAGCAACACCTTCTTTAGCCAATTGATAAATCTCAAACAAAAGGGTTTAGTGGGGCAACACATTGAGGACTTCCAAAAATTGAATATAAGGGTAACTGATATTCCAGAGGAACACAGGATTGATCTCTTCATAGGCACTTTAAAGGATAACATCCAACATGAAGTTCGTGTTCTGGAACTTGATTCATTGGAGAAGGCATTCAGGTTGGCAAGAAAAGTTGAATGTAAAATTATGGCGACAAGGAAGCCTACCACTCAATTCTATAAAGAAGGAAGTGTTGCTACGCCTAGATTTCCACAACCTACAAGGTTGACACTACAACAATTGGAAGAAAAAAGAGCAAAAGGGCTTTGCTACAGTTGTGATAGAAAATACACTAAAGGTCATAAGTGTGCTGAGAAGAAATTATTTTACATAGATTGTGAAGAGGAAGAAGAAAATGAACAAGAAGAGGATATACACGAGGAACCAGCCCTAGAAGAGGAAGAAATGAATCCGACCATATCGTGTAATGCACTGGCAGGAATTACCACTCCTCAAACTCTCAAGATATAAGGACAAATCAAGAAGAAAAAGGTAATAGTGTTGATTGATTAAGGTAGCACCCATAATTTTATTCATTGTAAGGTAGCCAAGGAATTAAATTGTTTCCTATACCCAGCACCAGAATGTCAAGTGATGGTTGCAAATGGAGGAACTATAAATTGCTCTGGAAAATGCCATAATATCAAGCTAACCAGGGGGGAATATGTGTTGACTAGTCCAATGCTTTCCATTCCTATGGGAGGTGCTGATGTTGTACTAGGAGTACAATGGTTACAATCTTTGGGGACGGTAGCTTTGAATTTTCAAGAACTTTTCTTGAAATTCTTTTCAGAAGGAAAGGAAGTCGAACTACGGGGTATTGAAGGGAAGCCAGGAAGGATAATAAGCTCTAATGGCATGACAAAGCTTCTAAAGAAAGAACAACGAGGCGTAATTGCACAATTATACTCACTAGAAGTTCTAACATCAAAATCATCTATTTCTGCAGATCTCCAACAAGTCTTGGACAATCATTCCAAGGTGTTTGAAACTCCCAAAGGACTCCCACCTATTCGTGATCATGATCATGCTATTCATTTGATTCCAGGAAGTGTTCCTCCAAACATCAGGCCTTATAGATATCCTTACTTCCAAAGAGCGAAATTGAACGTATGATTGCAGAAATGTTAGAGGCGGGTATAATTCAACCTAGTCAAAGTTCTTTCTCTGCTCCTGTAGTATTGGTACACAAGAAGGATGGATCATGGCGCATGGGTCTAGTTTATAGGGAGCTCAATAAGCTCACCATTAAAGATAAATTTCCCATTCCTGTGATTGATGAATTATTGGGTGAATTACATGGAGCAATTTATTTTACCAAGTTGGATCTTCGTTCAGGATATCATCAAATTAGAATGAAGACTGAAGATATTCCAAAAACGACATTTCGAACTCATGAGGGTCATTATGAATTTTTGGTCATGCCTTTTGGCCTTACCAATGCACCTTCTACATTTCAAGGGTTGATGAATTCCATTTCAAACCCTTCCTTAGAAAATTTGTGCTAGTATTTTTTGATGATATACTAATCTACAACAGGTCTTGGAAGGATCATGTTGAACATGTTGACAGGGTGCTCAAACTATTGCAGGAGAAACAATTATATGCAAAAAAATCCAAATGTTTCTTTGGAGTACAAGAGGTGGAATATCTGGGTCATATTGTATCTCATGAGGGTGTTAAAGTAGACCCTAACAAAATTAAAGTCATTAAGGAATGGAAAGTCCCCACAACCATAAAGCAGTTGCGAGGATTTCTTGGGTTAACAGGGTATTATCGCAAGTTTGTTAAGAATTATGGGAGAATAGCAGCACCTCCAACAACATTATTGAAGAAAGATTCATTTTCATGGACTCCTGAAGCAATTAAGGCCTTTGAACATCTTAAAGAGGCAATGTTCCTAGCACGGGTCTTAGCTACGCCATACTTCACAAAAACATTTATTGTGGAATGTGATGCCTCAGGAAATGGAATTGGTGCAGTTTTAATGCAGGAAGGAAGACCCATTGCTTTTGAAAGTCGTCCAATCAAAGGAAAGTATTTACTGAAACCTATTTATGAGAAGGAAATGTTAGCAATACTGCATGCACTAAAGAAATGGCGAACTTACCTAATGGGAAGACACTTCAAGGTAAAAACTGATCATGATAGTCTAAAACACTTTTTGGAACAAAGACTATCTTCAGAAGAGCAGCAAAAATGGGTCACAAAGATGTTGGGTTATGACTTTGAAATAATCTACAAAAAAGGAAAGCTTAATGTTGTTGCGGATGCACTCTCAAGAAAGAATGAAGAGGTGGAAGCATTGCTTTGTGCCATTTCTATTATCCAACCAGATTGGATAACCAAAGCAAGAGATGAATGGAAGAAGGAAAAAGATGTATGGACACTCATTCAAAAGTTGCGGCAAGATCCTAGTACATCTGATACATTTAGTTGGAAAAATGATTCCTTATGGTACAAAGATCGCTTATATCTTTGTAAGAATTCCCAACTAAAACAAAAGATTCTTCTGGAATTGCACACTTCTCCTTTAGGAGGACACACAGGATTTTTAAAAACTTACCACAGGGTGAAGAAAGAATTTTTTTGGGATGGCCTTAAATCTGATATTCAAAAGTTTGTGGCGGAATGTTTGGTTTGCCGGCAGAATAAAGTGGAGACAATTAAGACCCCGGGACTTCTACAACCTTTATCCATTCCAAGTCAGCGTTGGGAGGAGATTTCAATGGATTTTATCACAGGTTTACCTAAATCTGAAGGAAAGAATGTCATCATGGTGGTAGTTGATAGACTTACCAAGTATGCACACTTTTGTGCATTATCTCATCCATTTAAAGCAAGTACAGTTGCTACTACATTTGTGGACAGAATTCAAAAGCTACATGGAAGCCCAATGGTTATTGTGAGCGACAAAGATCCCATTTTTACGAGAAATTTTTGGACGGAGTTATTTTCTTGTTTGAGTACTAAATTAGCTCATAGCTCATCTTATCATCCTCAATCTGATGGTCAAACTGAGATAGTAAATAAATGTTTGGAAGGATATCTTCGTTGTTTTGTATCTGATAAACAAACACAATGGGTCAAGTGGTTACCTCTTGTTGAATGGTGGTACAACACTTCCTTCCATACTGCAGCAAAAATGACCCCATTTATGGCACTTTATGGATATCATCCACCATCCATCACATCATCTTTAAGAGAAAATTCTAAGGTTCAAGCGGTGGAAGATCACATCGAGCATCAGCAAGAAGTTCTCCAACTCTTAAAGGATAACCTGAATTTGGCACAAAATCGAATGAAACAACAGGCAGATCAACATCGCGGCGAGAGAAGTTTTGATGTAGGAGATTGGGTATTTTTACGGCTACAACCATACAAACAAATGTCCCTCAAGCAAGCTAAGAAGGATAATAAATTTTCGCCAAAGTACTATGGTCCTTACAAGGTGTTGCAAAAGATTGGTACTATGGCATACAAATTGGAGCTTCCTGCTTCTTCGCGAGTACATCCAGTTTTCCATGTTTCATGCTTGAAGAAGGTTATAGGAGAAAATCTTCCAGTTCAAACAATATTGCCAGAACTTGATGAGGAAGGAAAAATCATATTGGAACCAGAAGCGGTCATGGAAACAAGAACTCGACAACTACGGAATCGATCAATTTCAGAGTATCTCATCAAGTGGAAGAATTTATACACTGAAGATTCTACATGGGAGGATGAAAAATTTATACTGAAGCACCCAGAGCTACTCAAGCGTTGAGGACAACGCTTTTTTGAAGGAGAGGGGCATGTTAGGTCCCTATATTACTAGTATAGTACCTTATTGTTGTCAGTGTAACCCCTTTATTGTTATTATTGTACCCTTGTAACCCCCATTCTGTTATTATTGTGCCCCTAAATTATTATTGTTAGGTCGGCTAGGATTACATTGTGGCCCACTGGGATTACATTATGGCCCCATGGACTCATATATATAGAAAGGAGGTTTTCTAAATTGAATCATCCAAGAATTGTTCATTCATGTAATGTATTGGAGGTTGCCCCCTCGAAGTGGCTCATTTCTAAGGCGTGAATATCTCTTTTCTTCTCTGTTTGGAGCTGGTTACACAACAACGGTACACACAAAGAATAGCTCCACTAGTTTCTCAGATATTTCTTTTGCAGTTTCCAGTTTTGATACATAGGGTGTGAGAGTCTCCTTAATGGATTCTATGAGAATCCTCTGGGCTATGATTTCTACTTTCATGTACTTGGAATGAGTTTGAACATCCTCTTTTGAGGGTTGAACTATGAATCCTTGGATGTAACCCATAAATTCATGTTTGGTTAGATTGAAATCTGTCCTCTTCTTCCATCTGCTAAAGTTTGATGACCAAACAAATTTGTTGCTCTCTTTACAATAAGTCATTTTGAGAGATTTAGATGAAATCATAGATACTTACATGAATATGGTGACTTCTTCCTTCTAGTATATTCCTTGATGATGATGAATATGAAGGTAAGAACTCCCTCTTAGACTGAATTGTACAATGTAGATGTTGGATTATTAATGATAGAGGATGTCTTCAAAGGTGTTGGATATTGAAGGATGGAGCTTAATGATGTTTCTTCCAAAAATTTCTTCAATGTCATAAATATTTCATGGGAAATATTATATTCTTGATAAGTGGATCCCTTAAATTATATTGAAGAATATTCCTTGCAAACTAATTCAACCTTTTAACGCAAAATTTCACTTTGATCTTTGCTTCGTTGAGTGTCTTCTTGTGAATTAGCCCTTGCCTTCAACACCTTAGCTTTGATACAATGTTGAGAATTTGTAAGGGAGATGTTTAATTAAAATTATATTCTTGATAATTACTTGTGATATTACTTATTTAATTTATTTTGTCTCTTCTTAGTTTATTATGTCTTTCGTCAAGTCCATTATCAAAACACACGAGACACAAATTTGGGATCTTCAAGCCAGGGCCAAAACCTCTCCCTCTAGGAGAGGAAAACCCCAAAGAAATTATTCTTATAGAATTTTAGTTGACAAGTAACATGAACATGAGTCAGAATGTTGACATGTGTATGCCTCAAAGACCTTGTCACTACTTCATTATTGACTCCTTAAGTTGATCCTTCTTTCTTGCATTGTCCTACACCATTCTGCACCTTTCTGCACCAAGACTAGAGATCATGGTCTCTACTTGTATTCTTCCTTCTCCGGATTTATGAGATCCTTGATTGATATTATAACTATGTCACAGGCTTTCTTTCACTCATACTTTTTTACCCTACATACTTCTCTTGTCTCCTTGAATTGAACAGTCCACCCTATACTGTAAATCTACCCTTACGCAATCCTATTCATAGTCTTATTCTAACCCTTGTATATATACCTTTATTCATAGTAAAAACTATGTTAATATCGTACTTTAACATAGTCTTCCTTCATGCTAGAACACAGTCTTTTACGCGGACTAGGACACGATTTTTCTTCATGCTTAAGTGGAGTCCTATATCCGCAATTAATTCAATCCTTACTTCACTCTAGACCACATCCCTTTCACTACTTAACACAATATTGTATTCTTACTTGCCACATATATGTATAAACATTATGATATATTATTAACCTCTCATTTATGCCTCAGATTTATCCCTAAATTTACCACAATCATATCACTTAAAATTTGACCGAAAATCACATGAGTATGAATTTTTGTTCTATATTTTTTGCCCAGTTAAGAGAGGTATATATAGTGTTCAATCACTATATTAGATGACCTGACATTCAATAGAAATTATTGTGCACTGGGCCAACATGATCACTATTAATAGGCTGACTTGTAGGCTAATTTTGACGAGTGTTACAACGCTGATATGGAGCATCATTTGTGTCATATCTTCAAGATTCATTTTGGAAAGGTCTCGAGACATACAAGTGTGAATTAACTCTTCATAAACATTACTCTTTAATTTGTACATTGATGACCATAAGAAAAATGCCTAATAGACATCAAGAATAATTATTTTGACCTATAATGAAACCTTTCTCATGAAACCCATGAAGCAGGCATACCACAAATATATATTTTATTATCTTTGTCTTGTTCATTAAATAAACACATAATTACATATTCAATATGAATATTTATCCTAGTTACACTTTCCAACACCTTTCATATGTTTCATAGAAGAAAATTAGCCAACATAAGAGAAATCATAAAAGTGCCTAGCAGAGCTAAAAATGACCAAAATTATGATGGATTAGGGTCTTTTGGATGAATATTAGCTCAATCAAGATGAGTTAGAATTTTTCAATAAATTCATACATGTAATTTTGGGCAAAACTTATGTTGAACAATTAAAATTCATTTAAATAGACAAGTTTGAGTCATACAAGTTAGATAAAACTATTTTAGTGGCCGCTCATTTCAAACTTAGAAATATTGTGGTTTTAAGTAACGATCCTGGTAAAATTTCCATTTGTTAATAACAATATTACACTACATTCAATAACCTAATTTAAAACAACATATATAACTACGAAGTATTCTACATAAATATGTAGTCTGGAAATTCAGGATGATAAGAACAATATCCAATAATATATAGCATCACTTTATTATTAAATTAAATACAACAACTAATTGGTTTTATCGTAACTAGACTAGAATTGGTGAAACAGGCTGGTTTGATCGCTTTGATACCTAAAACTATTCGACTGGTGGCATAAAACTGGAAAAGTTTGGCTCAGTATCAAACTATTATTTTCTCACTGAATCGATTGGTTATGTAAAATGCAACCAAAGAACCTCCGAATAGAAATAAAAAATAAAATTATGAGTGGAGAAATCAAATAAGTATTTACTTAATTTTTTTTTATTTTTTTTTTTTTGCAGTATGTTTAGGGTGGTTCCAATCTCATTAGATTTCATATAAATAAAGTATAAGTTTAGATCCCACTCAAAATCTAGTAGAATTCACGATTTTTAGGATTCCAAAATGAAAATAATTAAATACTAAAGACCGAAAAACACAACTTAGCATAAACATCTGGCCTTCAGAAAATTAACCAAAATTTTAAAAACTCTTTAACAAGTTCCAAGGGTTTTTTGATATGCGATTGGGATTCAAACTTTCAACTCCAACAAACATATGATTACAAAACTAGGCTGTCAAACTATGAAAATAAAACTCCCTATCAGGTCCTCTTAAGTTGTCTTAGGGCACCAGATTTCCTACGGGATCTCATATTAGATCAATCATCAGAGAAAAGACTACAGAATTAGGCAGAGAACATGTGAAAATAAAGATGTTAGATGGTCTTGTTGAGATATTATGGGCCATGGTATTTTGATATGGGATCTCCTCAATTGGAACTCGTGGTTGACAATTTAATATTTCCATGGATAGCATCTACAAATTCCTTGATATATTGTTGTTCATATTAAGAAGGCCACTTTGAATTTTCCTAATGTTTGAGACATGGACTTTATGATCATTGACCATTTTATCTATGCAAGTTCTTGACTGGTTGAATTTTACTGTAAAGCCAACTTCCACTAGAGCCATAAGCAAAGTCAGATCTTCATTGCTTTTTCATATTCTTGATAGTTCAAGCTTCAGATCATTTTTCCAAAGAATAGTTAGAATTTGATTTATACCCACCCATGTAAATCCAGTTAGAGCTTATTTTTAACTACCTCGAGCCCATATTCATATTATTGTCATTAACACTAGAATTATGCTCACGTTCCTCCAGCCTCTTCCCAACATTGTCATAAGCATTCCCAGTTTCCTCCACCATTTTTTGTATAGTGATCATAGGAGGATTTAGGCATCTACCCCATCTCCTTGCAGGATTTCTGAGCCCAATTTCCTTCCACAGTAGGCAATTTTCAAGCTCAGACGATGCAAGGTGTAATTTATTTCCTTGAATAACAATTATTTGTGGTAAAATTCACATAAATTTTGTGTCGCTTACTTCCTTGATTGGACATGTACTGATGCAATTTGTGGGAGATAATATAATATTAGAAAATTTTATTAATGTCTAATAAATTACTATAATAAGTAGGTCAATGGGACTTAAAAATACATCCAATTTTATATGCAATTCATATTTCCTAGGTCAGAGAGGGCCCTTAACATCCAAGCTTGATGGTAGTAAATTATGGTTGGAACATTTGGATCTTGACCAAACTTGTAGATTTTTACTCTACATGGAGATAATGTGGCTCTAGGATCTTCTACTGTTTATTTGTCTGTTGGTCTGGTGACTTGTCTTGCTAATTTTAATCATGAGCTCCTAAAAGTGTTGTGGAAGGCACTTGATCCATAATGAGGGGGATTCAAGATGAAACCCCACTTCTCAGGGATTTGTAATTTTCAATTTTCATCGAACTCAATAGGAAATTTGTTTTCTTGAGTCGACATGAAACAAGGAAGAAGGTGATTCTCCTAATGGGATTTGGCTAGGGAGGCCTATGCAAAGCTTTAGATCTATGAGGAAAATTCTTATTCATTAAAAGGGCGAGGGATGTTTTTGGATAATGAAATAATTTCGAGAGGAAGCCACCTTAGTATTAGTAAAGGCAGTAAAATCATGATTCAATATCATAATAGATAGGACATGTGAATACAAGTTGCTTGATGTGGGATGTGGTGATCAGTTTCAATGCGAAGTCGATGAGAGTCTAACAGCTATTCATTTAGTCTTTACAAATATTTGTAGGTATGGAAACATTCACATGTTGCAGCTACATGTCGTACTCAGAATAATGAGCCATCTTGGGGCTAAGTCCTTTGATAGGTGTGATTTAAGTGTAGACATATCTCTAATTACCTAATTTAGGTCATTCTTAAATGGTAAGAGGTGACATAAAGTGTCTAAAGAGTAATTGAAGGGGGCAAGGATGAAGATGGAAAATGATTAGAAGAGAATGGATTGTGGAATACAGACTACCCCATATTCTGAGAGGTTTCATTTTCTTTCATAAAGGTGATAATTATTGTGCCTTTATTCCATGGAAGGCCATAAATTTCTAATATTGTAGAGGGGGTATTGTGTCTAAGGTGTTTTTCATGGGATTTAGGATTCAAATCTTGACTATATGATCCCTAAGGGGTTCCGTGTTTTATTTTTCATAGATTGAATTTCTTAGATCCTAGATAGAGTTTCAATTTTATATTGAATTTCCTATTCCTCGATGACTGGTGAATGATTTGGTGTGATACTCTTTCAACATGGGAATATGATACTATAAATTCATTCGATTTAAATTTTTAGTTTCGAATCACCTTCCTTCTTTCTCTAGATCTCTGAATACATTATTGAGGCTAATTTTTTATCCCCTCGTGAATTTTTTTGAATTATTCTTGGTTATTTAAATAATATCCTTATAAATTGTAGAAAACATTTATAATTGTAAAATTTTTGTTTGCACTTCTTGCTTGGTTATTTAATGCATATCCTTAGAAATTGTAGAAAACCTTCACGATTGTACAATTTTTCTTTGTAAAGGATCTTCCTTCCTTGGGGTTGATTTTGTTCTCCATTTGGCCATCCTTCCATTGGGGACTTCTTGATCTAGTGGGTTTTTTTTTGTTCTTTATGGTATTGATCAATGGCTTTTATGTCATTTTCAAGGGTAACTTCATATTGAGTTCTTGCTACATTATTAAAATTTCATTTGTATTTTTTAAAATCTGTTAAAAAGAAATCTAATGTTGTGAAATAAAAATATATGAAGTGGTAGTAGACTATCACCACACAAGTGGAAAATTGGACTAAAAATATATAATTAGGAATTAAATATAATTTATCCTTATACCCTCTTGAAGTTCTTTTTGCTTGCTTTCATATGGTGCATTTCATCGTAGTTATCCTATATATCATGTGCTTTGAGGGAGATATCTATGTAGATATTAAGGTTAAGGAGTATTAGTTGCTCAGATCTTACTGTATTTATCTATACTCTGCCCCATTAGGTTGATCACATTCTTCCTCCAACTTTTGTGAACGATTTCAGGTGCCAAATCCCTAGAATTGGATTCAAATTATACCAGTTTGGTGAGACGTTGTGCATTTTACCATTATATTTCTTCACAATCACTTTAATGAAGGCCACATAGATGTAGTCTTTTTTACTGCAGAGTTTCCTTCCAACCCATATTGATCAATTAGATACCCATCACTACCTATTTCTCTTTAGCTTCATATGCTGGGAGAGCCTTGTCTATTTGTCACGAGGATTTTCCAAGGTCATACAACTAGGCCTTCTTAGCCCATGGTAGACACTCTTCTGCAATGATTGATGAGAATGGAGATGGCCATACTCCTTACTTCAGAGACATCCATAGTCCTTCCTCTATAGTCATCTCTTAAACCACCTTTTTGTACTTTTTTTTCCTCTTATTTTTACTTTTAATTCTTTAACTTGTAGAATCTACCATTTTCTAATGTTGAGTAATGCTTGTCTCTTTTCTTGGGTTCACCCTGTATTCCTATTTTTTTTTGCATTTCAATTATATATCTCTGTATTGTAACTTCCAAGAGTAGCATTGGTACTCCCACCATAGTTTTTTGAATTGTTGTATTTTTTTTCTCCATTTACCTATCAATCATGTCATATATCGACATTAATGAATTTCTTTACCTTATCTCTGCTAAAATTTCTTCACCAGATATTTCTATTTAAGCTTTTACATTAGTTGGCTTTAATTTTTTGTCTCTAGTTGAAAAATTAGTAAATAGTCCTCTAGGACAACTGCACTCTCTAAAATAATTCTCAACTCTTGCAACTTATGAGTGAAGAATCAACCGCATATGTTTCTTTTTGTGTCTTGGTTTTTCTTTGGTTATTTAATTTATTTTTTTAAATATTTTATTTTGTAAATGTTCCTTGTGAAACTAAAAAATTGGGAAGTGTTTGTTAGACTAAATAGCCCGCAATTTTTTGATTATTTATTGGTCAAGGAGTGTGTTTCTTGATATACCTAATTGTGAGCATAGAAACACCTCCATATATTCACAGAGAACTTCCAAGCCATTTTGAGATGATATGAAATAGATCAATGCCCACTATGGTACGTAAATTGGAACTTCATATTTCCTCTAAACTTTGTATTTCTTGACCTCCTCTTGTAGGAAGTGTACCAAACCAATTTAGGATATGAAAATTACTGGATCTTTACAAGGTTGATGATGATAATTTCTCTTTATTTACATTAACGACTATGTCACATCTTCCTTTCCAACCCTTTTGGGATCTTAGTTTCATATCATGATGTGCAATTTAAGCTATGAATATTTAAATAACACATAACAGCCTTTGACTTATCTGCATTATGTTTATTGATGTATTGGACATATTAAACTAAACTATGTATTCTATATATTTTATAAACTATGTATTGGATATTATATTAAAATAATCTATGTATTGGATATTAAACTAAACTATGTATTGGGTATATGAAACTAAACTATGTATTGATGTATTGGATATATTTTCTAGGAAGTGGATCATGATTAAAGTTTCCCTTTTCTCAGGATATGCATTTACATTTGGTTGTAGGGAGAAGGTGTTGTCACTTGTCTCTTGGTGGGACTAAACAAGGCTACTAACATAATACTCATGTGATGACATCCATTGACATAGGCTAAGGAAATTTTTAATAGTGATGAAGGGTAATTCCAGTTGTTTGCATATGTAAATGTGATACATGGTTATTGTAATTAGATAAAAAATTAGTAAATTCATTTCTTTGTATTTTTAATTAATTTGGGTTGGATTTGATTTGAAAAGGCCTTTGAGATATTGTACTTGTAACTATCATTCCAATGATCACTTTATACCATATGGTGACAACATGACATAATATTGTTCTATGTTTCTTTTGCATTGGTTCTAGAGGATTGTGCTTTGCCTATATTTATAAAGTCTAACAATTAGTCATTTATTTCACCTGATATTTCACCCTAGCATATGCTATTGCACTTATAATTTTTAGTTTCTTCTTTGCTGAAATGGAACCAATAGAGGAATCATAATATTTTATTGGATATATTTTTTTGAAGGAAAACTTCATTTGAGAGCCCTCTCTTCTTTCAAATATATGGATGGAAGTCGGATCAAACACCACCCACAATCGTGTTTGGTAACCCAATTGGATTCAGCGGGACTCAAACATCAACCATATCAAAACTGGATACACCAAGATGAACTCGTCCTTGAAACAATTGGTTAGAACCAATTGGGTTAAACTACTGGGATTTCTCATTGGATAGTTATCTTTGCACATGGATATTTAATGATAAAATTATGTTAATACAACTACTAGACATTGAAAAGTTATATTTCTTATATCTTTGAAGCTTATGTTGTGTTTATGCTTGTATATATGGAGAACCTTACCACAAGGATGTGTTGGAGGCTTGTTAAACATGATGAATATATTGCAATATGGCAGAATCCTTTGAATAACATTTTTTATATTAACTGAGCTATGGGAGCTTAGCCTCCATTATGTGATATACGTGACAACCCATATGATGTTTGGTAAGGCACAAATCATTTAGGAATAATTAGAAGTAAAAAATCAGTAAACGAGGCATTAAATATTGTTGGTAGATATATGTTATCTAATAAATTAGGGAGTTTTTGTAAACTTTAAATGTTAATTATTTAAGCTAAAGAGATTGAACTTCAACCATATCAAACAATTGTATTTCCATTTCACTTTATTTTTTCAGGTCACTGACATTGAGGTGATATTAAAAAACTTATAACTATGTTTAATTTTAGACTGATAAAAACATATAATATGTTTTAAGCTCTTCAAAATAGTTAATTTGTCTTATTATACCACTCCTACTTATAGCGGCCAAGGATTGTAAACAAGTTAAGGGTTTTCCATAATGTAATATGTAAAATTTGTAACTAGAGAAGCCCTTTCATGTTTTCCATGGCTATGCTGGTCTAATTTGACACAATTTTCTTGATGAATTAGCTAGGCTTAATTTTAATTTAAGTACTTATTTTCCTATCCTCGGGGTTTTCCTTTATTCTGTATATTGCTGACTCTATTTACAACATGCAAAATTTTAGGCGCTAATATTCACAAGTGGGCTAATTTTACATGGTTTTTCCAAAATATAGATTCGCTAATTTCCATTTTTTTTTTAAATAATTTGCCCAAGTTTTATAGTATAAAATTATTTTACCTTAAATATCGCCAAAATTATATACATAATTTATATAAAATCATGATAAATTTGAATATTTTTACAAATATATGACCAAATATATTATAATTTACATGTTAGGGACTAGTAAGATTCGCCAATATTTCTAAACTTTAAGATACATTTCTATCCTTGAAATTTTCCCTGGTTCACAGCTACTGCATTTTTAATATTATCATCATGGATCTTGTAGTTATCGTAGTGATAGAAGCATCTGGTGGGAAGGTTGCACATTTTTGTCAGCACCTTGTGCTACCATTTGCAATGACCAGCTGTATGTGGGTAAACCCTGGGCCATAGGAGTTATCGACATACATGTACAGATTCCCAAAACTAAGGTTGAATCAAAATTCATTCTCCATTGAAACATAGTCTTAAGGAAAATTATTAAGCAATTCAACTTACACAAGCCCCCATACATTACTCGAAAACACGTTTTTACTCAATGGTAACTCATAAATATCTTGCTGTGTTCATCTGATCAAAACAATTCTTGCTGTAAAGGGATGGCCTCATTATCATTCCTGAGTGTTCTTTGAAACATTGGATTCACAACCTCTAGATTTAATTGGATAGTTTATAGTTTGTTGATTGTTCACACTGGCATTGGGTTGATATTGTTCTCCTTAAGTGGAGATCCAAAAGGATATATAGGCTTTGTCACCAATGTGATGGGAAATAGACATCCTCCTGGACCTACATATCACCTGTACATGATTTGGAAACATGGATATGAAGAAATACCTAAATGTTTACTATAATAGATTGGACATTGTGTGAAGGAGAAGCAACGAAGAGCAAATCAAGTGTTTGTTTTCCCTTCTTATGACTCAATAAAGACTTGGGATTTGCAGAACCAACTGACTACATTTTATGCAGATGTACTGTTGATTTTTTTTGCAACAAAGAGAGTGAAATATCATTAAAAAAATGTACCTAATGAAGGTTTTGGAGAAGAAACTGAAGACATGCCATGCCTCTTACACAGATGGTTCTTCTAAAATTTGGTGGGCATTGTGGCTACTAGTGTTGGGTGTGGAGCCTCATTATCTTATTTACTTTGTATCACAGCAATAGACCCATGTACCTTAAATGGGGCGGCAACGTCACTTGTAAAATAAATCGCTGCCGTGGGGGGTCCAGGGGGGGCGATAGTGACTTTATGGAGCCCCCCCTTGGTGGGGGGTTTCGGGGGCAGCGCCCCTGAAGCTAAAAACATATGTAAAATTGCCTTGTAAGAGTATAGTAATTTCTAGTCAATCTGGGCCATTCATTAGGCAGATGATTTGACGGTAGAAGTTGTGTTTAGTTTAGAGTTTTTTTTCCCTAGAAGGCAACCCCTCACTTTTATGAGGGTATTGTCTTAGGGCTATGTATTTTTCATGTGTATTCTCAGAGCGAGAAACAAACAGGGAGACTGTGAGAGAGAACAGAGGAAATTACAGTGGATCTGTTGTAGGTTTTGTCTCTTCATTTTGCTGGATAATAGAAAGGAATGACTAGCTATTCGGGGTGGATGTAGCCCAAACTGGGTGAACCACGTATATTTGTGTCTCTCTGTTTTAATGTGTTTTGTGTGCTTGTATTTTCTGCATATTTTATGTGTTTCATTGCTCTGTAATATATAATTTTCTAACAACTAGCACTTTACCCAAGTGGATGACTAGATGGGAGTTTTCCCCACATGTGGTCTTTATATTTTGAGTTGCATATATCCTTTTTAAAAGATATGATGTGTTTAAGTTTCAAGAATTATGTTAGGGGGGTGGTAATAATCTAGGAATGAATTTTTTTTGTTATGGGGTGTGTTACAATTTACAACCTAACATGGGAAGTTGGAACATATGTAAGCCACTTAAAATGTCAGTGATGTGTCTATATTAATATTATAATGTTTAGGTTGAGGGATTAGGTGGTTAAATCACCATAATAATGATAGGGCGCTATACATTTAGATGAACATGTGGTAGTGATAAAATTTTAAAAATTATGTGAAAATATTCCATTTTGTGATGGACTTGTATAACATTGACATATTTGACTGACCGAAAGATGCTATTTTTGATGTTTTGTAGGAAAATAAAAATCCTTTTAATGTGCAAGGTCATATTGCCATGATAGAATGATTAAGGCTATCATGGGAGCACCAAAGGCTTCAAGCCACTTTAACATAACCAGCTAAGAACTACCTTGAATGATGGGGCTTTGACTAGAATCGACCAGAAAATGTAAGGGGAAAAATGATAGTGGTTTAATATGGTTGTTTAATAATAATGGAGAATTGGAAAAATAGGAGCTGTCATTTCTTGCCAAACATACCTATGAGCTCTTATGATGATCCTTTCTGCCTAAAGAAAATAGTTTTCTTTGAAATACACATACACAACTTCCCAATTTGATATCCTTTGGGATATTGTTAAGAAGGTTTCAACCTTTAATCTAGATCAATGGGCAACAAATGGAAACATCTATTTTTATTTTTGTATGCTTTATGGTGTAGAACCATTATTGATCTTTGTTTTAAACCCCATTTTCAATGCTTGAATTGAATAATTCATTACGAACACAGGGAATATTGAATGAATTACAGAGATAATTTCTCATGCTAGGTCTATACAACTCGAATTTTTGCAATCATCATACATGTCATGTCATATACAAGTCACATACACGATTCAAACTTTTAAAACCAATCGAAATGAGGTGTGATTCATATCTTATTATTAGTGAATTCATTATTCAATGCAAAGATGCAATGCATACCCATTTTACACATATATATTGGGATAAATGAAGTGGATTTAAAATATAAGAAGGAAAAATATCATTATATATACTGACACTAATTCCCCTTCTTTTGGAAAACATGGTAGAAAAAATTAGAAATGTATTGAAGTTCTAAAGGATCCTAATGGATAAGTTTATCATAAGAACTATAATTTGGTGAAAACTTAACTCTCAAGATTTATTTTCCCAAGGAGAAATTTTATTTTCTATTTCAAGAAAAATAAAAATGCATTCTTCATAGTGAAGCAATTGCATATGTTCAATAAATTGTTTCATAACATCCTATCCACCTATTATTTGGATTATGAGAGCTTCCAGAATTGTTTACAAAGCATATACCTCCAAAAAAAACCTCTATAACAAATGCAACTTGACCATTCTCCACTTATTAACAAAGTAACTTATTAACCAAGTCCATTAAAACAATCCATACTGGCATAATTACATAAATATTCCAACCGAAAAACCCTTACAATTAAAAGGTAGGAAGAATCCTATATGAGATTAAGGAACCTTCAATAAACTCATACTCAGAAATTTGATCTTGCGACCTATGAATATCTTCCTCGGAAAATATATATGGTTGCATGTTATGCTTCAAAAATACATGAGAATAGGAATCAACTAGAAACTACTAGGTAGGAATTTTAAAAGTATTTATGGAGAGTGTAAACATGTATTTTTAACCTAGATTATGTCATTCATCAAACAGAGTAAATTGATTCACCAATGTCCTGAAGCCTATCTAGACTCTATACCTTTGTTCAAAGAAGTCTTTAAATAGAACAAAAAATCCTTAAATTCTTGTAAATTATTGGCCCCCCTTCCTATATTTTCCTTTCCTTTGAAGACACGAGAATCTGAAAGAAAATGAACAAACCCCACACCAAATATGCAGCATGTACCTTTACAAGCCCCATCAAAGAATCTCAATGGGAAGGACTTATCAATGGAGAGCTCATCTGTCATCATTGGCCTAAGAATCTTGTCGGTGGTCCTGAATATGGAGAAAGTTGCAAGTGCCTCAGCAGTGATATGAAATGGGGAGTCCGCATTCCTTCAAATACACTCACATTTATTTATAACCAAATTTATCAAATGATGAGGTAGGAAACAACTAGGAGTTTCTTCAATTCTCTCTTTCCAATTCATTCCTTATTTTTTTTTACAATCGAACCCTTTCACCATAAGTTGAACATGCCCAAAAATTCCTCTACTTCTTCTATAGGTGCACAAAAAAGAAGAAGCTCATAAAAAAATAAGTATTTTTTTTCAGCCTGGAGTTTGCATAGAATACACCAAACATGCCCTACATTGTTTTTTTTTAATCCTATCCTAGCTAAAAACCAAATTCATCAGTACCATCCACATAAAAATTTACAATGTTTTTTTTTAAGCTTGTCCCTGGTAAAAACCCAATTCATCAATACCATCCACATAAACAATATTCACTTGGAGGGAGTTCCCATATTCTACATCTTGGACCACCATCTGACTTCCTTGACCTATGGAGAGCTAGAGAAGGCACATAACCTTAATTATAAGAACAAATTTCCCCTCATTGTTCCCAACCCAACAGATTTCATCAGGTACATTCTTAAACCTTATGTGGGTTCTCCTAATCTTCTGCCAACTATTCATTTAATGACCACTTATTTTGAGTAGGAACTACATGCTTCCTACCCCTATAGGTCTACTGGATCTATCCCCAATATTTTTTGATATACAATTATTCCATGAAGAAGTCTCAACCCATTACAATGGATTATGTTTTTCCACATTATGATGGTAGCTATTTTTTGTTGCGAGCTCTATTTTTAAGGAAAATGTGACCCACTCTTTTCACTTTTAGTCGATCAACATGTTTTAGTGGATATTTATTCCTTGCTTCTACTCAAGGCCATCCTTGTTAGGTTGTGAAATTTTTGTGGATGCAATAAGGTGTTTTTGGGGGGGGAGGTTTATATAACATATTAATTACATGGCCCATGGCCCATGCTTATAATTAGGGGGTAAACTTGTTATGTAATTCTCCCTCTTTGAGGCCTCCTATTAATGTTAGGGAATGTTGTGCAAAAAACCAACTTTATTTTGAGATAAGTCACTTTTGTGCACTGCCCATGACCAACCTATATCAATATACATATTCACATAAACTCACTCTTTGTATTTGGGCTCTCTAGCTACTCAAATTGAATTCTAACAATGATCAAACCATGTAACCTCCTCCTAAACAATTTTTTGAAATTTCAATGATCGAATGTGTCTCACAAGCCTTCCACCAAAAACAACGAAGAAATAAAATTTTAATGGTGTCAAAAGGAGGGATGTAGCTACCAAAGCTAAAATAATGAGTAACTAGAACCTAGAATCTTTACAAATATTATGTGGAGGCTTATAGAAGCTACCGATGATACTTGAAAACAAGAGATAAAAAGCAAGTAATGATCACCGATTTACAATTGTTACAATAGATCCCAATATGAGCCCTGGAGCCTCTTGCTTGTTGAAAGACAATAAGCATAAAATAGGAGCACATTTTATGAGATTTTTTTTACCATATTCCACATCCTGGACATTCTTTTCCATCAGAAAAAAACTAGATCAAGATTGAAATTTTGTATGTAAAATGTAGACTTTTTGGCACTCTGCTGCTTATTTTTCTGTAGTTGGAATATGCATGTCTGATAAGGTCTTGAATCTTGCCATTTCTAGTATGTTTTGATCATCTGATATGATTTCATGACATCTAACTAATTGTATTTCCTTTGCATAAAATACACTAATGTTAATGGATATTTTATCGACATTTACTAAAACAAAAAAATTATGCTATTGTGTACTTTTTCTACAGTCTCGGGCCTCAAACTCTCAATGTCACGCCATAACTGTATTATTTGTTTCCAGGGAAAATCTCATGGGGAAATCTAAGGGATGCTTTCCCACATTTGTGGATGGTATTCCTTATAAACGTGTTGACATAGACTTGCGTGTTTAAGTTCCATGGAAAATTTTAAGGGTGGAAGTTTATCTTAATGTTTAGAAACCTTGGCGTATATTACTGGTCCCCAATATGTAAATTTTAAAATTTTTGATGATATTTTTGTATAAAAAAATAGGTTTATAATTATTTTATATTAGTATATATACAATTTTGGTGATTTTTAGGGTAAAATAATTTTATACTATAAAGTTTGGGTGAATGAAATTAAAAAAAATGGAAATTGGTGAATCTTTTTTGTGGAAAAAGCATAGAAAATTAGCCCACCTAAAAATATTATCCCCTAAAAGTTTCCTTGTGTTTAACCTAGGGAGATTTGGTTTTGAGATTCAGAGCCAAATTCTCTACTGTTGGAATGCCCCATTTTAGGAATTTTGAGCATTGTCAAGGGAGTGGAGGCATAGTGCTTTCACTTTATTCATCGTTGCATAATCATGTGTTTTCATCTTGTTGGATTTTGTAGGCATGTGTGTTTGGGTCATGACCTTTATTTAGGACCATGTAATACATTTTTCTTGTGTATGACCCTATCCTTGTCTTTGAGAAAAGGATAGTCGTGGAATTAGATGGCATATTCTTTGTTGACAACCTAATGCATCTTTAGGGGGTACTTGATCATTTTTTAGTGCGAAGGAGATAGTTTTGGAGGCGGGGTTTGGCCTATGGACATCATAAATTGTACATATGTAGTAGTGGTATCCATTTCTCTATATTTTCACTTTTCTTTTTTGAAAAATAGTGCTAGTGTTTCGCAACGCTTGTTACATGATTATCCTTTGTATGATCACTAGTGGGAAAAATGATATTTTGGTTCAGGATATTATGAGAGATGATTTATGTGCTTCCTTTACGTCAATGAAAAATGGAAATTCCTTAGGATTGGATGGTTTTCCCTATGAATTCTATAAGTTCATGTGGTACTTTATTGGGATCATATTTATTCTCTAGATGTAGAAAGTTTTTTCTTCTAGATTCCTCTTTGAGTTTCTCAAGTCTCAATTATGGCTTGATGAAGCCTATTAATAGGAATACAATGAGAGACTTTATAGGCATTTGGAAACCTATTACTTTGACTACCATTTCTTATAAAATTGTGAGAAAGGTTGTGTCTTTGAGGATCTGATCAATTGCCAAGTATGTAGTTCAACCGAAGCAGACTAGGTTTGTCCAGAGGGGATTCATCCTTGATATGGTGGTTTCAACTTGGGATGCAATAGAGTGGGCCAAATAGATAGGGAAACAATTTATTAAGTTGAAGTTTGACTTTAAATATCCTATTATTGAGTTGATTGTTATTTCATATTTAAGATGGTTGATGTTCCTAGGTTCTGATTCACAATGTGTGGGTATAATGAGTGATATTTTCACCAATTCTCTGGCCTCAGTTTTTGTCACAAAGCCTTGTCCCTGTGGATAGTGTTACATTTCTTGATTCAATATGGCAACCATTTAATGTTCTTATATTTATCGAATTTTTATGGCTTTGGTTACTTATTGGCGACAAATTTCATTGTAAGGTTTATTAATATTATTATGATTTAAATGGTTGAAAGAAGTTAATAAATATTTTGAAGGTGACTCTTGCTTGAACACATTTTGTGGTGTCTTTATTTCTATTTTCAGTCCTCACAAAATTTATTTTTCGATTTTTGGGTTGGATTTGTCTCTAGAGTTGACTCCTACTACTAGGTTTATATTCGTCATGGAGTGATTGCGAGATTTGATATTCTTTTTGGGACTGGGTTTTCACATGTGGACTCGTGAGATGCAAAAAATTATCTGTTTTATTTCATTTATCGAAACTCTACATTTTATTCATTTTATTCATTTTATTTTGTTATGTGACATCTCAAATACTTTATTTTTCCCCAGTCTAGGAATTGAGAAAAAATTAAATATGTTGTTACCACGTTTTCAAATGGAAACTTGTGAATCTTATTTTATAGTTTCCTTACTACAAATTGCATAGGTTGTTGACTTAAATAATTGATTTGTCTATTTCTAAGGAAATGAGTTTTTGGAAGATATATTTCAAGATTAGATAACGTCAATATCAGTATGGGCCTCATAAAATGTTGAGATATTCTACATGTTATAGTACATTTGTGATCCAATATATGGTAGAAATAGAGTAGAAATAACTTGAATTGTTCAAAGTTTTAGATTCCTTGAAACCATGGAAATGAATGAAAGTGAATTTGAAATGGAGGGAGGACATGGTGTTAGAAGGGAACATATTCATCTAAAATGATAAATTCTCTTCAAGATTGAAAAAAACTAATAACTGTATGGTCTACTCTTTTAGGTGAGAGTTTAGGCTGCCATATTTGGGGTTGGAATTTTTGGACCTATATGAATGTAGCTAGATAATATGTTTTAGGTGTTAATGGATGAATCAATAGTGTTCATCCAAATTTCAAATTCCATTTAAATGGCTTTGATTTCTGTGTAATAATATAAAACCATTTTCATACGAACATATTCAGTTAAAATGCTAAATTCTCTGCAAGATTGATAACAACTAATAACTCCATGCTTTACTGTTTGAGGTGAAAATTTAGGCTGGCATATTTAGGATTGGAATTTTGGGACCTATATGAACGTGGGTAGTGAATATGTTTTGGGTTTTAATGGATGAATCAACAGTGTTCATCCAAATTTCAAATGCCATTTAAATGGCTTTGATTTCCGTGTAAGAAAAGAAAACCATTTTTAGAAGAAATGGAGGCACTAAAAAGGTATGTTGCCTTCGTTTTTGTAAAAATAACATAAATTAGAAGTAAATTTATGCTTACCTTATAATTCATAAAATTGTGTCCTTGTAAGAGATTTCATTGTGAGATGCCACTTATTGTTGCGAATGACAGTTTAGGTGTATACTCATATGACTTATAAAATTTAAACCCAATTGACATAGCCAATGAGATCTTACAAGAGATATTCCATTCTCATGGCTTGTAATTGGAATGGTGATCAATTTGCAACATCGTAAATAACTTTTAGGTTGTATATGCTTACGATTTGATGATCCCAAGAGTTGGACTGTGCAAGGAATTTGTAACTCCTATCTTGCCTTGGGTGAACAAGATAGAAAATTCATAAAATGATTATGACATTTGAGGTTGTTGTCAATTTCCAGTTTTTAGTGAGCTCATTGATCAAGCAAATGAGTAGAAAGTTTTTGAAACTATCATTATGCAATAGTTTTTATTGACTTGCATGGAGAATATAAGCAATGAATTTATTAAATGTGATGAACAATGCATAGATGATGAACTGAAACAGTGGAAATGGGCTTGGTGAGAGTGATGTTTTTTCAAACTATTTTTGTTCCATACAAACACTTGGGAAATGTAACATTTTGAAATGAATAGTATTTTTGTCTTATCATAAATGTTTTTTTCAATCTCATAGGAAATTAATGACTTCCTACACACTTAGGTTTCTAATGGTATTTAGGGAAACTTTCAAGGATGGAAAATTATCTTGAAGTTTAAAAACGTTGGCGAATCTCACTAGTGACTAATATGCAAACTATAAATTTTTTATTGATTTATTTGTTAAATTATTCAAATTTATAATGATTTTATATATACTCTCAATCTAATCTTGACGATTTTAAAGGTAAAATAATTTTATATTGTAAAATTTGGCCGGACCATTTTTATAAAAAAGGGAAATTGGTGAATATATTTTTTGGAAAAACCATGGAAAATTAGCCCACGTGCGAATATTAGCCCCTAAAATTTTCGATGTTGGTATTGCAATCATTTTTTATTTTTGATATACTTTAGCACCATGTTTTGTCATATAGACATTTATTGAAGCTTTCTTTACCCACAGTCAAATTAGTATTTCCACCTAGAACCAAACTATTACAAAAACATGCTTCTAAATGTTAATTCACTATTACCATCTTGTTTAGTATGTTACTTTTGTAGCCAAGGTTTTTAAAATCTGTAGTATGGAATGAAAATGCAACATGGGAGATTACATTAAGGAGTTTCATTGTTCAGAAAAATTGAAGAATACATGGTTTTTTTACTGTTGCAAAGTTTTGATTTCATCTCACAACTTCAATTTTATAGGTTATAATAAGATTTCATAATTTGAGTACTATACCTTATGGTGTCTAGGTGGTATAAACTAATTCAGAAACCCTTTGAGGAAGGTGATGAACGTGGCTTGAAATTAGTTCAATCTAGCTTGAGGCCCTTGACATTTCAAATGAAAAAATACAATACTGATAATAGGGAAGGTATGAATGTAGAATTGAGCTTTCATTTGGCTTTTGATGTCAAGTCCCTTTGAGTGATTTCTAATATTTTTTCATGAATATTCAAACCCATTATTTTTCTTCTTCCTACTTATGTACAAGTAATGAAATGTGAGTTTACTAAAGCTGAGAACAAATTTTATACAACTTTGTATAGTATATTTAAGGCAAGCACTTCTCTGGTCCATGGAAAGGAAATATCATAATAGTTTTGATTCACCTTTTTGTTGTGATTTTGGTTTGACTTAAAAACTATATGGTGTTTATTTCTATTTACAGGTCCATTTTGATTATCTTATTGAACAAGGAAATTTCTTTACAACTATTCATCTATTATGGAATTTATTTTTAGGTCATGCTAATTGTGAACTTCCTTGTCTTTTCATGAGGTAAGTTCCACTCTCGAATGTCCTTTGTAAAATTATTTTTATTGAAAAACATTATGTTGAGCCCCAAAGATCAACAGTTTTTTAATTTCCTTCTAAGCACTTATATGTTAGATTTTTTTCTAATTGCTAAGTTATCAACAGCTGGGGCGATACAAAACAATGTTCTAATTCAAATAATATGACATGGAATTTGTTCTAATTTCTACTTTATCAACAACTGGGGTTGTACACAATAGTGACTTGATATGTATAAGCACGCAAAGCATTTTATTCTAGGAATCCAAATGTGTGTTAATGGAGATTCTAGTTATGTACCTTCAAAAGCTTACATTGAGGATGTGGTCAAAGAAACTAGTAATGGTGAAAGAGGAGAGTGCACAATTTTTTCTCTTGAATGAGTTGACAATGCTGTCATGGCTCGTTGTGTACATCATACGTGTCATGAGTGCCAACTAGCAAGCTCATGTAACTCTATGGGTGGTGGTTGAATTTCTTTTGCTAATTCTACCTAAGTTTCTTTGTATGACTAGATTCATTTGTTTGTAGGTTATTGTTTATTATTAGCCTTTTGTGCAAGCCAAGCCACAAGGGTGTCACAGTGAGCTAACTTGATTGAGTTATTTTTTTATTAAGTTAAAAATAGGGGCTTGCATGATTATATATTTTACAAGGATTATGCCATTATGTGTTGAACATTTCTTAGAAATCAATGCCTATATATACAATTTCAATTTCAAGGACTACGATTACTCCTCACATAATTATTTAAAGGGTTATATCTCAATAAAATAGCACCTTCCATGCAAGAGGTTGGTTGTTCGATTCCACTGTACCCTAACATGAATTTTTCAATGATATTGTAGTTTTTTTTAATTAAATATTTTTATATTGATTTATTTTAATGGTGAGATTTTTTATGGATTCACTATTTTAAAATGTCTATAGAAAGAAAATAGATAGGACTAAAGACATTGTCTACATAAACATAATATGTCTTTAGTTCCAACTATTGTCTTTGGAGACACAAAAAAATAAATTGTCTCATAAGAGACAATAATGCTTGTGTTATATATAGTCTTTATAGAGATAAATTTTTAAGACAATAATTTGAGACACCCAACTAAGACAATATTTAAGACAATACAAAACTTTGTTTTTTTCAAAAGTTAAATTTTTTTACCAAATTTTCTTCGAATTCCCCTTTGTGTTAAATTTTTCCTTTATCAAGACAATATTTTAAGACACTTTAATTTAAGACACCCGCTTAAAGTCAATATTTAAGACAATACACAAGTTTTATTTTGTCTCAAGTTAAGACAATTTGCCCCAAAAATGTCTTAAATATTGTCTTAAAACCCCCTTGTATTGTAGTTAAAAATCCCTCCACACTTTCATATACTTTCATATGATTTACTTACAGTATCTTCATTTAAATCATTTGTAAATTTGAAGATAATAGAGGTGAACGATTTCAACTATTGATTTATTTCTTATTGTATTTCTTTAAATATGATATTCTGGTATGATAAATCAAATAAATTTTAATTATAGCAATAATAATTTTTATTTGCTCTCTCATCCATAAATTTTTGGCACTAATTTTCACCATTCTAAGAACTCTTCCTTGATTGCTCTTTCGATTTCCTCACTTCTTGGCATTTAATGTTTTGACCATTGACAACCTCCTTTTTTTTATTTCCTTGTTCTTGAGGATTCCATGCCGTGCATATAGTAAATTAGAGAATATTAATATAAAAATTATTTCCATATGTTAGATAATTTAGTGCATGTTATTATCGTTGGAAGTTAATTCCAACCGCCCACTCAGAATAGTAGGACGATGAAGTAAATGGTGATGGGAATGAAGAGACAGTAGTAGCAGCGACATCAATTATGATGTGAGCAGTTTGAAGAATGGTGGCAGCAATCTCCAGATTTGGTCTTCACGCAACCACATTGTTATCTGCAACAACCACCAACATTAACTTCTCTGCCAACCATATTAAATACACAAGCAGAAAGCACCATTGCGGGAGGTAGCAAGGATGGGCAGTGAAGGAGGAAGATGAACCACCAGAATGAGTGATGTCATCTTCTCTCTTGACCCAATACAACAATTCCGGGGGGATAAGGGAACTCACGTGAATGATCTCCAAGAATCCCCCAGAAAGTATGAAGGGAATAAAGTTTTTGAAATTTAGCATAAAGTTTATTTTAATATTTTGACTTAGTTTACATTTTCCGCATCATGTTTTAATGTTTTACGTTGGGTTAATTTTATTTTACCTCGGTATTTTTATATTTTTAAATTTGGCTATATATATTATAAATATGAGATATTTATAATATATATATATATATTGTAATGTATTATATATATTCTGTGAGCATTGTAAAGACAGAGTCAATTTGCATTGTAATTTCTTGCCCGAAGGCTGAAAAATATAGAGAGCACTGTGTGAGTAGTAGTGAATAGAAACATTGACACAGAGAAGGAAAAATTGAAGCACTGTGTGTGTGTGAAGCAACCAGAACATTTTTCCGTTGTGAATCCAGAACATCATAGTTATGAAGAATCCGATTTTGTAACATTTTAGCAGTTTTATGAAATAGAATTTTCATTTCATCTCTCTATGTTCACAATTTTTAGTTTTTATTTTATCTCTATATTTGGGAAAGAGTAATTGTTTTATTTCCTCTATGTGTTCATAATTGTCCAGAAATTTCAACATGGTATCAAAGCTAGTCTAGGCACTCAATGAATGAAGCAGAGATTTCTCTTCACTGCGGAAGCTGTAAGAAGTTTGTTGAAGTGGATTTCTCTAGCAGAGAAAGCTTATGTTTGTTTTTTTTAAGCACAGTCAAGAAATTTGTCTAGTTTGCACAGTCATGATGGCAGCACCAGACACCAGTCTGACGAATCCCCAACTTCCACAGTTTAATGGAAATAACCGTGATTATTGGGAAATCACAATCAGAGCCCTGTTTTCTTCACAGGACATATGGGAGCTAGTTGAGAATGGTTACCCAGAACTAGCAGACGCAGCAGTGCTAGCTACTTTGACAGCAGCAGAGAGAGATTTGTTAAAAAATAATAGGAAGAGGGATTCCAAAGCCCTATTCTATCTTTTTAAATCTATACACGAGATTATTTTCCCAAGGATTGTAGCAGCATAAAATTCTAAGGAGGCATGGGATATTCTCAAAATAGCCTATCAAGGCATGGAGAAGGTGAAGACAACAAAGTTGCAAATGCTGAGAAGATGTTTTGAAACTCTCTGTATGAAAGAGTTTGACACTATAGACACATTTTTCACTCATGTTCTTGGGTTGGTTACCTAGATAAGGTCTCATGGAGAGACGCTTGAAGAAATAACGATAGTGGAGAAACCTTGAGAAGTCTACCCTCAAGATTTAATTCCATAGTAGTGGCAATAGAAGAGACAATGGATCTCTCAATATTTATAGTGGATGAGCTAAGTGCATCCCTAATTTCTCATGAACACAGACTGAACAGAGGAATATATTCTTCATTGGAACAAGCTTTCAAAACTTAAATGTCTTTTGGTCGAGGCAGAGGTCGAGGCAGAGAAAACAATCGAGGAAGAGGAAGAAGCCAAAACAGAGGAAGAAACAGCCCTGCAAGCTCGAGTGGAAGGGCCAACAATCAGAACCGGAAAGAAGGATCAAGCCAACATCAAGCTCATGGAAAAAGGTATGATAATCCCAAGTCCAATTTCATTATTGCAAGAAATATGGGCACTATGAAAATGCATGTAGGAAAAAGAAAAATGACATGAATAATAGGCATAATGCAAATTTTGCAAAGGAAGAAAAGAACCAGAAGAATGTGTTGTTAACATCTAATATAGCACAAGATAGACAAGATGATGTATGGTTCTTAGATTCAGGCTGTAGTAACCACATGACTGGAAACATAGAAATGTTTGCCAATCTTGATGAAAATGTTAATGAAGTAACAACAGGAACTGATAGTAAGATCTATGTCAAGGGAAAAGGCAGAGTAAGTATCCTGGAAATAAATGGAGAATAAAAGTATGTTCCAGATGTATATTATGTACCTGGCTTGAAATGTAATCTTTTGAGCATTGGAAAACACATTGACAAGGGCTACAATATATTTTTTAAAGATGATGTGTGCACAATCATGGACATACCTCCAAACAAGAAAGTCATTGCAGAGGTGCAAATGAAAAGAAATAGGATGTTTCCTCTCAAGATCGGAACTGACTTGAAGGAAAGAAGAAATGTAGCAGTTGTAACACAAGAAGTCTTTCAAGAGGAAGTGAAAGAAGAAAATTGGTTATGGCGCTTGAGATTTGGACCTCTCATTTCGGAGGCCTGAACTTGTTGCACAAAAATGGACTGGTAAAGGGATTACCATTGATTGAGAAACCAGACAACCTATGTGAAGGCTTCATCTTGGGCAAACAACACAGAGAAAGCTTTCCAGCAGGGAAGAGTTAAAGGTAAAAAGCACCCTTAGATATTTTCCACTCAGATTTGTGTGGACCAATGCAAATGCCATCTTTAGCTGGAAGCAAACATGTTTTAACATTCATAGATTATTACACCATAAAGACATGGGTGTATTTCTTGAAACAGAAGAGTGAAATTTTTGAAAATTTCTGCCACTTCAAAGCTCATGTTGAGAAGCAGAGTGGGCACTACATCAAAGTGCTAAGAACTGACAGAGGTGGAGAATAAATGTCCATAGAGTTCCTACGTTTATGTAGGGAGAGTGGCATATATAAGCAGTTTACCACAAGGTACACACCTCAGCAAAATGGTGTTGCTGAAAGGAAGAATAGGACCATCATGGACATGGTCAGAAGTATGTTGAAGGAAAATTTTTTTCCAAATGAGTATTGGGCTGAAGCTGTAAATTGTACAACATACATATTGAATAGATGCCCAACCAAAGCTGTCATGAATAGAGTTCTGGAAGAAGCATGGAGCGGTATAAACTAGCATGTCACCCACATGAAAGTTTTTGGATGTGTGGATTACGCACATGTTCCAGATCAATTGAGAAAGAAATTGGACACTAAGTGGGAGAAATGTATCTTTGTTGGATAAAGTGATGAGTCCAAGGCATACAAACTCTATAATCCTTTAACCAAGAAAGTTATAATCAGTAGATATGTGCAGTTTATTGAAGAAGAAGCTTGGGATGGAAGCTTAGAGAAAATAGTGAACGTGAAGACATGTGTGTCTCACGAAAAGGAAGAGGAATGCACAACCGAAAATAATTCCTCCACGGTGGCTCGTCCTCCACCACTGCAAGCACAAAAAACCACACCACAAGCTGGATAGAATAGCCTTGAGAAATCAAGGAAGTGCTTCTCCAAGCACACCACACGGAACAGAAAATCCCTCGAGCTCAAGTGGAACTCCAAGTACACCAAGCAGACCGAGATTCATAAATCTGAGTGAGATTTATGAACAAGGAGAGGTAAATGATAATGTCGGTCTGAACTCTTTATTTGATTTTTATTGTCATGTTGATGACCAAATTCATTTTGAAGATGCTGTATAAGAAGAAAAATGGATTGAAACAATGAACGAAGAAATTGTTGCAATAGAAAAGAGTAATACATGGGAGTTAGTGGACCTCCCTAAAGGTAAAGAAGTGATTGGAGTAAAATGGGTCTACAAGACCAAGAGCAATGCTGAAGGAAAAATTGAAAGGCACAAAGCAAGAGTTGTTTTCAAAGGCTACAAGCATCAACAAGGAAGAGATTATGAAGGAACCTTTGCATTGATTGCAAGGATGGAAACAGTGAAAACATTGTTGTCCATAGCAGCACAACACAAATGGAAGGTTTATCAAATGGATGTGAAATCTACATTCCTGAATGGAGTCTTGAAAGAAGAGGTATATGTCGAACAACCTCCAATCTATGAGATTGAAGGCTAAGAGCAAAAAGTATGCAAGCTGAAGGAAGCTCTTTATGGGTTGAAGCAAGCACCGAGAGCATGGTACAGTAGGATAGATGTGTACCTGACTGAAAATGGATTTGAGAAATGTCATGGATAACCCACACTCTACATAAAAGAAAATGATGGTAAGATTCTTATTGTTGTTTTATATGTAGACGATTTAATATTTACTGGTAATGAAGTTTCTCTCATCGCTGATTTTAAAGCAGTGATGAAGAGTGAATTTGAAATAACTGATTTGGGTTTTCTGAGATATTTTCTTGGAATAAAAGTAGAGAAAAATGAAAATGGGATTTTTATTTCCCAAGAAAAATATTTTGAAGAAGTGTTGAATACATTCAACATGCAGAACATCAAGGCAGCAATAACTCCAACTTTCATGGGGTTAAAATTAAGCTAGGAAGACAACAACAAGAATTTTGATCCAAGTTTTTACAAGAGCATAGTTGGTAGCCTCATGTATTTGACTGCAACTAGGCCAGATATAATGCACGATGTAAGTTTAATTTCCAGATTTATGGAAAGGCCGAAAGAGACTCATTGGTAGGTAGCCAAGAGGATTCTAGGGTATGTGAACAGAATGAAGGGGTATCATATTTTCTACTCCTCATCTAAAATTTTTGAATTGATTGTTTACACTAACAGTGATTGGGCTGGAAGGGTAGATGACAGGAAGAACACATATAGATATGTGTTTCATTTGGGATCGAGAGCCATTTCATGGGCTTCCAAGAAGCAACCAATAGTTTCTTTATCAACAGCAGAGGCTGAATATATGACAGCAACAGCAGCAGCATGCCAGGAAATATGGATGAGAAGAATACTCATAGATTTATGTCAAGCACAGGATAAAGGAACAAAAATTTACTATGTTAACAGCTCAGCAATAGCTTTATCAAAGAATTATGTCTTCCGTAAGAGAAAAAAACATATTTATGCAAAATTTCATTTTATACGAGAACTGGTTAATAATGGTGAGATTCTTTTGCAGCACTGCAGGAGAGAGGAGTAGTTTGCTAATAATTTTAAAGCCATTAACGCAAAAATTTTTTAACTATTTTAAAAAATGTCTGGGTATGCAAGAAAACCCAGTAGTTGAAATTAAGGGGGAGTGTTGAAATTTAATTCCAACTACCCTCTTAGAACAGAACGATGGAAAAGTAAATGGTGACGGCAATGAAGAGACAGCAGAAGCGATGACGTCAATTATGATGTGAGGAGTTTGAAGAACCATGGCAGTAGTCTCTAGATTTGATCTTCACGCAACTGCTTAGTTATTTGCAGCAACCACCAACATTAACTTCTCTGCCAACCATATTAAATAGACAGCCAGCAAGCACCATTCTGGGAGGTAGCAAGGATGGGCAGTGAAGGAGGAAGATGACCCACCAGAATGAGTGGTGTCATCTCCTCTCTGGACCCACTACAACAATTCTAGGGGGATAAGGGAACTCACGTGAATGATCTCCAAAAAGTCCCCAGAAATTATGAAGGGAATAAAGTTTTTTAACTTTAGCATAAAGTTTATTTTAATGTTTTGACTTAGTTTACATTTGCTGCATCATGTTTTAATGTTTTACGTTGGGTTATTTTATTCTACCTCGGTACATTTAGATTTTTAACTTTCGTTATATATATTATAAATCTGAGATATATATATATATTGTAATGTCTTATATATATGCCATGAGAATGGTATAGACAAAGTCAATTTGCACTGTAATTTCTTGCTGGAAGGCTGAAAAAGAGAGCACTATGTTAGTAGCAGTCAATAGAAAAATAGACACAAAGAAGGAAAAATTGAAGCTTTGTGTGTGTGGGAAGCAGCCAAAACATTTTTCTGTTGTGAATGAAGAACATCATAGTTCCGAAGTATCTGATTTTGTAATGGTTTAGCAGTTTTATGAAATAGAATTTTCATTTCATCTCTCTATGTCCGTAATTTTTAATTTTATTTTATCTCTGTGTTGGGAAATAGGAATTGTTTTACTTCCTTTGTGTGTTTGAAATTGTCCAGAAATTTCAAAAATTATTAGCATATTATCTCAGCTAACATGCCAGATTGTAATGAATCATCACCTTTAAATTTGAAACAACACAAAATGCATAGAAATTCTGACAATGTATCACCAAAATAATAGGAATTTAGAGTGACATAAAATCTTTATGGGAGTTGTATATTCCATTAATTTAGAGTTTGGAAACTTCTCATTATTAGGTAGAGATGAAAATTCTGAGGTGTTTGAATTTCCTGGAGCTGAATCCTTCCATGTATCCAAAATGTTGTTACCACGCATATATTCTTTGGCTGTACTTTTTTCACCATTCTTAGAATTTTTCCTTTATTTCTCTTATGATTTACATGATTCTTCAAATTTAATGTTTTGACCTTTCTGGACCTTCTTTTCTGATTTCCTTATTCGTGAGGATTCCATGCCCTACATACATTAAATTAGATAAATTAGAAATGGCATCCCTGATGTACATAAATTCAAGGAAATGGAACTACTCAATTTGCGAATGCGGGAGATATTGAAAGTGGAGGATATCACTTGGAAACTAAAAATTAGGATCACCTGGTTAAAGGAAGGTGATATGAACACCAAATTTTTTCACCGCTATGCTAGTGAGAGAAGAAAAAGGAAGGCCATTTGGACAATTAAAAAACCATATGGAGCCACCATTTTTTCCATGGATGATATCATGTCTGAAGCCTTTAACCATTTCTCTGCATTCTATCAGTCCGAGCCCTACATTTCTGCAACAAGTCAGGAATGGATCTTATAGCAGACTCCTCGGATGTTTGATGAGGCAGTAATTCAAAGAGTAAACACCGAAATTAAGAAGGAGGAGGTTAAATGGACTGTCAAATATTTTGCCAAGGACAAATGCCCTGGTCCTGATAGATGGCCAGTGGAGTTCTTAATTCATTTCTTTGACATTATGGTTGATGAATTAACTGGGATGGTAGAATTCATCAGGATCACGGGACATATGGAGGCCAACATGAAGTCCATTTTCATATCTCTCATTCCCAAATCATCTAATCCGCAGACTTTTCTTGACTTCAGACCTATCGCTCTATGAAACATATTGTTTTAAATTACTTCCAAGATTATTGCAAACCGGATAAGAGACACATTATCAGCTCATATCTATAAGGAACAATTCAGCTTTCTAAAAGGGCAATCCATCCATGACGTTTTTGCTATAGCGCAAGAGGTCTTGCACTCGATGCATGTCCAGAAAAATGAGTCTGCTATCATAAAGTTAGATTTATATAAGGCTTATGATACGGTTGAATGGTCTTTCATAAGGTTGGCCCTTCTCCAGATTGGGCTCCCGATTCACACTGTTCGCTGGATAATGTCCTGCATCACAACAGTCTCATATGCCATTATCATAAATGGTTTTTCAACCAGGTTCTTCAAAACCAGAAGGGGGATTCGTCAGGGCTGTGCGTTATCCCCCCTTATTTTTATCATCATGATGGACGTTTTTAGCAGAAAGATGTAGTTCGCACTTGCCTCCGAATTCATATCGGGATTCTCATTCTCAAATGAGTTAAGCATCACCCATTCCCTGTTTGCTGATGATCACCTCACTTTTTGCATGATTAACAAAAATCATTGTTTTTATATTCATTACCTTCTGATCCATTTTGGAAATGCAATAGGTTTGCACATTAACAAGGAGAATTCCTTCATTATGTTCGATTATGGAGATGAACAAGAGATTCGATTCATAGCCAGCTTCATGGGCATTCAAGTCAAGCAAGCTTCTGAGGGGTTATATTATTTTGGATTTAGAATCAAGACAGGTGGTTATGGCATAAAATATTGGATTTGGTTTTCGAACAAAATAAAAACAAAAATTGGCAAATGGACTCATCGTTGGCTCTCCGTGGGAGGTAGAATGGTCATGATTCAATCAGTTTTATCACAATATATAGTATACTTGGGCCACATTTATTATATATCGGAAAAAATTGTCTCCTCCAATAACAAAATCTAAGCGAATTTTTTGTGGGGAGGCACAGAGAAGAAGACCCGCATCCTCCTGAGCAAGTTCAAAAACTTTTTCTTGCCCAAAGATATGGGTGGTTGGGGTATCCTCGATGTTAGATGCTTCAACAGGGTGTTGTTGTCAAAATCACTTTGGAGAGCCATCTCTGGAAGTGGGGTATGGAATGATGTGATCGCGGCCAAGTATTTTCCAGGTGACGCTTTGTATCTTCTTTATATTAAACAGCTGCCACTTCCCTGATACCTTTTCGGTATTTGGCTTGGTTTTCAGAAAATATTCCCCTGTTTTGCCAACAGAATCACATGGTTTTTCAGGGATGGACTTTGCATGACTATTGCAAAGGACAAAATTTCGGGTATGCAAGGGGTCACCTTCCTAACTGGGCGATTACCTCACAGTCTCGCCTAGTGAGGAGTCTTTTTCCTCAGTCAAGTTATCCTCCGATGGACACATGAGGCCCCCATTCTTAATGATGAAGAAATGATGGGGCTTGAGGGCCCAGAAGTAGATACATGGTTGAATTATGTTAGACAGTTCAAAGCGGCGAGGGTTTGTTACAGCAGAGAAGGAGACAAGATTATTTGGAATGGACCACTTTGTAAAAGTGCCGTAATATTCAAATACATGTACTTATAACTCATTGCACGCAATTGTAACATTACAGTATCGAAGGAATTCTAGCCTTACTGGCACCGTTCCATTCCCACCAAGATCCTCCTATTTGGCTGGTTGGTGTGGAAGAGAAGAATTCTCACTTGGGACATGCTCATGCGAAGAAGATTCCTAGGGCCTAGCAGGTGTGTTTTGTGTGAGAAGGATGAGGAGTCCGCCCAACATCTCTTCTTTGATTGTCCCACTTCCAATCAGATCTAGAACCTTTTCTCCTCACACTTCCCTGATCCCTCATGGACTCCGAGTGACTTTATGGGAGCGGTTATCAGCTAGGATAAAATTCTGGCAATTACCAATCCTTACCCTTCTTCATCATATGGGAACTCTGGTTGGCAAGAAACTAGATTATTTTTTAGGAATGCAAATTCTCTATACAGGTCACTCATTCGGCGATTATGAAATGGATTGGCCTCTGCGATGAGTCTGCTACAGAAACTGTGTATGGATCTAAAAGACTCAGACCCCACGCCATTTCAGTACCTTCTCTCTTCTTTGATGGGGCTTGGTAGAATGGAATAATGCGTTGCAGAGCCTGGATCAAATTATCTTCATCGGATCGCTTTCACATCTCATGGAATGATGGCCCTAGATCTAATACAAGGGCAGAACTCTTTGCTTTATGGAGCGGTCTATTTGTTGCACATAATCTAGGGATACGAAACATACATATCTATGGAGATTCTAAGACTATCATTTGTATGATTAATAATGATTCTTCCCTCTTGATCCCTATAGCTCAGGGATGGATTCGAAGGACTAAATCTTTATGGCATAAATTAGGTAAGCCCCTGATTTCCCACATATTTCATGAACTTAACACTAGGGCTGATGGCCTTTCAAAGAGGGGCATTTCTATGGATTTTGGTTCGATGAAGATAATCAAATACAATCAGTGTTCTCAGGTATGGTCTAATGACATCTCGAACCCTTGATCCTCCTCCCCTTATTGTTAGATGAGGATTTTTTTGCTGGTAGAATCTATTTTCCCCTTCCCATCAGTTTTAGCTATTGCAACGCTACTCATCCTTAAACTTTTGACAAGCGAGCGTGGCTTCCTTTCTAGAATTCTGCAAGCAAGCCTGATCATTAGACTGCTATAATTTACCTGCTCTGCTCCTTTTTATCAGTATGTAAGTGCATCCTTGTTGAACCTAAACATTTGTTTCTCTATTCATAATCCTATTGCCTCTGTGGGGAGATCTCTGTAATCATAGGTGGTCTCATTTCCTATGAACCTGTCATCCTTTTTTTACCTATAGCTGCCTTCATCAGGAAGCCCGAATATGTGATATGGCTTCACTTCCTTTCCTCTAACTTTGCAAGCGAGTGTGATTTATTTGTTTCTCCCACAGACGAGTGTGTTATATTTTATTGTTGTTTTTCATTCGGCCTCACTGTGGACGCATGATTCGAGCATGTCATCTTAGACTCTCCCTCAAGCGAGCGTCTTTTCAATGAATTTTGTTATGCTATTGGTTTCCATTATGATATTGCATGCCCTCCTACTATGGAGATGCAACATCTTCTATTCCCAGTAGATACGGTTTGACCGACGTATTCATCTTCATCACAGTGATACATCTCCTTTGTGTTTTATAAATGAATGAGAGGTTGCATAAGTTTATTTTTCTCTAAAAATAGAAAAACTCTGGAAGAATTTGGATGTAAAAGAGATCTCTTCCACATAGCCAATTGCAAGATTTTCCATGTACAGGATGCAAAATTTTGGCTCCTCTTCATACATGCAAATACCAACATCCTGTGCATATACTGTGTATTCACATAAATATAAAGTGTTTTTTTTCTTCTGAGAAAAAAGAAAGTAAATTAGATAAATTATGACCGTAAATCAGTTCAAATTATTCTCAATATTATCAATTGGAATTATGGTTGCTATAGCTGCTGTAGGGAATTATACTATGAGTAAAGTGATATCTAATTGATTATCAGACTTTAGATTTTGACACCGGTTGTAATTCTGTAATGTTGATAATGTGGTAAGGGAAAACGGTAAATGGAAGCATGAAGCAAAATTCCCAAACTTTTAAAAAGTTATATAATCTCATGGTGATTTGGATTATATGCACGTTTAAATACTCTAATTATTATTGTGTATTAATATTAGATATGCAATTTGCAAATGTGTATTTGATATTTAAATTATTTTTCTTTTTAATATTCAGTTTTCAATAATTCTAACAATCACATTTACTTTAAAGAATAAGCAGATATCTAAATAATAATGAATGATATTATCATTATTTACCATAAAAGAAGCTTATATATATTTGTTTACTTTTAAAATTATTTGTATATATTTATTTATATATACTATAGTTCTAAAATGATTTAAAATTTTTTTTTTTTTAATTGTTATTGTTACTTTTAATTTAATTTTTTTAATTATTTAAAATTAAAATAAAATTATTTATTTATTTTAAATTTCAATTTCAACTATTTTAACTTTGAATTTAAATTATTTGTTTATTTTAGATTTATATTTTAATAATTTTAAATTGATTATTTATTTATAATTTAAATTTAAATGGTTTGTGTTAAAATTTTATTTAAATTATTTTAAATTTTGTTTTATTTTAATTATTTTCTTCTAATTTCTTTAAAATATATTTAAAAAATTAATTCAATTAGATTTAATTTTAAATTTCTTGAAAATATATATATGTTTTTAAGTAAATTTATATACCTAAAAACAATAACAATAATGTTAATTGATAATATTAATTAATAAATAATTTATTATTATTATTATTATTATTATTATGAATGGATCCTTTGTTTTATAAACAAAATATTTCATACATCCATTATATATATATATATATATATATATATATATATATATATATATATAATGAATAAAATTTATTAAACATATTAAAAATCGATTGGCATACATTAACAACATTTTTTTAATGTCGTTGTTGAAGTGTGAAATGAAACTTCAAGTCTACTTAGCTTCTCATTAGCCTATGTTTTTTTTTTTATCATTATTTTTTTGTTTGTCAAGTTGTCTATGATCCTCCAACAAGCTTGACCTATGGCTTGAGTAGCCGTGACCTAGGGGCATCTAATCTATCAAAGTCGCTTGGGGATCGCACCCAGCCTGGGCCCCGCCAACCCTTTTATGGAATGGATTCTATAACATTTCTTCTCCCCCTAACACAGTGCACAACCACCCTCGGTGAGGTTTGAACCCGGGTGGCCTTGCTGACGAGACCCATCCTCAACTAGTTGTGCTAGCGGGACTTGACCTCTATTTTTAAAAATTTTACTTTCACTTTCAAATATTATTTTTTAGCCATGAGTACAGAAAATAAGAAGAAAATGAGTTCTAATGTATTTATATAATAAACTTAGGGTTTATAGTCTTCGGTTTATAATTTTATTCGTAGGGTTATAATGCTAGGGATTATAATGTTAGGAATCATACACAAATGTGGTTGTGCTAGTACCCTTTTTCACTCCGTGATATTAGAGTAACCTATTTAAGGAAAATTGAATAATTCATGAATATTTAAATAATTTGTTATTCGATAAGAGAATTTGAAGTATACTTGTTTGCTACACAATTATTCTGATGAAGTTAATAAAAGAAATTGCAATGATGGCATTAGAAGCAAGGTGAATGTAGGAAACAACCACAACCATTATCCTTTACAAAAATTACATTGAAACAAAATTCTTCCAGAAAATCACATTATAATTTTATCGGACTGATGTGTTTCGCCTGATGATAAACTACACTTAGTAGTTCAAAACACGTCGATCCTATAAAATTCTGATGTGATTTCTGGAAAAAATTTGTTTTAACCGCTGTGAATGACATAATTTTACATTCTCAAAAGAAAATTACTTTATTTGAATGATCAATCATTTGGTAGGGCTATGATGCAAATTTTGAATAATGGAGAGATTGTAAATCTGATTTTTAGGTTAATCAATGGAGCGAAAATAAATCAAATTTTGATGTCAAAGAGGACGATATGCAAATAATATAAGTGATTTTCTGTAACACCCCCAGTTTATGTGTTTGAATTTCAAAGCTAGACATTTGAACTCTAATCCTAAGGGGAGTGGAGCCCAAAGGACAAGTATTTTGTGAATGTTATTAAATATTTAATTTGAGGAAATGAATAAAATGATTTTGTGTAGATTGACCAAAATGAGATTTATGAGATCACTTTCTAAATCCATGAGGATGGATAAGGCAAATACTTTCCCCACAATCTTTCAAAAATCCTTGAAAGAAATTATTTCTAATTTAGATTTTTGAGGAAAAATCTAAATTCCCCAATGATCAGGAAAATAGTTGGGCAGAGGTAAAAAATGCTGGAAAATCTAGGAAAAGCATAAAATAGCTTTAAAGAATCCCTAAAATTGGAAGCCTAGGAAAACAGGAAGAAAAGCATCCTCATATTCTGGACGCAGAATTAGAAACAGGCTTTGGGGGAACAACAGCTTAAATAAGCTGCTCCTAAACATATTAGAGGTTGATCTGTGCTAGGAGGGATCTCAGCTCAGGGGTGAATTCTGGAGATAAATGGATTCTAAGGTTGGGTGGATTGGTCATCTAATTAAGTGGTATGCACAGTTCAGTTATATTTTTCTGTTTATAAGGTGTAGGTGTAAATTTTATGTTGCATGGAATGTGAAAGTATAATATGTGCATGCTATGTGTGATAATATTCCATACATTTAATAGAAATCTCAGCAGAATTAGCCTTCAATTTCTGTACAGTTGTAGGAATTACATAGATGGGAAAGCATTCATCAGAATCTCTAAACCATAACTGGTTTAAATCTGAGAATACATATTTCCCAAGGATGATTTCAAGTTTAACTTTAATCTACTTCTGTTTCCTAAATTAAATCCTAACCATTGAAAAAGGAACTAGATGTCAAGTATATTTACTTGGATTAAGATGTGAAATGAATAAAGTAGAGAATATTGAGTATAAAATTTATAACAGTACCAGGAAATAGTTAGACGATACTGGAGTCAATAAACGGTAAAAATCTAAATATGTTACCAGTATACTTATAAATTCAGCCACAGAATTTAATTCATTCTAAAATGTCATAAAGAGGTATAATTACTACATGTTACAAGTATTTATATTAAAATCAAAGGAATGTAATATAGAGGTGGTTACAGTACTAATTAGCCCGGTATATTATACATGAGAATGAATTATATTTACAGAAATTATCTCCAGCAAAACTAAAAAGTCTAGCGAGATGATGACTGAAATTTCATACAACATCGAAATTTACAAATCTGGAGTTTTACCAATCACCAAAAAGAAATTTAGTTAGCCATGTATACATTGAGACTGCCCTATGATGAATATAAAATAATCAACAATTTGAAGGCATTATTTCCCTTCCCTAGGAAGTTGTCACCAGGGAACCTACAATCTCTTAAGAGGACAGAGAGTTCCTATAGGAACCATACAAAATGTGCCAAGAATAGACAATGCTAACTTAAATTTACTGATTTACTGTAAATTTTGAAAAGATGTCAGTAAAGAGAAATATACATATGAGAGTCATAATTATGGTAAGGAGGCAACAAGGGAATTTACACATAATTGTTAAAATTAGCTTAAATAGACACGAAACAATTAATTTAGTGTAAGACACAGGAAACGTCTATAAACTAATAAGTTGGAGATTCTTGAAGCTAATACAAAATCATGAAAAATCTGAGTGAAGAAGAATGTCCATGTTCGGCATATACATGTCCGAGGTTGAGCCTCTTGTGCAAAAGTCATTTAAAGGAGCCCATGCACACTTCAAAACAGAAATTTATAGGTGAAAAGAATATTATCATACAAATGGAAATTTTTAATAGTTACAGTCTCCGACTGAGTCGATAAAATCTCAATAGACTGCTAACAATTGAAAAAAATTTAACAATTCCGCCTAAACGAGATGGAACAATGCGACAGAAGGATGGTTCTCTCCACGCAGACATATACCAACCTGGAACGTCAAAGGAGTCAAAATTAATATCAACCAAAATGAATTCTCTCATAGTTTCCGACATTGAAATGCGTAGGGAATGTGCATTACCTGTAGAAATGCAGCCATGATAGTGGAACTATCAATAAAACAACTTATAGAAAAACTTTGCCAATAGAGAAATTTAGCCGCACAAGGAGGGGTTACCTACTAAGAAGAAGACCCTTGTTCCTTCCGAGTTATCTACCACTAGAATAGAGACATAATATTAACTGATTAGAAAGACAGAGAGTTAACATTAAAATGGGAAAAAAAATTCTATTAATAAAAATACAATCTCAGGACGTCCTTGCCTGAGGACTATCGCTCTTCTGTGAAGAGACGAGCCACGATGATACATCGCCATCCCGAAACCAGTGCTCAAGTCACATAAAATGAGCAGAGGTATACCTATTAAGGAACCCTGCATGGTGATATCACACCTCGTTAACCATAGATTTAATAAAAATGACGCAGAGATGGTGACGAGAAGAAACCAGAGGAAACAAGTCAAAATTTTGGGACAGGAGATTGCCATGAGAGTAACTGAATCCAAATGGAGTTCAACCATAAACGCTATTACAAAAAAATGAAACCATTTGTGTCATCATCGCTCGAGACTTCCATAGAGACAGATGTATAGTAAGTTCTGAAAACAAATATGATCTTCCAGGGATAATGAAAGACGGGCGTGTAAAGTTCATACCTGGTGTACCTGCCGACGCCTAGGCAAGAAGACCGGAGTGATGGGAAAACCAATGCATGAATTCATCAGTGTGTAGAGCGTCGAAGTAGAGAGGTGAACAAACCCAACAAAGGGCCAAAGAAACTGCCTTCACACAAAAACGAAGACTTATATAACCATACTACATTCCAGAAAACCCTAACGTGGTGAGAGAATCGTAACTGTCCACATGGCATGATCCCAAGGGTGAAGCCACGGATCGAATGGCTGGAGGGGAAATTACACCATTCGGTCGACATTCAATGTGACAAGCAAGGCAATTAATTTCACGACATTCTGGCTGTATCAATAGGAATTGACGTGTGTCTAGAGTAGTCTGGCATTGCGATTGCCATATCGACGTGGAGGTATAGCACGTGAATGGGAATGGGATGAAACCCATCCCAACCAATACCATGAAACCGAGAAGTCTTACAGAACCTGACGTGGGGAAGTAATATCACGTCTCCATTACCTTACCACGTTAAATCGACTTTACCAGGTCGTATTACTTGGAAGCCCAACATAAATGAGTTCACTCTCGACATAAATTCTGAGGTGAATGAGATGTACAACAAATAGGGAAAGATAGGAACGCAGATCGTGGGAAAATGATGATCTCTGAATCATTAATTAGCCATAAGCGCCATATAATCCTAGGTGTAAGGGTAGGTGAATTAAATCCCACCAATGTTTATACGAGGGATGCATAGAGTTCGTAAAGGATGCCACGACCAATGTGGGTTTAAATTGGCTAACCCCTTATGTATATAGATTTATATCAATATGTAACAATAGATTAAATGCTCAAAAGTGCAATGTTATAAAAATGAAGGCGAGACAATAAATTGCTAAGAGCGACCTTTCATAGAAGGTGGTTCAGTGGTAAATAAATCCACTACGAAGTTAGCATAAAGACCATTATATTATAGGAGATTGGAAATATAAAGACCATTAGATTATATTGGGTTGGAAATTAAATCCAACAAATATTGATTTGGATATAGTTGACATTGGGAATTAAATAGTTAACATGTGGAATTAAATTGTAATTGGGAAAAAAAATGAGTTAACTAGATCGAAATCCAAATGTGATAGCATAACATTCTGTCGGAATGATTCTTGAAAATATGGAATACTGAAAAAAAAAATGGTGTGGGAAAGTAAATGGGAGGTGTGACAAATGGTATCAGAGCCCAAGTTATAAAACTAGGCTATTGTCATTGTGCTCACTGTCACTATGTGTTCACTGTATAACTTGATTTCGGTGGGAAAAATTTTATCTATATTTTTATTTTTTTCTGACCTGTGTTGTGTAGTGTACCATGGTGTTGCAATGGCAGAAGGTGATGAAATTTATGTTGATCTGCATGATGAGGATAATACACCAGATCCCAATGTGCTCATGATGGCTATGTTGTGTAGGTTGCAACAAGAATTGGTTGAGATAAAAAGCCAGAATGATAGATTGTCATTAGCCAGTGAGGAGCAGGAAAAGCTCATCAGAGAATTAACTTTGCGCAACATCCAAGAAGGTGAGGGTTCCGGAAAGAGGAAGAATGATGAGTCTCAAGATGAGGATACTGTTAGGCATCAATATAAACAAAAAAAGGAATTGCAGGGGGAATTCCGAAAGATCAATCCTCCCTCCTATGATGGAGAGAAGGAGGAAGATGTTGAAGCCTGGTTGCTGAATATGATTAAGTATTTCCAAGTCTATGAATATGAAAGCAATCTGAAGGCCAGATTAGCTGTTTACCAGCTACAAGGTAAGGCTACCTTGTGGTGGGAGGAGACAAAAATGGTTCATGCCATTGATGAAAAGACAGTTACCTGGGAAGATTTCCAGGTTAAGTTCAAAAATCCTTATCTAAATGAGAATTAATATGATGATAAAGCCAAGGAATTTTAAGAACTTAGACTAGGATAGCTCACTATTGATGAGTTTGTTACTAATTTTACAAATCTGTTGAGATATGTACCCTACATAAGGGAAGAAAAGGAAAAGGTACAAAGGTTTCTGAACTGTTTGCCTGCTGTGTAAAAAGAGAAAATCGAGTTTGAAAACCCAAAAAATACGGACGAGGCAGTGATGAAAGCTAGATTATGTTACCAACAGTTAAAAGGCAAAACTGAACATGGGAAAAGTTGGGTAAATAAGATTGAATTCAAAGGGAAGAAACAGAAACCATCCTATTTGAAGAATTTTGGCAGGGATCATCAGCGGAAAAAGTTTAATAAACCCAAATAAATTCAAACTGCTCAATCCCAAGTGGCTTCAAAGCAAATAGATGGAGAAAATAAAAAGGAAGGGACAGTCAAAATGAAGGAACCCTTGAAATGTTGGGGCTGTGGAGAACCCCATCTTCTGAGGGATTGTCCTCATCGAAACATTCAGATGATCATGAGAGATTGAGAAGCTACAATAGTAAATGACATAGCAAGAAATATACCTACCATCGGTGCAGCCTTGGAAAATTGACAAGCAGACCATCAAGCTACCATGGTCAAAATGGAGGGTAAGATTTCTGGCCAATCTGTCACTGTTTTGATTGATCCGGGTGCTTCTTTGAGTTACATTAGTCCAAAATTTTTAGAAAAATGTAATCTTAAACCTGAAAATTTTCAGTAGTCATGGTTGGCTCAGTTGGCCACTGGAACCAAGAGGAAAGTGACACATAAATTGCCCCAAACAACAATTAAATTAAATTATTTTCAAACAGAAATAAATCTGAACATTCTGCCCTTAGGTTCATATGACTTGCTGATAGGAATGGACTAGCTAGAAAAGAAGAAATCCCTAATGAACTGCTGGGATAAGGCTCTGCATTGTGTAGATGAGGAAGGGAAACCTTTTGTTCTCAAAGGAAAACAAAAACCTGTCTCTGTAATACAAATATTAGCATTGCAATTAAAACGAACAGCTAGAAAAGGATACCAAGTTTATGCAGTACATGTGGAAGAAATAGAACAGAAAACTGAAGAAAATCTACTAGATGCATTGCAAGTAGTAAGGGAATTTAAAGAAGTTTTTCCATATGAAATCCCTCATCTTCCCCCCAAAAGAGAGATTGACTTCTCAATCGATCTGGTGCCGGGATCAACACCTGTCTCCTGAGCCCCTTATCGAATGAGTCCCACTGAACTCATAGAATTGAAAACGCAATTGCAAGAATTGTTAGATAAAGGTTACATCAGACCGAGTGTGTCTCCTTGGGTAGCACCGATGCTGTTTGTGAAAAAGAAAGATGGAACATTTAGGATGTGTATTGATTATTGTCAACTGAATAAGCTGACCATTAAAAACAGATACCCCTTGCCCAGAATTGATGATCTTTTCGACCAGGTTAGAGGGGCTTCAATTTTTTAGAAAATTGACTTAAGGACTAGTTATCACCAGCTCAGAATTAAAGAAGAAGACATCAGTAAAACAACCTTTCGAACCAGGTATGGTCACTACAAATTTGTAGTCCTACCTTTTGGCTTGACAAATGCCCCTACCACATTTATGTGCCTAACGAACAGTGTGTTAAATAAGTACTTGGAAAATTTTTTCCTTGTATTCATAGATGATATTTTAGTCTACTCAAAAAGTGAGGAGGAACATAAAGAACACTTGAGGATAGTTTTGCAAACTCTAAAGGAAAACTAGTTATACGCCAAGTTCAGCAAATGTGAATTTTATAAAGATAAGATCTAGTACTTGGGTCACATTATTTCTAAACAAGGGCTAGATGTTGACCCTGAAAAGATAAAAGCTATTAAATAATGGCATGTACCAACTGATGTTTCAGTAGTGAGATCATTCATGGGAATTGCAGGCTATTATCGCAGATTTTTGGAGAGATTTTCTGCCATAGCATATCCCATAACTTCCCTACAAAGGAAAGGTGTCAAAGTTGACTGGACTGAAAAGTGCCAAAACAGTCTTGAACAACTGAAGCTGAAACTCACTACAACCCCTATACTGAAAATGGCAGATCCTGATAAAGAATTTGTGGTATGTACAGATGCATGTAGAGAGGGGTTGGGAGGAGTCCTTTTGCAGGACAATGCGGTTATCACATATGAATCTAGGAAACTGAAGATACATGAACAGAACTATAGTGCCTATGATTTGGAGTTAGCTGCTATTATTCATGCCTTGAAAATGTGGCGACATTATCTCCTTGGAAAAAAATTTACATTGATGAATGATCATATTAGTCTTAAATATTTCTTTTCTCAAACTGATCTGAATGCGAGACAGGCCAGATGGCTATCCTTTCTAAGTGAATTTGACATGGATATAAAGCATATCAGAGGGAAAGAAAATAAAATTGTTGATGCTTTAAGTATAAATGCTTTTCAAATTATAGGCAGCAGTGGAAGTAGTGCCCATTTTGATTTAGAAGAGTTAGTGAAATAGGCAGCAGACCAGGATCCTAATTATGAGAACATACAAGTGAAAATCCTAAGGAAGGAGATGGTTGATTTCACTCAAAACCAGAAAGGACTGATCTGTTATAAAAATAGATTGTATATTCCCAATGTAGAGTCCTTGAAAAGAGATATTTTAGATGAATATCACAAAAAACCATATGCAGGACATCCAGGATATCAGAAAATGTTAAGAGCTTTGAAAAAGAAGTTGTTTTGGCCAGGAATGAAAAGAGATGTAGCAGAATACTTAGCTAGATGCATGGAGTGCCAACTAGTTAAAGTTGAACATAAGCATCCTGCGGGTCTTTTAAACCCTTTGTCGATTGCAGAATGAAAATGGGACACAATTTCCATGGATTTCATAAAATGATTACCCAAAACCAAATACCAACATGATTCAGTGATGGTGGTAGTAGACATTTTAACAAAAGCTGCACATTTTATACCAGTGAAATCTACCTTTAGGACAGCTCAAGTAGCGAATGTGTTCCTGAAGGAGGTAGTAAGACTCCATGGGATCCCAAAGGTAATTGTTTCAGACAGAGATACTAAATTCACAGCAGCTTTTTGGAAAGGTCTATTTGGAGGTATAGGCACTAAGCTGAATTTTAGTACCGCCTATCACCCTCAGACCGATGGGCAGACAGAAAGAACTAATCAGATTTTGGAAGACATGCTGAGAATGTATGTGATGGACAGGCCATCAAAATGGGAAGACTACTTGCATTTAGCTAAATTTTCCTATAATAAAAGCTACCAATCCTCCATCAAAATGAGTCTGTTTGAGGCACTGTATGGAAGAAAATGTCGTACTCCTTTGAGCTGGAGCCAGCCAGAAGATAAACTAAGGTTGGGACCGGATGCTTTACAAGAGATGGAAAGAATTGTTAAACAGATACAAAGAAACATCAAGACAGCACAAGATTGCCAGAAAAACTATGCTGATAAGAAATGAGTGCACCAAGAATTTAAAGTGGGAGAGCATGTGTACTTGCGTATTAAACCCAAAAAGAGCACACTTTATGCTGGAAGTTGTGCAAAACTATCTCCTAGATATTGTGGTCCTTTTGAAGTATTAGAAAGGGTGGGACCAGTGGCTTAAAAGCTGGCCTTACCACCTCATGTTAGAGTTCATGATGTGTTTCATGTTTCATTATTAAAAAGATATATACATGATGCTTCTCACATAGTGGATTGGAATGTGGTACAGGTGGAACCAGAAGGGGAGTTTCTGCCAGAACCGCTTCAAATATTGGAGCGGGAAGAAATTGAATTGAGGAACCGAATGGTAGCAAGAGTAAAGGTGCAGTGGAAGCACTTTACTGATGAAGAAGCTACCTGGGAAAGAGAAGTTGAAATGATGGAAACATATCCATTTTTGTTTGAAAAATGAACTCTAGTAGTTAAATAATAACACCAAGGACGGTGTTTATTTTCAGAGGGGGAATATGTAACACGCCCAGTTTATGTGTTTGAATTTCAAAGCTAGACATTTGAACTCTAATCCTAAGGGGAGTGGACCCCAAAGGACAAGTATTTTGTGAATGTTATTAAATATTTAATTTGAGGAAATGAATAAAATGATTTTGTGCAGATTGACCAAAATGAGATTTATGAGATCACTTGCTAAATCCATGAGGATGGATAAGGCAAATACTTTCCCGACAATCTTTCAAAAATCCTTGAAAGAAATTATTTCTAATTTATATTTTGAGGAAAAATCTAAATTCCCCAATGATCAGGAAAATAGTTGGGAAGAGGTAAAAAAAGCTGGAAAATCTAGGAAAAGCATAAAACAACTTTAAAGAATCCTTAAGATGGGAAGCCTAGGCGAACAGGAAGAAAATCATCCTGATATTCTGGACGCAGAATTAGAAACAAGCTTTGGGGGAACAACAGCTTAAATAAGCTACTCCTAAATAGATTAGAGGTTGATCTATGCTAGGAGGGATCTCAGCTCGGTGGTGAATTCTGGAGATAAACAAATTCTAAGGTTGGGTGGATTGGTCATCTAATTAACTGGTATGCACAGTTCAGTTATATTTTTCTATTTATAAGGTGTAGGTGTAAATTTTATGTTGCATGGAATGTGAAATTATTATATGTGCATGCTGTGTGTGATAATATTCCATACATTTAACAGAAATCTCAGCAGAATTAGCCTTCAATTTCTGTATAGTTGTAGGAATTACATAGATGGGAAAGAATTCATCAGAATCTCTAAACCATAACTGGTTTAAATATGAGAATACATATTTCCCAAGGATGATTTCAAATTTAACTTTAATCTGCATCTGTTTCCTAAATTAAATCCTAACCATTGAAAAAGGAACTGGATGTCAAGTATATTTACTTGGATTAAGATGTGAAATGAATAAAGCAAAAAATACAGAGTATAAAATTTATAATAGTACCAGGAAATAGTTAGAAGATACTAGAGTCAATAAATGGTAAAAATCTAAATATGTTACCAGTATACTTATAAATTCAGCCACAGAATGTAATTCATTCTAAAATGTCATAAAGAGGTATACTTACTACATGTTAAGTATTTATATTAAAATCAAAGGCATGTAATATACAGGTGGTTACAGTACTAATTAGCCTAGTATATTATACATGAGAATGAATTATATTTACAGAAATTATCTCCATCAAAACTAAAAAGTCTAGGGAGATGATGACTAAAATTTTATACAACATCGAAATTTACAGATCTGAAGTTTTACCAATCACCAAAAAGGAAGTTAGTTAGCCATGTATACATTGATACTGCCCTATGATGAATATAAAATAATAAACAATTTGAAGGCATTATTTCCCTTCCCTAGGAAGCTGTCACTAGGGAACCTACAATCTCTTAAGAGGACAGAGAGTTCCTATAGGAACCATACAAAATGTGCCAAGAATATAAAATGCTAACTTAAATTTACTGATTTACTGTAAATTTTGAAAATATGCCAGTAAAGAGAAATATACATATGAGAGTCATAATTATGATATGAAGGCAACAAGGGAATTTACACATAATTGTTACAATTAGCTTAAATCGACACGAAACAATTAATTTAGTGTAAGACAAATGAAATGTCTATAAACTAATAAATTGGAGATTCGTGAAGCTGATACAAAATCATGAAAAATATCAGTGAATATGAATGTCCATGTTCGGCATATACATGTCCGATGTTGAGCCTCTTGTGCAAAAGTCATTTAAAGGAGCCCATGCACACTTCAAAACAAAAATTTATAGGTGCAAAGAATATTATCATACAAATGGAAATTTTTAATAGTTACAGTCTCCGACTGAGTCGATAAAATCTCAATAGACTGTTAACAATTGAAAAAAATTTAACAATTCCACCTAAACGAGATGGAACAATGCGATGGAAGGATGGTTCTCTCGACGTAGACATATACCAACCTGGAACATCAAAGGAGTCGAAATTAATATCAACCGAAATGAAGTCTCTCATAGCTGCCGACGTTGAAATGCGTAGGGAATGTGCATTACCTGTAGAAACGCAGCCATGATAGTGGAACTATCAATAAAACAAATTATAGAAAAACTTTGCCAATAGAGAAATTTAGCCGGACGAGGACGCGTTACCTGCTAAGAAGAAGACCCTCGTTCCTTCTGAGTTATATGCCACTAGAATAGAGACATAATATTAACTGATTAGAAAGACAGAGGGTTAACACTAAAATGGGGAAATAATTCTATTAATAAAAATACAATCTCAGCACGTCCTTGCATGAGGACTATCTCTCTTCTTTGAAAAGACGAGCCACGATGATACATCGCCATCCCGAAACCAGCGCTCAAGTCACATAAAATGAGCAGAGGTATACTTATTAAGGAACCCTGCATGGTGATATCACACCTCGTTAACCATAGATTTAATGAAAATGACGCAAAGATGGTGACGAGAAGAAACCAGAGGAAACAAGTCAAAATGTTGGGACAGGAGATTGCCATGAGAGTAAACGAATCCAAACGGAGTTCAACCATAAACGCTATTACAAAAAAATGAAACCATTTGTGTCGTCATCGCTCGAGACTTCCATAGAGACAGATGTATAGAAAGTTATGAAAATGAATATGATCTTCCAGGTATAATGAAAGACGAACGTGTAAAGTTCATACCTGAAGTAGTTGCCGACGCCTAGGCAAGCAGACCGGAGTGATGGGAAAACCAACGCGTGAATTCATCAGCGTGCAGAGCCTCGAAGTAGAGAGGTGAACAAACCCAACAAAGGGCCAAAGAAACTGCCTTCACACAAAAACGAAGACTTATATAACCATACTACATTCCAGAAAACCCTAACGTGGTGAGAGAATCATAACCGTCCACATGGCATGATCCCAAGGGTGAAGCCACGGATCGAATGGTTGGAGGGGCAATTACACCATTCGGTCGACATTCAATGTGACAAGCAAGGCAATTAATTTCATGACATTCTGGCAGTATCAATAGGAATTGACATGTGTATAGAGTAGTCTGGCATGGCAATCGCCATATCGACGTGGAGGTATAGCATGTGAATGGGAATGGGATGAAACCCATCCCAACCAATACCATGAAACCGAGAAGTCTTATAGAACCTAACGTGGGGAAGTAATATCACGTCTCCATTACCTTACCACGTTAAATCAACTTTACCAAGTCGTATTACTTGGAATCCCAACATAAATGTGTTCACTCTCGACATAAATTCTGAGGTGAATGAGATGTACAACAAATAGGGAAAGATAGGGACACAGATCGTGGGAAAACGATGATCTCCGAATCATTAATTAGCCATAAGCGCCATATAATTCTAGGTGTAAGGGTAGGTGAATTAAATCCCGCCAATGTTTATACGAGGGATGCATAGAGTTCGTAAAGGATGCCACAACCAACGTGGGTTTAAATTGATTGACCCCTTATGTATATAGATTTATATCAATATGTAACAATAGATTAAATACTCAAAAGTGAAATGTTATAAAAACGAAGGTGAGACAATAAATTGCTAAGAGCGACCTTTCATAGAAGGTGGTTCAGTGGTAAATAAATGCACTACGAAGTTAGCATAAAGACCATTATATTATAGGAGATTGGAAATATAAATACCATTAGATTATATTGGGTTGGAAATTAAATCCAACAGATATTGATTTGGATATAGTTGACATGGGGAATTAAATAGTTAACATGTGGTATTAAATTGTAATTGGGAAAAAAATGAGTTAACTAGATCGAAATCCAAATGTGATAGCATAACATTCTGTCGGAATGATTCTTGAAAATATGGAATACTAAAAAAAAAAAAATTGTGTGGGAAAGTAAATGGGAGGTGTGACAAATGGTATCGGAGCCCAAGTTATAAAACTGGGCTGTTGTCATTGTGCTCACTGTTGCTGTGTGTTCACTGTATAACTTGATTTCGGTGGGAAAAATTTTATATATATTTTTATTTTTTTATGACCTGTGTTGTGTAGTGTATAGTTGTGTTGGAATGGCAGAAGGCGATGAAATTTATGTTGATCTGCGTGATGAGGATAATACACCAGATCCCAATGCGCCCATGATGGCTATGTTGCGTAGGTTGCAACAAGAATTGGATGAGATAAAAAGCCAGAATGACACATTGTCATTAGCGAGTGAGGAGTAGGAAAATCTCATCAGAGAATTAACTTCGCGGAACAGCCAAGAAGGTGAAGGTTCCGGAAAGAGGAAGACTGATGAGTCTGAAGATGAGGATTTTGTTAGGCATCAGTATAAACATAAAAAGGAATTACAAGGGGAATTCCGAAAGATCAGACCTACCTCCTATGATGGAGAGAAGGAGGAAGATGTTGAAGCCTGGTTGCTGAATATGATTAAGTATTTCTAGGTCTATGAATATGAAAGCAATCTGAAGGCCATATTAGATGTTTACCAGCTACAAGGTAAGGCTACCTTGTGGTGGGAGAAGACAAAAATGGTTCATGCCATTGATGAAAAGACAGTTACCTGGGAATATTTCTTGGTTAAGTTCAAAAATCGCTATCTAAATGAATGTTACTATGATGATAAAGCCAAGGAATTTCAAGAACTTAGACTGGGACAACTCACTATTAATGATTTTGTTACTAAGTTTTCAAATCTGTTGAGATATGTATCCTACATAAGGGAAGAAAAGGCAAAGGTACAAAGGTTTCTGAACTATTTCCCTGCCGTGTACAAAGAAAAAATTGAGTTTGACAACCCAAAAACTATGGACGAGGCAGTGGAGAAAGCTAGATTATGTTACCAACAGTTCAAAGGAAAAACCGAACATGGGAAAAGCTGGGTAAATAAGAGTGAATTGAAAGGGAAGAAACAAAAAACATCCTATTTGAAGAATTTTGGCATGGATCATCAGTGGAAAAAGTTTAATAAACCCAAAGAAAGTCAAACTTCTCAATCCCAAGTGGCTTCAAAACAAATAGATGGAGACAATAAAAAGGAAGGGACAGTCAAAACAAAGGAACCCTTGAAATGTTGGGGCTATGGAGAACCCCATGTTCTGAGGGATTGTCCTCATAGAAACATTCAGATGATCATGAGAGATCGAGAAGCTACAACAGTAAATGACATAGCAAGAAATATACCTACCATCAGCGCAGCCTTGGAAAATCGACAAGTAGACCATCAAGCTACCATGGTCGAAATGGAGGGTTAGATTTCTGGCCAATCTGTCACTGTTTTGATTAATCTGGGTGCTTCTTTGAGTTACATTAGTCCAAAAATTGTAGAAAAATGTAACCTTAAACCTAAAAAATTTCAGCAGTCATGGTTGGTTCAGCTGGCCACTGGAACCAAGAGGAAAGTGACACATAAATTGCCCCGAACAACAATTAAATTAAATGATTTTCAAAAAGAAATAAATCTGAACATTCTGCCCTTAGGTTCATATGACTTGCTGATAGGAATGGACTGGCTGGAAAAGAACAAATCCCTGATGAACTGCTGGGATAAGACCCTGCATTGTGTGGATGAGGAAGAGAAACCTTTTTTTTCTCAAAGGAAAACAAAAACCTATCTCTGTAAGACAATTATCAGCATTGCAATTAAAATGAACAGCTAGAAAAGGATACCAAGTTTATGCAGTACATGTGGAAGAAATAGAATAGAAAACTGAAGAAAATCTGCTGGATGCATTGCCAGTAGTAATGGAATTTAAAGAAGTTTTTCCAGATGAAATCCCTCATCTTCCCCCCAAAAGAGAGATTGACTTCTCAATCGATCTGGTGCCAGGAGCAACACCTGTCTCCCGAGCCCCTTATCGAATGAGTCCCCCTGAACTCATAGAATTGAAAATGCAATTGCAAGAACTGTTAGATAAAGTTTACATCAGACCGAGTGTGTCTCCTTGGGGAGCACCGGTGCTATTTGTGAAAAAGAAAGATGGAACGTTTAGGATGTGTATTGATTATCGTCAACTGAATAAGCTTACCATTAAAAACAGATACCCCTTCCCCAGAATTGATGATCTTTTCTACCAGGTTAGAGGGGCTTCAATTTTTTTTGAAAATTGACTTAAGGACTGGTTATCACCAGCTCAGAATTAAAGAAGAAGACACCAGCAAAATAGCCTTTCAAACCAGGTATGGTCACTACGAATTTGTAGTCCTACCTTTTGGCTTGACAAATGCCCCTGCCACATTTATGTGCCTAATGAACAGTGTGTTAAATAAGTACTTGGATAAATTTGTCCTTGTGTTCATAGATGGTATTTTAGTCTACTCAAAAAGTGAGGAGGAACATAAAGAACACTTGAGGATAGTATTGCAAACTCTGAAGGAAAACCAGTTATATGCCAAGTTCAGCAAATGTGAATTTTATAAAGATAAGATCCAGTACTTGGGTCACATTATTTCTGAACAAGGGCTGGATGTTGACCCTGAAAAGATAAAAGCTATTAAAGAATGGCCTGTACCAGCTGATGTTTCAGCAGTGAGATCATTCATGGGAATTGCAGGCTATTATCGCAGATTTGTGGAGAGATTTTCTGCCATAGCATATCCCATAACTTCCCTACAAAGGAAAGGTGTCAAATTTGAGTGGACTGAAAAGTGCCAAAACAATTTTGAACAATTGAAGTTGAAACTCACTACAGCCCCTATATTGAAAATTGCAGATCGTGATAAAGAATTTGTGGTATGTATAGATGCATGTAGAGAGGGGTTGGGAGGAGTCCTTTTGGAGGACAATGCGGTTATCGCATATGAATCTAGGAAACTGAAGATACATGAACAAAACTATAGTGCCTATGATTTGGAGTTAGCTGCTGTTATTCATGCCTTGAAAATGTGGCGACATTATCTCCTTGGAAAAAAATTTACATTGATGACTGATCATATTAGTCTTAAATATTTATTTTCTCAAATTGATTTGAATGTGAGACAGGCCAAATGGCTGTCCTTTCTAAGTGAATTTGACATGGATATAAAGCATATTAGAGGGAAAGCAAATAAAATTGTTGATGCTTTAAGTAGAAACGATTTTCAAATTATAGGCAGCAGTGGAAGTAGTGCCCGTTTTGATTTATAAGAGTTAGTGAAACAGGCAGCAGACCAGGATCCCAATTATGAGAACATACAAGTGAAAATCGTAAGGAAGGAGATGGTTGATTTCACTCAAAACCAGAAAGGACTGATCTGTTATAAAAACAGATTGTATATTCCCAATGTAGAGTCCTTGAAAAGAGATATTTTAGATGAATGTCACAAACAACCATATGCAGGAAATCCAGGATATCAGAAAATGTTAACATCTTTGAAAAAGAAGTTGTTTTGGGCAGGAATGAAAATAGATGTAGCAGAATACTTAGCTAGATGCATGGAGTGCCAACTAGTTAACGTTGAACATCAGCATCCTGCGGGTCTTTTAAACCCTTCGCTGATTGCATAATGGAAATGGGACACAGTTTCCATGGATTTCATAATAGGATTACCCAAAACCAAATACCAGCATGATTCAGTGATGGTGATAGTAGACATTTTAACAAAAGCTGCACATTTTATACCAGTGAAATCTACCTTTGGGACAGCTCAAGTAGCGAATGTGTTCCTGAAGGAGGTAGTAAGACTCCATGGGATCCCAAAGGAAATTGTTTCAGACAGAGATGCTAAATTCACAGCATCTTTTTCGAAAGGTTTATTTGGAGGTATGGGCACTAAGCTGAATTTTAGTACCGCCTATCACCCTCAAACCGATGGGAAGACAGAAAGAACTAATTAGATTTTGGAAGACATGCTGAGAATGTATGTGATGGACAGGCCATCAAAATGGGAAGACTACATGCATTTAGCTGAATTTGCCTATAATAACAACTACCAATCCTCCATCAAAATGAGTCCGTTTGAGGCACTGTATGGAAGAAAATGTCGTACTCCTTTGAGCTGGAGCCAACCAGAAGATAAACTAAGGTTGGGACCATATGCTTTACAAGAGATGGAAAGAATTGTTAAACAGATACAAAGAAACATCAATATAGCACAAGATCGCCAGAAAAACTATGCTAATAAGAAAAGAGTGCACCGAGAATTTAAAGTGGGAGAGCATGTGTACTTGCGTATTAAAACCAAAAAGAGCACACTTTATGCTAGAAGATGTGTAAAACTAGCTCCTAGATATTGTGGTCCTTTTGAAGTATTAGAAAGGGTGGGACCAATGGCTTACAAGCTGGCCTTACCACCTCATGTTAGAGTTCATGATGTGTTTCATGTTTCATTATTAAAAATATATATACATGATGCTTCTCACATAGTGGATTGGAATGTGGTACAGGTGGAACCAGAAGGGGATTTTCTTCCAGAACCACTTCAAATCTTGGAGCAGGAAGAAATTGAATTGAGGAACCGAACGGTAGCAAGAGTAAAGGTGTAGTGGAAGCACTTTATTGCTGAAGAAGCTACCTGGGAAAGAGAAGCTGAAATGATGGAAATATATCCATTTTTGTTTGAAAAATGAACTCTAGTACTTAAATAACAACACCGAGGACGGTGTTTATTTTCAAAGGGGGAATATGTAACACCCCCAGTTTATGTGTTTGAATTTCAAAACTAGACATTTGAACTCTAATCCTAGGGGGAGTGGACCCCAAAGGACAGGTACTTTGTGAATGTTATTAAATATTTAATTTGAGGAAATGAATAAAATGATTTTGTTCAGATTGACCAAAATGAGATTTATGAGATCACTTGCTAAATCCATGAGCATGGATAAGGAAAATACTTTCCCCACAATCTTTCAAAAATCCTCGAAAGAAATTATTTCTAATTTATATTTTTGAGGAAAAACCTAAATTCCCCAATGATGAGGAAAATAGTTGGGAAGAGGTAAAAAAAGCTGGAAAAGCTAGGAAAAGCATAAAACAACTTTAAAGAATCCCTAAAATGGGAAGCCTAGGCAAACAGGAAGAAAATAATCTTGATATTCTGGACGCAGAATTAGAAACAGGCTTTGGGGGAACATCAACTTCAATAAGCTGCTCCTAAACAAATTAGAGGTTGATCTGTGCTAGGAGGGATCTCAGCTCGGGGGTGAGTTCTGGAGATAAACGAATTCTAAGGTTGGGTGGATTTGTCATCTAATTAAGTGGTATGCACAGTTCAGTTATATTTTTCTGTTTATAAGGTGTAGGTGTAAATTTTATGTTGCATGGAAGGTGAAAGTATTATATGTGCATGCTGTGTGTGATAATATTCCATACATTTAACAGAAATCTCAGCAGAATTAGCCTTCAATTTTTGTATAGTTGTAGGAATTACATAGATGGGAAAGCATACATCAGAATCTCTAAACCATAACGAGTTTAAATATGAGAATACATATTTCCCAAGGATGATTTCAAGTTTAACTTTAATCTGCTTCTGTTTCCTAAATTAAATCCTAACCATTGAAAAAGGAACTAGATGTCAAGTATATTTACTTGGATTAAGATGTGAAATGAATAAAGCAGAAAATACAGAGTATAAAATTTATAACAGTACCAGGAAATATTTAGAAGTTACTGGATCAATAAATGGTAAAAATCTAAATAAATTACCAGTATGCTTATAAATTCAGCCACGAAATGTAATTCATTATAAAATGTCATAAAGAGGTATACTTACTACATGTTACAAGTATTTATATTAAAATCAAAGGCATGTAATACACAGGTGGTTACAGTACTAATTATCCTGGTATATTATACATGAGAATGAATTATATTTACAGAAATTATCTCCAGCAAAACTAAAAAGTCTAGGGAGATGATGAATGAAATTTCATACAACATCGAAATTTACAGATCTGGAGTTTTACCAATCACAAAAAAGGAAGTTAGTTAGCCATGTATACATTGAGACTTCCCTATGATGAATATAAAATAATCAACAATTTGAAGGCATTATTTCCCTTCCCTAGGAAGATGTCACCAGGGAACCTACAATCTCTTAAGAGGACAGAGAGTTCCTGTAGGAACCATACAAAATGTGCCAAGAATAGACAATGCTAACTTAAATTTACTGATTTACTGTAAATTCTGAAACAATGCCAGTAAAGAGAAATATACATATGAGAGTCATAATTATGGTAAGAAGGCAACAAGGGAATTTACACATAATTGTTACAATTAGCTTAAATCAACACGAAACAATTAATTTAGTGTAAGACACAGGAAACGTCTATAAACTAATAAATTGGAGATTCATGAAGCTGATACAAAATCATTTAAAATCTCAGTGAAGAAGAATGTCCATGTTCGACATATACATGTCCGAGGTTGAGCCTCTTGTGCAAAAGTCATTTAAAGGAGCCCATGCGCACTTCAAAACAAAAATTTATAGGTGCAAAGAATATTATCATACAAATGGAAATTGTTAATAGTTACAGTCTCTGACTGAGTCGATAAAATCTCAATAGACTGCTAACAATTGAAAAAAAATTAATAATTCTGCCTAAACAAGATTGAACAATGCGACGAAATGATGGTTCTCTCCACGCAGACATATACCAACCTGGAACGTCAAAGGAGCTGAAATTAATATCAACCAAAATGAAGTCTCTCATAGCTGCCGACGTTGAAATGCATAGGGAATGTGCATTACCTATAGAAACGCAGCCATGATAGCGGAACTATCAATAAAAAAACTTATAGAAAAACTTTGCCAATAAAGAAATTTAGCCGGACGAGGAGGGGTTACCTACTAAGAAGAAGACCCTCGTTCCTTCAAATTTATCTGCCACGAGAATAGAGACATAATATTAACTGATTAGAAAGACAGAGGGTTAACAGTAAAATGGGAAAAAAATTCTATTAATAAAAATACAATCTCAGGACGTCCTTGCCTAAGGACTATCGCTCTTCTGTGAAGAGACGAGCCACGATGATACATCGCCATCCCGAAACCAGCGCTCAAGTCACATAAAATGAGCAGAGGTATACCTATTACGGAACCCTGCATGGTGATATCACACCTCGTTAACCATAGATTTAATGAAAATGACACAGAGATGGTGACGAGAAGAAACCAGAGGAAACAAGTCAAAATGTTGGGACAGGAGATTGCCATGAGAGTAAACGAATCCAAACGGAGTTCAACCATAAACGCTATTACAAAAAAATGAAACCATTTGTGTCGTCATCGCTCGAGACTTCCATAGAGACAGATGTATAGTAAGTTCTAAAAATGAATATGATCTTCCAGGGATAATGAAAGATGAGCGTGTAAAGTTCATACCTGGAGTAGTTGCCGACGCCTAGGCAAGCAGACTGGAGTGATGGGAAAACCAACGCGTGAATTCATCAGCGTGCAGAGACTCGAAGTAGAGAGGTGAACAAACCCAACAAAGGGACAAAGAAACTTCCTTCACACAGAAACGAAGACTTATATAACCATACTACATTCCAGAAAACCCGAACGTGGTGAGAGAATCGTAACCGTCCACATGGCATGATCTCAAGGGTGAAGCGACGGATCGAATGGCTGGAGGGGAAATTACACCATTCGGTCGACATTCAATGTGACAAGCAAGGCAATTAATTTCACGACATTATGGATGTATCAATAGGAATTGACGTGTGTCTAGAGTAGTCTGGCATGGCGATTGCCATATCGACATGGAGGTATAGCACGTGAATGGGAATGGGAGGAAACCCATCCCAAACAATACCATGAAACCGAGAAGTCTTACAGAACCTGACGTGGGGAAGTAATATCACGTCTCCATTACCTTACCACGTTAAATCGACTTTTCTAGATCGTATTACTTGGAAGCCCAACATAAATGAGTTCACTCTCGACATAAATTCTGAGGTGAATGAGATGTACAACAAATAGGGAAATATAGGGACGCAGATCGTGGGAAAACGATGATCTCTGAATCATTAATTAGCCATAAGCGCCATATAATCCTAGGTGTAAGGGTAGGTGAATTAAATCCCGCCAATGCTTATACGAGGGATGGATAGAGTTCGTAAAGGATGCCACGACCAACGTGGGTTTAAATTGGCTGACCCCTTATGTATATAGATTTATATCAATATGTAACAATAGATTAAATACTCAAAAGTGCAATGTTATAAAAACGAAGGCGAGACAATAAATTGCTAAGAGCGACCTTTCATAGAAGGTGGTTCAATGGTAAATAAATCCACTATGAAGTTAGCATAAAGACCATTATATTATAGGAGATTGGAAATATAAAGACCATTAGATTATATTGGGTTGGAAATTAAATCCAACAGATATTGATTTGGATATAGTTGACATGGGGAATTAAATAGTTAACATGTGGAATTAAATTGTAATTGGGAAAAAAAATGAGTTAACTAGATCCAAATCCAAATGTGATAGCATAACATTCTGTCGGAATGATTCTTGAAAATATGGAATACTGAAAAGAAAAAAAAAAATTGTGTGGGAAAGTAAATGGGAGGTGTGACATTTTCATTTTGGATGATATTAGAAAAGTTAGATCATTATCTTTAAAAATAATATAAATTCCTTTTTAAAACTAATATTATTAATATTATTTAATAATAATAATATTGTTGTATTCAGGGGTTTTTCCACAGTGCATTATATTAGATATCGTTTTTTGGGACTCAATTGTGTTAAGTAAGTAATTAATCTATCATAATGCATTATATCAGATATGTTCATAGATGAATGGCTTACTCAACGCGCTTTAATCCCAAAAAATGATATCTAAAATAATATTTTTATTTATAATATTAATATTATTTTCATTTTCTTTTTTAGAGTTGAGATTTTACTTGGAGGCCTATCATCATATATCAACCACATTTGTTAATGTGGTTGTCGTAAAACATGGTGATAATCAACCACATTCAACCATGCTTAATTATGCTCATCAATGGTCAAGCGTGACACTGTGACGAAGATTGTTCCGATATGGAAATCATTTTTGTTCAACCATGTTTTTTAAAATCTATCATGGTCAACCATGGTCAATCGTGATCAACAATGTTCCAATGTCACATTGTGACAAAGATTGTCTAAATAGGAAGATCAACCATCGTTAGCAACGTCCAACGTTGCATTGTGACAAATATTGTCTCGATATGAAAATCAATCATGGTCAATGGTCAACCATGTTTCAACGTCACATTGTGACAATGATTGTCTCAATATGAAAGTCAACCATGTTCAACCATGTTTTTTTAGGCTTTATAATATTTATCCTATGGTTTATATACGTTGGTTTTGTAATATTAATCTTTTGGGTATAATATTATTCCTTTCGGTTTATAATATTAATCCCTTAAGCTTATTAATCTAAGGGTTCAACAATGGTCGAGCAAGGTCAACCGCGGTCCAAAATTTCACTATGACATATATTGTCTCAATATTAAAATCAACCATGGTCAACCATCGTCCAACATTACATTGTGGCAAGTATTGTCTCAATATGAAAACCAACCATCGTAAACCATGGAAAAATATGTTTAATCATGTTCAACCATGGTCCAATGTTGCATTGTCACACAGTTTTTCTCAATATGAAAATCAACCATGGTAAACCATGTTCCACTCTCGGATTATCACAAATATTGTCTCAATATGAAAATCAATCATGGTCAAGCATGGTCCAACGTTGCATTATAATAAGGATTGTCTTAATACGGAAATTAACCATGGTCGACCATGGTGAAACCTATTTATTTTAGGGTATTATATATCTTATGGTTTTTATACCATGGGTTTGTATTTTTTATCACTTGGGTTTATTAATATAAGGGTTCATATTCCTAGGGTTTAATATTATTCCCTCAAATTTATATTTCCCTAGTTTTTTAGTACTAATCGCTAGCGCTTCTTATTCGCTTGGGTTTATAATATCAACCATGGTTTATCATGGTCAACCATGTTTATAATACTTATCTTAGACTTCATATACCTTGGGTTTAAAAAATTACTCCCTTGCGTTTAATATTATTCAACCATGGTCAAAAATATTTTATAAAATCAATCATGGTCAACCACGGTCAAATGTCGCATTGTGACAAATATTGTCTCAATATAAAAATTAATGATTGTCTCAACCATGGTCCAACATCTCATTATGACAAAGATTGTCTGAATATGATAACTATGGTCAGTCATGCTCGAACATTGCATTGTGACAAACATTGTCTTCATATGAAAATAAAACGTGGTTAAGCATTGTCAACCATGGTCCAACATCCCATTTTGAGAAGGATTTCCTCAATATGAAAATCAACCATGGTCAACCATGTTTATTTTAGTGTTTATGATATTTATCCTTGGTTTATATACCTTCTGTTTATAATATTAGTCCCTCGGGTTTAATATTATTCCCTTGGGTTCATAATACCTTGGTATTTTACTATTAATCCCTTGGATTTATCATGCCCTTCGGTTAATAATATCAATCCCTTGGATTTATTATTCCCTAGGGTTTATAATATCAATCATGATAAACCATGGTTAACCATGCTCAAATGTCACATTGTAACAAAGGTTGCCTCGACATACAAATCAAACATAGTCAACCATGTTCCAACATCACATTATGATATATATTGTATGGATATTAAAATAAATCAGGGTTAACCATGTTCCAACCACGCATTTGGATAGTAATTGTCTTAATATGGAAATCAACCATGGTTAAAATGGTGAAATATGTTTATTTTAAGGTTTATAACATTTATATTAGGTTTTATATACCTTTGGTTTATAATTTTTATCCCTTGGGTTTATTAGTCCCTTTTGTTTATAATATCAATCCCTTGGGTTTATTAATATAAGGGTTCATATTCCTAGGGTTTAACATTATTCCTTTAGGTTTATAATTCCTTCGGTATTTAGAAATAATCCATAGGGTTTATTTCTCCCGTGGGTTTATAACATCAATCATGGTCAGCCGTGTCTATATTTAGAGTTTATAATATTTATCTTAACATTTATATACATTGGTTTTATGATGTTAGTTGCTTGGGTTTAATATTATTCAAAAATGGTCAAACAAGGTTAACCATGGTCAAATGTCGCATTGTGATAGAGATTGTCTCAATATGAAAATCAAACATTCTCAGAAGCATAGTCCAAAATTTCATTATTACAAATATTGTCTCAATATGATAATCATGGTCAACCATGGTCAAACTTGGTAAAATATGGTCAACGATGTTGTTAACCTAACATATGGTAATTAAAAATACCATGGTCAACCTTGGTCACCTATGTTCAACGATATTGTTAACCACACACATGGTAATGAACAAAACATGAACATAAGTGTGAATATATTTTCTATTAACCAACATATACAGTTATAATACATTATTGTGACCCTTAGTGTGAACATTCCAAGTGGTCTCTTGGACTCCCTTTGATCATTCAACTTACACACCAAACCTTAAAGTTCTAGGTGTCCAAAACTCCCCACCTTAATCTGAAGGGGTATGTATGAGTCTGAGAAGAGAGTTGCAATACGAAACGTAGAAAACAAGCATGTCAGCACTAGGTTGAATGTGCTCTCTAAAATGTTGGCATAATGAGGTGGTTTAAGGATGACCACCAACACTGTAACAATTAGTGCATTTCCTTGAACTCTTCCAAGTATGGGAAGAAGTTGAATTCTTATACTAGAGGAAGTGCTCCTAATGCTTTGAAGAGGGAGACCTTCAACCAGGAAAACAGAGGTAAACAACCTGCATAAAAAGGGAAAACCTCAATCTGAAAAGGGAGCTATCAACCTGCGGTGGTTTATGGATGACCACCAACTCTAGAAATACTTCTGCAGTATTGCCTCTATTTTCTTGACCCCAAAATTCCAAACAACTCGACTGTAGTGTTCTTTCCATATCATATTTGCGCGTTCACTTGAAGGAAAACAAAGGTGACCTAGGTGAATAATAATGCATCTTGGAGGTGAAAATTTGGAACTTGCGTACCCCCTAGGAGTTCCTTGTATGTGTGACTGAATTCTAGATCACTCTTGTAGAGAAGCATCTAATCAGAAGTCTTGTGCCCACAAGAGTTGAGAACGGTGGTTAGAACCACGTTTGGTGGTCGGTTGAGGCACTCTAATATTGGTGATACCCTTCTTGTACTTGATGTTCAAATGAAACTATTGCAGATATGTGCACCACTTCTGATGGCAATCGTTCTGCAACCTCCCTTGTGTCTGTATGAACTACAAGGGTTGGAGGTCTATGTGGATAATTGTTTCCTTCCCCAAAATGTAATGCTTCCATTTTCGAAAAGCCTGCACAATGTAATACATTTCTTTGTCATAAGTTGGATACTTGCAGACTATGTCAGATAATAACTCACTATGATATGCCACTATACGCCCATGTTGAGTAAGAACTTCCTCAATAGCATTTTTAGAGGCAACTGTCTCGATCTCAAATGGTTATTGAAATTTTGTTAATGTGAGGACTCGAGCAGAATAGAGACAATGTTTCAATTCTATGAATACCTTCTATTGAGATTTCGACCAAAATAATTTTTCTTTCGCTCCTCCCTTGGTGATTTGACTGAAGGGCCAAGTGATATGAGAGAATCCCAACACAAACCTACGGTAGAAATTAGCGAGACCCAGAAAGCTACGAAGCTCTGTTAGATTGGTTAGGACTGGCCAATCCTGAATGACTTGGATCTTGGTAGGATCCATATGCACCCACCTTTCATCAATAATGTATCCTAGATATGGAACCTAGGTCATGCCCAAAAGTGCACTTCTCCAAGTTGGCACAGAACTTGTGCTGCCGAAGTGTTCGGAGGACTTTTCAGATTTGGTGAAGGTGCTTTTCCCAAGTCTGGCTGAAGATCAAAATTTCATCCAAGTACACCACTAAAAATGAGGTGGTGAATGGCCGAAATATGTCTTCCATCAACCTCATGAAGTTTGCAGGATCATTCATCAACCCAAAAGGCATTACCAACCATTCAAAAAGGCCCTTCTTAGCTTTGAAGAAATTCTTCCACACATCGAAGGGTTTAATTAGTAGCTGGTGATACCCATACTTCAAGTCGATCTTGCTAAAATATTTTTCCCCTTTGAGTTGGTCTAGAAGGTCATCAATCCGTGTGATTGGGTACCTATTCTGGAAAATGATCTTGTTCAACTCTCAATAGTCAATACAAATTCTCCAAGTCCCATCGTTCTTTTGTACCAACATGATCGGGCTCCCACAAGGTGATGAACTCGGATGGATGTCACCTTTTTGCATTAGCTCCTGAATCTGCCTCTTAATTTCATTGTTCTCCAGAACAGAGCGCTGATAGATCGTCCATTGGGAAGCAGAGCACCTGGGGTTGGTGCAATGGGGTGCTTGACATGACAGTGCAGAGGCACCCCCATGGGTGACATGAATATGTCCCCGTACTCCTCCACAACCTTGTCCATTTGTTGTTGTGATGCAGAGGATCCGTGTTTGGAGGTTGTGGCCATAATCTTCTTCTTGCCCTAGGGACAGATCATCAAGATAAAAAATTTCTTGGTTTTGGAAATGAGCTTACTACATTTTTTTTCAGTAACCAAAGAGATAACGGTAGGCAGTGGTACCTCTGGTATCATGTAGAACTTATTTCCCAAAGTAACAATAACAACGCGAGGTCGAGACTCATACACAGCATGTCACTTCCACAAGTATGGTTGGCCTAATAATACATCACAAACATAAAGAAGAGTAATGTCACATAATACCTCATCTGTGAATGGCTTGATGCTGTAGGGCAGGCCGCACTATTGGCTGACGCAGAGATCTTGTCCTTGGTGAGGCCACCCGATGGTGTATGGTTTTTGGTGTGCTATGGTCAGCAAGCCCAATCGCTTCACAACGTCTGCTGAAATGAGGTTCTTTTGGCTCTCATTGTTGACAATGAACTGTAGCAGGGAACCTTTACCCACATCTGGGAGTGGAAGAGACACTCCTCTTCCTGTGGATCTTCCGGTTCCTTGTTCTAGATATTCGTAGTGGCAACAGCAACATTGGGCTCTACATCAATAATATATCTCCAATTTTCATTCCCCTTGTCAGGTTCTTATTTAGAGTCAGAGCATGCATATGATTCAGAGGCCCTCATCTTGGCCACAAACGATTGGTTCGCCTAATGCTCACTTGTCTTGTGAGTGAGCTCTTATGGAACTCACACCACTTTCTCATGTCCTTATTTGGCTTCACGGTGTTTTTCTTTGCCTGTGGATTTGACAGGTTTTCATGGGCCGCCATGCCTTGGCTTTGTCCTTTATTCTATGGTTTCGGGGCACCTTTCCCTTTCTTTTGATTCGTAGATCCAAAGTCTTGATTCTTCTGTTTGAATTTCTTCTCATTGTTGGCAACATACTGGTATGCCCTACCAAGTGAGGAGATGTCAAGGAACTCCATTTCCTCCTAAATATATATGTGCAGAAAATCGTGATACTTTAGCACCAAATGTTTCTTCGTATCTTCGATACCCAAATTTGTGTGTAGGGTATCAAACAAATTCATCAACTCATGCAGATCTTCATCTGTTTGTTGTCGCAGCGTGTTCCATTGTATGTACTTGTCCTTATAGCTCCGCACAGGATAGTATTGTTCCTTGATGGTGTCACAAAAAGAATTCCAATTGGTTATGACTGAGAAAATAGAGGTTTCTGTCTAGTTCATTTTCTCACATTATGTTTCCCACTAGTCCTTAACATGAGGGGCAACTTTGAGGAGTGAAAAAATAGTATTCTCTTGGTCATAGAAGTCATGAACCGAGATATATAATTCTAATTGATTCAACCATATATCTACGACATCTACATATATTTTAACCTCAAATATGAGAATGTCAAAGTTTTCTTGTACCTTAAAGGGAGTCGTGCATCCAAAGTGGCTGCTGGATGTAGATACGCCGCTGGTGGGCAGCCATTGAATGATCTCGGAAAATTTATCCATCATCGCGTTCCTTTGTTTTTCGAGGGCATCCTTAAGAAATATTTTGATAAGATCTGTTGCTCCCTCATCTTTCTTTTCATCCCCCATGGGCTATCATCGAGTTTTTCAAGGCTGATCTTGAAAAGGTTCAACCAGATCGAGCCCTAACTCCTTATACCCCGACCTCATTGGGAACATGCAAAGAAGGATCAAGAAAAAGTGGACCGCTCATATACCACCGATTCAGATTTAGGTAGGAACACAATAGAATACACATATAACCATAAATACAAAGATGTAGCAGAAATAACACTTTGTTTCATTAATATCAAAGAACTAAAATTTTCTTACACACACAATGGAAATAAACTAGCTACGACACTGGTAGCTTATCTCTAAGAAGAGATGTGGTGGCTACAGGCCTCTAAAACCTGTGTAACAATGAGGCTCGAAGGCTTCTATATTATTGAGAAATAATGGAAAACCCTAAAACATCCAAAAAACTAACCCTAGGAGAAGAAATGCCAAACTATGGGCCTCGTTGGGGTAAATTGGTATATCAATTTCCCCGGGTTGTAACTTTGGCATACTATATTTATTTAACGCAGAAGATACATTGTTAGAAATATCTATCCGAGGACTAAAACTTTCAACCACGAATGTTCATTTATGAATGGAATCAGATTCGTTAGACAAACGATGCACAAAAAATGTGGTTTAGGGCCTCAAAACGGTTGCAGAAGTTCAGGAGCCAAAAAACTGCTAAAAATAGTAAGTTGTGTCGAAACTAAAAAAATGAAAGAGAAAATGGTGTGGCCCCAAGTGGAATAGACAGGTAGCCACCAATATCCACCTGGATGAAATATATTCTTGGATGTTAAAGCTCGTTGCCAAGAAGCAATCCATCCAAGGTGAATCTTTATTCTTGTAGGAGCCTTGTTCCTGAAGCATCTGTTTGAAGAATGAGTGTTTTTATGAAATTTCTCACATGGGTGAAAATCAAACAATGATATTTCATATGGACAACTTAGTCACAATGTCAGCATAGAAAACTCTGTTGTGGTTGTTGTCAAAGAGGAGTAGAATCTAGAATAGGTGAAGGTGAGTTATCATGAAGAAATCTGACACTCTGAAATTTGATGGGCTTGGTGTAGTCTAGAATATGAAAGGGCACATCCTTGTCATATCCAAGACCTCTTTTTTCCTTGTTTCTCACAATATATTCCTAACATCTGATGATTGGATTGGGTAACGTAGGCTGAATTTTTGCATCGTTATTCAAGTCTTCTCCTGAAATTGGTACTTGATGGGTATCAACCTCATCTTTACTAACTTGATCACTTGTTAGCTCCTGATGGGTGATTGTTTTATATTAAAAAAAAATACTATTATAAACAAGAACGAGTTCATAATGATGTATTTTTTCCCGTTGAAGTTGTGATTCGAACTGTAACAAATAATTTTTTCTTGTCCATTTTGTAGATAGATTCTAATGTTGGAGAGAGTGTCCTTTCTTATGTTTACCATCCCATCCATAATTGAGAGTATCAAATTATTTCGTAATTATAATAACTTAGTAATTTTTTCCATTTTATCAATCTAAACCAATATGTGCAAGTAAAAATCTGACCTCAAAGATAGGAAATGACATTAACCAAAAGTTTTTAGTTGTATAATTTAACTCGCAACCAACACTTCCAATTCCACCAATACATGCCCATACCAAATTTTCTCCCAATGAGGCTTAGGATGGGTTGTATCAACATTCTCCAATTTGGGCTAAGATCCTATTAATGGTGGGATTAGACAATCCAACGTATGTACAACTGTAGCCACTTTAGTATGTTCAACAAAAAAATGTTTTACACAGAAACATTTTAGAAAAAAAAAGGTACATATATCTCAAATGCCAATGAAAATGAGAAGAGAATCTAATGTCATATTGACTTGGATGAAAATCAAGAAAATGATTTCTCGGGAGCAATCAACAACACTGAATGGGAGGTGGTGGATTCCATTACCAACCCTCATGTTAATAAGACTACTTTTGATGTAGTGATTATAAATGGTAATGAAAGTTTTTTTTATTGTAGAATCAAATATATGTGTTAATTTGTTTGCTAAAAGTGTTCAGAAAATAGGTGAATTACTAAATTTCATAGACCACAAAGAGGTATTGTTGCCAATACCTCCCGGTATTCCAATTATACTGGTTGTTATATATTTTGTTTTTGCTCTATTTAATTCACACTTTGACAACATTGCCAAGGATTTGATGACGAGAGTTGGCCTTTTCTTTAAGATTTATATAAAATTAAAATGCTTTGTGCACCAATTCAATCTTGTAGTGATTGTAACTAATCATGTAGTGGATCGTATCAAATCTGAGGGATCCATAGTACTCATTAATGATTAAAAACTCAAGTAAAAATAAAAATCTTCTATCTCACATTTGCAGTCGGGGAGATACCAGAGAGGGAGCGATGCCACACTAGGGAGGAGCATCAACTGTACGTTGCACATTGAGGAGGTTTGATTCTAGGGTGATATATGGAAAAATTGGAGCCAGTTTGTTGTGGGAGCTCATTATTGTGGTGCTGGTGGAGGTGTTGGTTTCTCCTCCATTGGCATTCCCATCGACCATGATGCTTAAATATCATCTTGTCACATTTGTTTCCTCTCTCCTATAGTGAGAAACAGGCATCATGCCTTTCCCCATTTTTGAGCTCCTATATATCTACTGGAATAATAATCATCACTTAATGTGTACTTCTGAAGCAAAACAAAATTGTCGTTCTCTTAGAGGGCAGCTTGTCAAGTCAAAATGTCATTATCATTAAAGCCTTCGATGATGGCACTATTGGACAATCATATAGTGATTTCCTTGTAGAGAGAGTATCATGAAATACCCTAAGAATGTCATCAGAAAGGAATCTTTGATAAGCTAGTTCCATTGTACATCACAGATGGCAGAGGGATCATTGGCTAACAATATGGGAGGAATATGGCAAAGGTGCAATAATATTGCAGAATGGAGTTACATAGCCAAAGGATAAAAAATATGGCGGGAATGGAAGAGTTGCAAGAATATTGTAGAAGGGAGTTACATAACCAAAGGAAAAATAATATGGAAGGAATGGAAGAGTTGCAAGAATATTGCAAAAGGGAGTTACATAACCATGGACAGAAAGCTTAGAAATGAAGCTTGCTCTGATACCATGTTAAAGACACACATGATAATGAAAAGAAGATGAAGCTAAGTGTGAATATATTTTCTATTAGCCAACATATACATTTATAATAGATTCTTGTGACCATTGGTCTTCACATTCCAAGTGGTCTCTTGGACTCCCTTTGACCATTCAACTTCCACACCAACCATTAGAGGATTAGGTCTCCAAGAGATATTTTATAAAATAAAACATTGTCATCCATGGTCAACCATTGTCAACCATGGTCAAACTTCACGTTGTAACAAATATTGACTTGATATTAAAATAAACCATGGTTAATGATCTGAAAATGAGTGGATAACTTGAAATGATTATGCGCAAGAAACTCCCACTCAGATAAACAAATTAAGATCTAGCTTATTCTTGACTGTGCAGAAATGAACAATTGATTCGTGTGTATATTTTATTCAAATATTTAATTTCTTTAAGATTATTTGTTTTTGATAATATTAAGCATGTAAAGCAACCATTTAATGGAGAAAATTAAAATCAATACATAAAAAAAATTTAATAAAGGATTTCATCTGAATATCGTGGGCTACGTCTCATTGAGCCTTTGTCAACTCACTTGGCTCTTTGGGATTAGGATTGAAAATTTATTTTACAAGTTAGACACTTAAATTCAATGGTTATATTAACTAAAGAAATGGGTTTATAATACCATTTATATCCCTGGAATGACTGAAATATCTTTGAAGATGAACCTCGGCTCCCTTAGGCTTGTCTCCTTGAGTTGGTTCCCTTAAGATTCCCTAAGCTTATCTATGGCACTAACTCCATTATAAATACTTTTATGTCCATGAAACCTTTTCTACTATCTCCAGAATACATCATACATCCAAAATAGGATGATCATTTTCTCAAAATGAGGTCTAGCTGCCCAATCTAGGCCTATGTCCACTAATGGCCGTAAGCTGCCCAAAACTTCCCTGTGCCTCTTCTACCTTCAGAAGTCTTCAAATGGCTCTAAAAATCCTTTAATTGGATTTAAAATTTCCAAAATATTTAGAATAACTATTCACTTGCAGAAATTGGCCTGCAGCTGCTCCAGTTACGCCTCCAACACCTGGTGGCACCCCCTGGCTCTAGGTTCACTGAAAACTTATCTAAAGCATCTAGGCCTTAAAAATTCTTCAAAAGCTTCTTAAAAACCCTCCATTTGATTCAAAATTCTCATTACAGTCATTTATGACTATTGGTTTCCTAAGAACATATACTGGCTACTTTGGATAGGCCTCATCCTCCTGCTAGCACCTAGTGGCCCTGGTGACCCTTGGAGCTTTTATGAAGCAACTTGGCCTTCATAATTCCTCTAATATTTTTGAAAACCTCACTATTAGCTCCAAAATTTCTAAAACATCCAAAATTGATGATTGGATTACTGAGAAAGACCTCTAGTTGCACTGGCTAGGCCTCAACCTGCTGCTGGCTCCTGGTGGCCCTCGTGGCCCCTAGAACTTCTTTGAAGCAAAAAAATACTAAAAAATCCTCTGATGGATTTGAAACCCTCACCAATAATACTGGAATGTCTAATATAGTAGAAATTGACTATTGGCAACCTTCATAATTGACTAATCTAGGCCAAGATAGAGCCTAAACAAATTTTGTCCAGTGACACCTAAATCAACTCCACTAAATATGGAGCACTTAAGTTAAACTGCAATAAAAAATAGAAAATTTTCCAAAATGACGTGCCCATAAGTTTAAACCTCTAAACTAATTGTTAACAATAAATGGGATGGTTTGGGTTGGACACATTCCCCAAACCTCGCGGTCAAACTCCAATTTTAAACGGTTGGTTACATAAACAACGCAGATAACCATTGGCATATGACATGGCACATAATTGTCTGTAGTATTGCAGTTGGAGGTCCTACCATAACTTCTGGCTACAAAAAATTTTGTATGTGATTGCATTGGAGGTATTGGCCCTTGGTTCATTGGCTAAGTACATATGGGGAGGGGCTAGCCCCTCTGCTCCCCCAAAATAGGAACCATTACACTTTAAGTATAAGCCACAATCCATGTATGTTAATAAACACATGTAGAGCACATGGTAACATGTGGGCATGCATGGCAGCAGGTCTCAGGGTCGAGCCCGGGGGACCCAGAAAAATTTTGCATGGTAGTCCAAGGGCCACGTGGCACCTTTTGATTGGACCAATCACCATTCAACCAATAATAACCTGCCATTTGTCGAAATATGACTATCCTAAAGGGAATATTCTAGGAAAATTTTTTAGGAATATTCTAGGAATATTCTATAGAATATTATTTTTTTTAAATTTTAAAAACCCAGTCAAACCTAGTCAAAAGCCAAAAAGTTACAGCCTACTAGACTTTTCAAATCGTGATAACTTCTTCATACAGTGTCATTTTTTCGAACTTTTCATGACGTCGGCATGAGGAAGACGAGATCTATCTAGTTTCTCAAGTTTGACACACTTTTTAACACTTTGAAATTTGAGCTATCACTTAGGTCCTTGATCCAAATCTGATCACACCTCTCCATTGGGAATCTTTTGGACCCCAACAGACTGATTACCTCATCTATTCAATAGATGAGAGTACAACACCCTCTCTTTTCCAGCCTCCATACACTTTTCCTTGCTTCACTTAGTGCATTTGAACCCAACTCGAAGGTAATCAACACTTCTCGTCTTAGATGCTCTGGTCCTCCTGTCAAGAATTGTCTTCCTTTCTCATCCAGAAATTTCTGGCAAAAAATTATAGAAGGAAGATAAACATCATTTCCTTGATCATCGATCCAAGGTGGCTCAAAAAAACGTATGTTTCCAACAAAAACTCATACAAAACTGAAATTTTCATATGTACAAATGATTGTATGTCTTGTTGAGTTAAGAAGCCAAACCACTTCTTACAAGGCCACTTCCATGGTGATTTTTGCTGTTGAAAATATTCTTCATGTGAAACATTTTTTCTCAAATCAATGATTGAATCTTTGGTTCCACTTTCACTAGTGTTTCTATCCTCTTGCTTCATGTGCTTGGGATGATTAGTTGAATGCAATGTCCAACATTTGGAAATTAAATGTCCCCTCTTCTGGCAATATGTGCAAGTCTTTTGGACCTTTTGAGAAATTCGCCTTTGCTTCAACTGTTTCTTGCATGCCTTCATCCTCTTCCAAAATTTTAAAACATCATGGTTACACAAACCACAATAGGAAGAACAACTATGTGAAGAATTATACCTCGAATGTTGTTGTGCATGTCCATCCTTTTTACCTTCCTGAGGAGGTGAACTTGTAGATGTTCCAACTTTTTTTTGAAGACTAAGATCAGTGTTAATGTCATGAAAATTGTCAGAACTCTCTTGGTCACCATCAGCTGCATGTTTACAATAATCTTGCTGCAACATAGGCTTCAAACAATGGAAATCAACTTGAAAACAAACTTGACATGTTTTTGGTTTAGAACTTGGAAAAAAATTGTTTTTTGAAGTTGCGTCAATTGACTTCATGGCTGTAGATTTTTTGCATAAGATTGAACATAGCCTAGACCAAAATTCTTAGGTATTTCCTAAACCAAAATAGGATCAATCATGCCTTGTGCATGTTTTCCTAAACCCTTGCCTTCATATCCCATTTTTAACATCAACTTGGACCCTATACCTCTAGTGTTATTTTCAAATGAACCTACACATATTTCTGAATACGGAATTCAAGACAAATCTAATTGTTTTACCTCTTCTTCAAGCATGTTCTTGGGCTTGGTGGAGATACATCTCCATCTCATGCAATATTTGAATAATTTCTTCTTTCTCTTGCTTCATAGCAACTGATTTCTCATTAATTCTAGCGCTTTCTCTTCTATCTTCAGAATTTTCGCCATATCCTTTAGGATGTAAAAGTGTCACTTCATGTCTTCATCGAAGAATCTTGTGAAGAAGGAGGATTTTCACACTTAACTTGGAGAAGTTGTCATTCTTATGTAAATGAATTAAGGAACATCAACAAAATCTCACATATCTTTAAAAAACAATTAACAAAGCTTCTGAACAAAATCGTTGTAGAGTCAAGCTCTTCTTCAAGCAGGCTTTTGCAAACAAACCCTCTTGTGCTTCAAGGGTTTCCTTAAGGTCCCTTGGGTAAGGAAGATGCTTTAAAAATTATTCCTTCTTGTCCTCTTATTGAATTACCTATCAATATCTCCCTTCACCTTTAGCAAACTAAAACTTGTAACATGAGTCAATTTGCAAACAGTACAAATATTTGCGTTGTTTAAACACCTTTCGAGTCAAACAAGTAACCTAGTGCTCTCTAAAGCAAGCAACCTAGTGCTATGATACCTATATAATCTAAAAATGGGTGGATAAGTTGAAATGCTTATGCACAAGCACCTCCCACTCAGTTAAACAAATTAAGCTCTAGCTTATTATTGACTATGCAGAAATGAACACTTGATTCAGGTGTATATTTTTTTTAACTATTTAAGTGCTTTAAGATAATTTGTTTTTGCTGATATTAAGCATGTATAAGAACCATATAATGCATAAAATAAAAATCAACACATAACGGAAAATTTAATGAGGATTTCACTCAAATATCATTGACTACATCTCCTTGAGCCTTTGTCAACTAACTTGGCTGTTTGGGATTAGGATGGAAAATTTCTTTTACAAGTTACAAACTGAACTCCAATGGTTATATAAACTATACCAATGGGTTTAGAATACCATTTTTATCCATTTAATGGCTGAAATATCTCTGAATATGAACCTAGGCTCTCTTACACTTGTCTCCTTAAGTCGGTGCCCTTAAGATTCCCTGAGCTTCCCGTGGCACTAACTCTCTTAGAAATCCTTTTCTGTCCCTAAAACCTTCTCTACTATCTCCAAGATAGATTAGAAATCCAAAATAGGCTGATCATTTTCTCAGAATGAGCACTGGCTCCTCAATCTAGGCCTCCATCCACTAATGGCCCTGGGTTGCCCAAAACTTCCCTATGGCTCTTCGACCTTCAGAAGTCTTCAAATGGCTTTGAAAATCCTTTCATTTATCGCAATATGATTAGTCTGAAGGGAATATTATTAGGAATATTATAGGGAATATTCTAAGGAATATTCTAGGAATATTCTCTAGAATATTCATTTTTTTAATTTCCAAAAACACAGTCAAACCTGGTCAAAAGCCAAAAAGTGGAGTTTACTAAACTTTTCAAATTGCGATAACTTATTCATACGGTGTCAATTTTTCAAAATGTTCATGGCACCACAATCATGAAGACGAGATCTATTTGTTCGCTCAAGTTTTACACACTTTCGAACACTTTGAAATTTGAGATATCATTTAGGTCCTTGATCAATATCTGATCAGTTAAGGATGCTCAACCATGGTTTAATGTCACGTTGTGATAAGGATTGCCTCAATAAGAAAATTTACCATGGTCAACCATGGCAAACCATGTTTATTTTAGTGTTTATAATATTTATCTTTGGGTTTATATACCTTGGGTTTATAATTTTAGTCCCTTGGGTTAATATTATTCACATGGGTTTAATGTTATTCCCTTGGGTTGATAATAACTCATGGTTTTGGTATAATCCCTTCGGTTTATTATTAACTTGGGTTCATAATATCAATACCTTAGGTTTATTATTCCCTTGGATTCATAATATCAATGATGTTAAATCATAGCCAACCTTTGTCAACCATGGTCAACTATGGTCGAACATCGCATTGTGACAAAGATTGTCTGGATATGAAAATGAATCATGGTCAACCATGGTTCCCTTAGGTACCCATAATTTTCAGATTGGAAAGAACAAATGAACAATGGTAACATCAAACCAATCATTGGAGTCCTAGGACCTAGCCTTCCCAGACTTAGAGAGGGATCTCTTTATGTTTGCTTCTAAAGGTTTTAACTTGTTTGATTTTATGGTTTAGATTTTTACGCTAGTTATAGGGTTCAAGTTTTGCTTGATTTTTCTATTTAGTTGGATAGGTTCTTAAGAAAAAATAGGTAGATTAAGATAGAAATCAATCCATTGGGCTACGGGGTCTGGAAAGGCGTTGAAAAGTGAAAAATGAGTCAAGGATAGTTCATAGGGCAAGTTGGCAAGGCCAGATGGACCTTAGTAGGTCTGGGGGGAGTCAAATAACATGGAGTTGTGTAAGTAGTGAGCTAAGGGGCAATCAAGGATCCTTTAAGAAACTAATAAAATGAGGAAAATCTTTTAATATGATAGCATAACAAATTTTAAGAGCAGTAAAGGATTCTTCAATATCAACTAGGTTGAGCAGTTCTTAAAAAATAATAGATAAGTGAGCTAAGAGAGTAGTGAAGGATTCTCTAAAAATTTCTTGCAAATAGATAGAAATTTAACATAACGTCTTAGTAATACTAAAGAGAATTCAAGGATTCTTTAGCAAAACTATGAGGAAGAAAACATAGAAATCAGAGGATGTAGACGAAGCAGGGTGCCCAAGCCATATCCTACTCTAAAATTTATATCCCATGATCAAAGAAACATATTGAGGAACTGAAGAAAACAAATAAAAATATGGAAAACATCACCATATCACCAAGCTTAATGAATCCTAGGAGTGAGCTTGATCCATGGAAGCACAATCGAACACCATGACAAGGTACCAAGGCCAATTTCACAAATAAACTTAGAGTCTCTTTCATATTATGTTTAGAAACCAACCAACAAAATACAATAAGACCTCCATGATTTATTTAACCAGAAAATGAGGAGGTGGAAATCCTAAGAGGTTTCTAGAAGCCATAAATACACCATAAATTCCATTTATGTCCAAAGAGCCTATGCAAGTCCCAAGGCACATAATTACTATTGCAAAAAAATAAATATAACCTAAACATAACTCCTTAATCAAATCTGAAACAATTTTCCCAAAAAGTCTTAAAAATATCCTTCAGTGTGTTTTGTTGACTTTTTTGCAAGGGGACATCTTCATTGGCCTGAAAGCGCAGTGCCTACACATGAAAACTTGGACCATTTGTAGCCAAGTTTTGATGGACTTCCTGATGTCGGAATTGGCTCTGTGATGGCTTGTTGGAAAGCATGTTGAGTCTACCTTCCAAACCTTCCTTTGGTTTTCTTATTGGGCCTAACTAATCTACTCGAAAATTAAATATCCCAAGGCTTTTCTAGGCGCAGCGCCAGTCCTAAAAACTAGGAAGGAAGGTGGAAAATGACATGTTTTTTAGCCTTTTGAGGGACCAAAAAATGCTCCAAATGCCCTGCAATTTGGTCAGGATGATGTACTTGAGCTGAGGATTTCAAAAATGCAATTTTTTTCCTCATTAGGATGCCTGAGATGAAAATGTAGCGCCAAGGGTGTTGCGCCTTCAGGCCTTAAAATTAGCAAAAAGCCAAAAATTCTCAAAAATTTCCCAAAATTGGTGGATATCTTCCTTATGGGGTTTGGGATGTCTGTAGAGAAGATTCAGCCAAGATTCCAAGGTTTTCTTGGTATTTTTCCTCCTTGAGTAATTTTATTTCTGCAAGGGCTCGTTTGAGCTTAGCCTTTGCAATTTGATTTTGCAATGCATAGTGCTTGGTGATCTTATTTTAGAGGTCAAGGTCCCTCTTTTCCTTATTTAGATGCTTGTTTTCATTCTTATAATAGTCAATGTTATACATTTCCATGCCAAGGAATATTTGTAGATCCCTAATTTTTGCATCTTTTCTTTGGAGTAGTATGCTAGTGGCCCTCTCCTTATCTTCATTTTCACTGTCAAGGTAAAGGATGTCAAATTATTGTTTAAGATCATGATTAACTTTCTTACCTTCCTTCACCTTTTTTTTCCTTTATCCAACTACTTGGTAGAAGTGGAAGGCATGGCCCTTTGCCTTTTAGAGGCAACAAACACATGCCTTTCTCCTCTTTGATATGTCAATGGCAGAGGTTTGATTGTGATCATCTTGGTGTCTTCATCATGGCTGCCATCATTTGTTTCCATGTATTCCTCTTCATTACCTTGACTAGTGCTAACCTCATTACCTTCAACATCAACCTCACTATTGGCCTCCTCACTGATTTTTGCACTTTCATTTTTCTCCTCATTGTAGTTGCTTGCCTCATCATTGCTATGATCTTCATTTCCACTATCATCCTCTTCATTTTCTTCATTTCTTTCATGACTGTCATGACTATTGTGATGACTGTATTCTTGCTCACTAATGCTTGTTTCATTATTGTATATGCTATCTTCAGCCTCTTGATCTTCAACGTCATCATTATCATCTATTTATTTGTCACTTGCTTGTTCACTGCCAACTCCCGTCTTGATCTGATGCATTGGGAGAGCGTGAGGAAGGGAGGATTTATTGAGGAGAGGATACTTGTGTAGATGATGAGGCGTGATCAATAGGAGGTGATGGAGGAGTAGAGGTACGAGGATGAGATGATGAGGGTAAATTTGGCTAATGATGGGGCTGTGGATTTGTGAATACTTCATGAGCAATGAACACCCATGGTATGCCTTTTTGTCTCCAACTGATGTAGCACAACTATTATCATCAAGGAGTGATGGAACAAACTTTGCATTTGCTGGGAATAGTTCCTCATTTCGACAACAGAAGACATCTTGTCAATACTCCTATAGAGGTAGTAGGGTAAGTGAAGCATCTTGACCCTAGTGAACTGCATGAGCAATCTTATATGATAGGAGTAGATTCTAGAGTACCTTCCCTCATAGGTAAAATATTTCATCATGAATCTCATCAAGGGTGCATACCTCTCCAGCAAGTGTGAAAAAGGGAAAATAGATTTGCAGCCTTGTTTGTACCTAGGTTTGAGAAATGGCTCATAGTAGCTCATGTCCCTTTTCTCTTTTGAACCATTTTTCACCAACATCAGGTATTCTAGTGGCACTAGAAATGGCATCTAATGATATCTAAAATTCTAACCCTACAAGATTTACTTTTTTATTGTGTAGGTTGAGGATAAACAAGCTAGTGAGCTTAGGGTGACTTTGCACCTGTTGGAATTTTTCACAAAACTAAAAGCACCCTACATTTCGAAAAGATGTGATAATTATATGAAAGGATTTAAGCTCCAAAGTGTCTTGCGGTTCAAACCTATTAACATTCCCACCTTTGTGCTTCTGCCTCATAGGCACTTGGCCTCCTTCAATGCTAACACTCCCTCCTTCTCCTGACATTTTGACTTCCGCTGCCTTTAAACAAATCCTAGCTCTGTTTGTGAAACTTGATATGAGGACTGATTTGGGATGATGGTGAAAAGCAACCTTTGCAAGTGAGTGATAGCAAGGTGTAAGTGTATGACTGAGCTCTTTAAGCCTTGATGAATGGTTAAATCCAACTTACTGTAATTACCCTACCTCACACCCTTCTTGACTGATAAATTCTTGCTTGGAGATTAAAACAAGGTTTTTGTCATGAAGACTTAGGGTTTCTAGTCATTAGGGTTTGGTCAATTCCCTTAATCATGAAATCATTAAATTCACTAAAGGATAAGAAAAAAAATCCACCTACCAACTTTCAATGTCTTTGCAGGTCCTTAGATGCAGCTTGGAGGAGTACTTTTATCGTTTTTTGGCAATTTGAAGGTGTAGGAACGACTTCTAGTGAAGGCGCAATGCCTGCATGCACATTTGGGTCCCTTCTGCCCAACGCGCAACACCTACATGTGTTCCTGGGTGTCAGGTCTCCTGGGCGCAGCGCCTAAACACATTTTCTGCCTGTCAGGCCTCCTAGGTGCAGCACCTAAACACATTTTCTACCTGTTCGGCCTCCTTGGCATAGCGCGTAAACGCATTTAGGGCCTGTTGGGCTCCCCAACGCGTAGCGCTGAACGTGTTTCTCTGTCTATCAGGCCTGTCCTGGGTGAATGGGTAGTGCCTGCATGAACGTGTAGCAAGTTTCCCTGAATGTGCAGCGCAATGTAAATTTACATTGGAAAACCTCTCGCATGTGTAGCTCTAGGAACTAAACATGTATCACCTATACGAACGTGCAACGACGGTAAAAATCACTCAAATTTTCACTAAAAACTCAGATTTTTCTCCTTGAAGGTTTTTTATTCTTTTGCAGGTGAATAATGAGCCAAGTGACAAACAAAATGACCCTTTATAGCCTTGGAGAAATAAATTTAACCTTTGTAGACCCACTTTCTAATGTTTTTAGTCCCTTTCTCACTTTTACTGATATTATTTTTAACCTGTTGCAGTAGGTGGCTTAAAAACATTCAAATGGCCTTTTTCCCTTCTAACCATTTTTCTTTGTTTGCTCTTCAGGTTGCTGACATGGTGAAATTTGACTCCCTTTGGCCTATTTATGCCTTTAACACTCTGTTCTGTAGATGTTTGTTTGAGTCACATAATTTACTATGTTTTGGCTTGTTCATGTCTTTTAGTCACTTTTATTCCATAAGTGTCATGAAAACCTTAAAGTGACCCTCTTCGCTTTGATTTTTGGAACATGTTAAATTTACTTTGACAACCTTAGGCACTTGCATAGTGGTAGTACCTTTAAAAATTTTATGTTCTTACCTTGGATATAAAAATACCTTGTGCTTGATGGGTGACTGAAAAAACTTGTTCCATCCTTCTCATTGATCCTTAGGCATGATAAATCCACCTTTGACAAGCACCATAGTATTCACAATAATGTATGTTATCTCCTCTTTAGCCACTTCTGATTTCTAGGTGCCATGACATACTGATTTAGCCCTTTCTGATGTTCTTGGATTTTGACATATTTAGTCACACTATAGCAACCTTATAATCAGTTTTTCTTTCCATCTTGGAGCTAAAACCTATGTTTTTATCCCTTTGATTATTGAGGGTAAAAGACTGAAATGGGAGCTTGACCTTCCTTATGCTGATACCCTTTGCATCTTCTTTCCTTTGAAATAGTGAGGAATCTCACCTTGGGAAACTCTAGATGTCACTTACAATAGTCCCTTCAAATCCTCCTTCTGTTTTCATCACGGAGGTCTAACATCTTCACTTTACCTCCTTTTCCTATCTTTCCAAAACCTTAGGTTTCTTTAGGAATAATTTTTTTCATGTCTTATTACCATGAGTTGTCTTTATCTAGGATTAGACCTCCTACCTCGTGAAATTTCTATTGATGGATCTCTTTAGCACTCCTGCACAAGTGTCAAAATCTTAGCATTCAAAAACTTGAATTTTGATGAGGTAGTCTTCTTTGGGGACTTCTAGATCTTCTTTGAATAACCATGTCTCAATATTCCAACACATTTGAGTCGGCCTTTTGCATAAGCAAAACAATATTCGGAACACCAATGGTGACCTTATAACTTATGAAACCCTAATTGACTTGGTGGGAGGAGTCTTTGACCTCGCCTTTGATTGAAATTGGTTTTAGAGTATTTAAGTGTAAAAACAAAGTTTCTGACAAACTGATATATTGAAGATCCAAAATCCAATGTACTTGATTTATCTAAAGAGCATACAGAGATAGTTTTGAGACCATAAATGCTTGAGGCACCTCGTGAATATTAGAAGGAGAAGGCTATTTGGCAATCCTAGATGGAAAGTGGAGGGGTTAGGCAAAGTTAAAACAGAGTGCTGAGGTTATGGATGGGAAAATAGGATAAAGATGAATGGAATGAGCCCATTAGGGGTCTTTTAGGAGTGGTAGTTTAACCATAGGATGGCAGAGTAGTTAAATACTGAAAATTTTGTTTTAAGGATAATGAAGTCTATGAGATTTCTAAAACTCACAATATTCATGAATCTTGTTCTTAGAAATCTAGAAATGATATTTAGTCATCCACAGATAGTAAAAATTACTGGTGACTAACAGGTACAATGTTGCATTATGACAAGGATTGTCTCAATATGGAAATTAACTATGATCAACCATTGTTAAACATATTTATTTGAAGGTTTATATACCTTGGGTTTATCATTTTTATCCATTGGGTTTATTCTTCCCTTAGATTTATAATACCAATCCCTTGGGTTTATTTATCTAAGAGTTCATATTTATAGGGTTTAATATTATCTCCTTCGGTTTATAATTATTTAGGTTTTTGGTATTAATCCCCCATGTTTATAATATCAATCATGGTCAACCATGTTTTATAAATTTAATTGTGGTCAAGCATGATCCAACATCGCATTGTGACTAATATTGTCTTAGTATGAGAATCAACCAAGTTCAACCATGTTCCAATGTTGCATTGTGACAAAGGTTCTCTCGATTTGAAAATCAATCATGGTCAAGCATGTTCAGCCATGGTCCAACATCACATTTTGAAGAGACTTGTCACAATATGAAAATAAATCATGTACAACCACTATCAACCATATTTATTTTAGGGTTCATATTCATAGGGTTTAATATATTCCCTTGGGTTTAATATTATTCTATTGGGTTTATAATGTTTGGATTTTTAGTATCAATAATATCAATAATCCCTCGATTTTTTAATATTAATATAAAAGGCCCATAATAATTATGTCTCGGTTTAACATTATTCCCTTAGACTTGTAATATTACTCCGTAAAGTTTATAGTATAAATCCCTCGAATTTAATATATAATAATATACTAATATTTAAGTGAATATTTATTAATACAATATAGAAATAATTAACATCTTAATATTTAATATTAAAGTTTTTAATATATATTTTATAAGTTGCCTTATACTATGAGTTGTTTTTATTGTTTTTTTTTTATTATAAATTAATAATTTTTAATAATAATATTATTAATATTATTAATTTCTATTTATATGAATGAATAAATAATTAATAACATAACCTTTGTATTCATTTTTATTATTTTAATAATTATTATTATTAATAATCATTATAAAAATAATAATTATTAGTAATTTTTTTTAATTATTTTTATTTTAGTAATTATTACAGTAATATTAATAATTATTAATATTAATATTAATATTATATTTTTATTGCTATTAATCATTATCAATATTAAATTTAATTTTAATAATATTAATATAATTAATTTTATAATTATAATTATAATCGTAATATTGATATTAACTTTAATAGCAGTTACTATAATAAATTTATAATTATAATTTATATTGCTATTTTTTAATAATATTAATATTAATTTTTAATATGAAATACCACTATTGATATTTATCAACCACATATTTTAATGTGATTGTGCTACTAACTATAGAATACAGTACAAATTTCCAGAATACATCCTTCGAAGCATGCCTCTACATATCTGGCTACTTTGCACATAAATTTCTAGCGGCTATTTACGATTGTATTGATCGAATTTTGGATTTTACATTATGTTAGAAGCTACAGCAATGAAAACATGTCTCGCAACATATTATGTTCGACCTCCGTGGGTGTTAATTGTTCTTCAATTCGAGATCTTGATTCATATGATTTTTTAAGACCCCCATGAATGGCTAGTTTTGACGGTTGACAAAGTAAACATATCTTTCATTAACATGGTTGATTGAAATGAATATCTACCAAGATTAATAATATCATATTATAATTCAACTGAATAAAATGAATGCTATTTACTAAATTAGGTAAACAAAATTCACTAAAAAAAAATTGAGGAGTATATATCTTACAAATGCTTCCAACATATTATGCTTTCAAAAAATTTAAAAAATTATATGTTTAGTCATTATATTCAAAATTTTAAACAGTTCCATTAAATATTTTTTTCACAATAATATTTTCTTTAGTTATTTCGAATAGTAATCTCTCTTTTCTAACATAGTATAGACCTCTCATATCTAAGATAATCTAGAAATAATGATGAAAAAATGCATCTAATTTATTAGTATTATAGAAATTAAATTAGTATTATAGGCATTAGATGTAAAAGTAAAATATAATAATATGAGTTACAAAATTCAAGTTGTAGTCCAATCTAGAAATTGAGATAATGTCTCAATAATCTAGAAATAATAAAGAGAAAAATGCATCTAATTTATTAGTATTGTATGCAAGACACATAAAAGTAAAATCTAATAGTACGAGTCACAAAACTCAAAGTTGTAGTTCACTGTCGAGATTGAGATATATGTTTTACTTTATAAATAGTTCATGTGAAATTAGAAAATGTAAATTCCATTTACAAACATTGAGACCACTCCTAGAAGGTCTTCTTGCATATATCTACAAACACATAGAGACTCTTCTTGAAATGCAAAAACAAAGCTATCCTATTTAGGATTGAATTATTAATGCATAGCCTTTATTGCATGCTCATTTTTTATAATAGTTAATCAATTTTATGTATCAAGGAAACATTTTTAAATGTTACAAAACAATATATGAAATAAGGAAAATTCAATCATAAAATGTCAAAATGTTATTTAACATAGTTTAGGAATTAAGTGCTTATAAAAATTTGTTGATGGAAATGAAAATGTTCTGATCATGATCATAAATAAAAGGTCGAAACTATCTCAAGGTTTATATGTTATGTTATCTCGATTTTCATCATCAACATCAGTGTATTGAGTCATGATATATGCATTATCACTATTAGCACTGTCCTTTGGAATATCCCTAATCAATACATTCACATTGATGTGAAGTGTGGATGTAGAAAATGATTCTAAAATTTACTTTTATAAAGTTGGACTAATGCACTTAAAATATGGGGATCCTCTCATAATATCTTTGAAGTGGTTGTCTTCCTCTCCGAACATTTCAACTACAAGTGAGAACTACAATGAGTGCGAGCTAATTTTCCAATTTTCTAGATCCTAAATAGTTTCTTTTCTTACTTAAAAAACAAAACAATGAATACACTAGTGACCTAATTTTTCACACAAAATAATATTATATTAATATAAAAATTTACATGTAACAATTTGCAAACAAACATACAAAGTATAAATAATTACTATATCCTATATACCTCACTCAACAACTTGATTAAAAATGTTTGCAGTTGAGGTGTCTAATATACATAGAGAAACCGCCATTGAGCAAGAGTGACCACTAGATGGTGCATATATCGTATCACACTAGTTGTAGTGAATCATAGCCAGTGTCTTTTCCATATTATATTGATCGTATTAGTAATTGGTATTGTATCTAGGATTAAGATACATTATCTCCATACAATTATATAGTCCCTACATGATATATCTATGATGGCGGGCATCTTCGGTGGCTAGCCCAGTCTATACCAAGACCTTCGTTCTTTTAGATTTTACCTATAAAATTATATCTCATCTTTTTTCTCCCTTTAGACTTCGTAAATACCTCTTCAATTATAGAATAAAAATCTCCCCCTTATATTTTGAGGGATCTCTACTAATTATAGCGACAAAAACCTTTACAAGTGTTGGTCAATTTTCTCATGGTTCAGCCTTCTGTTATCAGTGCTTCCAAAATTTTCTTTCACTCTGCCCTCAGATTTGAAGTATTTAAATTTTCGTGGACCCTTCATAGATCCCAAGGAAGTGGGTGCCAATTGAGCATGTCGGGGGGTCAAAATAAATCTGGTCGTGCGCCAATCACCTATGAGTCATGACCTCACTTCAGACTACTGGGTTTTTGGGATTTGGTACCATTAAATTTCCTTCACAAAATAAAAGGGTCCACTTTCCCGACCCCAACAGAATTGACGAATGAGTGCTCCGGTCATTGAACACAAAAATACTTCAACTCTCTAATCCTTATTAAACTCTCAGGACTTTTTGGGTCAGGTCTTCACTCCCGAGATCACTTCAAGGAACCTACTATTACTAAATCATCAAGATATCATACCCTCACACTTGTTATCATTTGACAGTGGGAAAATATTTTATTATTCTCAAGGATAATTCCACGGTCTTGGATCCTCTTTGGTTCTTCCCTTCTTAATTTATTCCTAGTGACCATCGTGCGCCATTTTGATAATCGCATGTTGTCAATATGCTTCAAGTTTGAAACCACTGATACATGCATAACATCATGGAATTCTAATAACTTGGGATTTGTTCCTTTGTGGAATTAACACTGCTCCTTCATTGATGAAATCATTGAGTCTTTTAGACGAGACATGGGACACAACTCATGCACCCAATCACTTCCTATTTAGAGAAGAGATTATAAATGAACGGTGACCCATATACACACATATTTTCCTTCCTTCATTTTGGTCGCTTATCATGTGTAATTGCAGAGATCATCACATGGTTCTACTTGCTAATTATTAACAAAATAAATTGTGACCTATAGAGACCCTACTCATAAATATTATACATTATTACAGAGATAGATTTAAACAACATATTGATTCCTTAACTAGAGAATATATACATAAACACTTACATAATTCCTTCCCAATTCTTTCTCAAAATGAACTTGGGATCCTCTTTCTCCTTAATCCTCTAATTCTAGGATAAATTTTCCTACTACTATTGCACACACATTTCACATATACAATACACTGGCTAGAAAAAAAATCTCAACAAAATCATTAGAACAGGGACGTCTGTCGAGAGCCTAAAACTACCAGATACCTACTCCTACACTTGTTGCATCTACAAAGGCCCACTTGCCCTGTAATAAAAAAAAATAGAAAATCAACAAAATTTCAATAATACACATGGAAAATTTACAACCTACAGAATGTATAGTTTATATATTGAAAATTATTTCCCCGGCAAAAAAAAATGTGACCCCTCTATCTAAAAAAATGTGGAGTTGATGCTCCAGCATCAAACTCCCCAGGAAGAAAATTTTGGCCTCATAGTTAAATACCTTCAATATGAAAAGTACTCCAGGGTCTCAAACAAAGTGTTACAGTTACCCACTTAATATACCTTGCTAGGTAGATTTTGCATTTAGTTCTTCTGTATCTCATACCTTACTTTGTAGATTACCATATTATCGATCATCTCAGTGCTCTAGTATTGACTTCTTTCTACCAGGATCCCAAGTTTCTCTTTGTTGTGCTCCACTTTCCTTGTTGAGACAATCTTGTATATTCAACCTTTTCTTTTTGACTTCCCTTTGCTTTCCACATTCCCAGATTGTGTTTTGTATCTGTCTCATCCTATACATGTTACTGCAATCCTGTCCAGTTAGCCAAGCAATGAATTTAATTATCATTTCCTCATCACTCTACCATTTTACATGTACCTCCTTCATCAACATCATGATTTCCTCAACATGTATATCTAGTCTACAGTTTTGTTGGTACATGTTGTTAACACCACTCATCCTCATTAGTGTGTACGTATGATCTAAATTTCCACCTCATAATATGACCTCCATTTTTCGATATAGTCATAATAGCAAATGAAATATAGAATTCGAAAAGGATGCAACCGTTCTATTACTATTTTCTACCCTGTACGCCCTAGTTGCAAATGAAACAAATTTTCCCAAGACACGCTAATCTCATCTCTCTTACCCTGTCCTTCTGCAGCAAGAACTCTTCATATCATCTATAATTCTTCTTTTGCTCACGATATCTTCAACAGTGTGTTTTTCATCACCCTACAACTCTAATACTTTGTCCATTTCAGATCCCCTCAATTGTTTTTATACACACTCTATGCATCCTTCTCCAATTATGGGATGTGTCAACCAATACTCTAGAGAATTAAAATCTTTTTCATACCATGGAAACATATTATTTGTAAATTGTTTTCCATCTTCCTTGTAGGTGTCTTCACATTCGAGCTCTTTATTTTCATTCTTCTCTCTAACAGCGTTCCAGTTATTATTTTTCACTATATTTGTGGCTATAAGCCAACCTCATAACTCCTTCCATATTTTCTTGCTTTTATTTTTGTAAATACACATCTTCATATTCATTCTTTTGGGCCTCCTATCTGTTTCAATCACCAACACAATTCATACATAAATTGTCAGCGTGAGGCTTCCTTTCATCTTTTGTTGTTAGCAATCCTTCTCTTGGAGCATACGCCTTCTTCCTCCGTTTAATTATAACATAGCATCCTCTTCTTCCGCATGGATGCTTAGTACTATTACTGACTCTTGGAAATTCCTTGCACGTCATTCTTCCTTGTCTGTCTTCACGGAAGAAAATTAATTCTCCCCTCTTGCGTCTGAGAAGTTGTCGCATCCTACCTTGAGGACTTTCCACCATTTTCTATATCAAATTTTCGTCCGTAGAATAACTTAGTACGCGGGTCACATCTCCCACGTATCTAATTTTTTATTTTTATTCTTATATACAACAGGCGTACATTTTTCTCCCCATATTTTATGGAGTTACTACCATGAAATTACAGTATGCTTATGAAATTCTTGAAATAGCTCATATATATAATTTACTTTGTATATCCATGAATGTATTCCTATTCCAGATGTAGTTATAGTTCCATAATCCATTCGGATTTCTAATTTCCACTTTGCACCTTCAATAAGCCATGCATAAGTAAAGGGATATATCTTTGGTTCAAACCCATTATCATATACTATACATCACTAGTGATTTAATTTCTTCAATTATGATATTTTTTGTCATATGAGTTACTTACTTATTCTTATTTCAATGTCTAAAAGATCACTTCCTTGTGTTTGTGACTTGGACTCATTTAATTGGAGTTTAAGGTTATTTGCTTCTTAACGTTATCGTAAACATCTTAGTTAACACTTACCTTATGATTTATCATATGCTCCAAGTATTACCTCTATTAACTTTTTTTAAATAATAACCTTAAAACTATTCACTATTGAATTGATTTGGGTTGCAATTCCTTTTATAATTAATGCCCTACACACAAATTCAAATTATACCATACATCTTACACCTCGAGTTATATAGACACAAACACAATACATGATGGAATGGTTATCAATTCACAACATTAAATGTTACAGAGCACATTTTTTTTTTTTTTTGCGTCATGTATTCAATTATAATTTTGTTTCCAATACCAACATGTTGAGTTATTGGGAACCATCAAACCGATAGCATTATGCCATGAAATCCAAGCAATGTGACCATCACATGGATTGTCATTATCACTTGTACAAACAATCTTGGAACCATAACCTTGATTTGACTCCCTCTAGGAGCTTACCAAACCCTAGCATTTCATTCAACTTGGCGATTACCCATATGATTTTGTTCCTTTTCCTTTCAGGTCTCTCCACCAGTTCATCAAGAACACTAGCTGGTGTGCACCCCTATATTTCCTATGACAACATTATGGAAGTTGCATGACAGGTGTGTGCCTCCATTTTCTATGTTTCCCGACGGTCTGTTTTTCTCTGCTATCATAATGTGTTTCCAGTTATGTATTTTTTATCTTTTTGATGTGACTTCTAACTTCTACCGGTATGTGTTTCTCCAGGTAGTTACACACTCATTAGGTTTCTACACCAGCACAACCCTACTTGAAACTTACTTCTATGCTTTTTTGCGAGTATTGGCCCCACTGCTGAAAAGAATTGAAAAACGGAAACGTAAACTAGAGCAGAGAATTGCTCATCTCAATATTACCAAATAGTTAAATAGGAATACATTAGAAACATCAACAATAAATTACTAAAGTAAACTGAAGTAAAACTAAACTTCCTATGACACCTAGTAGACAATACATTAAATGTAATGAATCCTAACTGAACCTAATGGACAGTGAGATTAATATCTCAACATCCCCTCCTAATCTCAGTTGTTACATGTGGAGGCACTAACAATGCCTAATTTCTCTCTTTGAAATTCAAATACATTCTTTCCCAATGGCTTTGTGAAAATATCTGCAAGCTGATCTTTGGAACCACAAAAGGAAAATTTGAAGAAATAATGGCCTCTTCAAGTTCTTTGCCACAAACACCAAATCTTATTGGAAAAAATTATGAATTTTGGAATTTGAGAATGAAGACTTTTTTAAAGCACAAGATTGTTGGGACATGCTTCTCATTGCTTATGTAGAGCCGACCCAAGAAGCATGGGCAGCCATGACCAATAATCAGAGAAATGCAGCTATTGAACTCAGAAAGAAGGAGCACAGAGCCAAATGTTGGATACGAAATTCAGTTGATGATTCTATTTTTGACAAAATAACAGGTGCGACAACAGTAAAATAATGTTGGGATATTTTGCAAGCTACGTATCAAGGAAATGATACAGTAAAGACCGTTAAACTGCAAACATTGAGAGCTCAGTTTCAAACTCTAAAGATGGCTGACACTAAGAATGTGGATCAGTTCATGACTAGAGTCATGGGAATAGTGCATGAAATCAAACTCATTGGCGAAACCATTACATATCATAAAGTTGTTGAAAAAGTTCTTCGAAGTCTACTAAAGAAATATGACATGATTTTCACAGCCATTTTGGAATCCAAAGATTTTAAAACTTTCTCAGTAGAACAATTGACTGGATCACTTTTGGCACATGAAACAAGACTCAATCTGACAGAAGATTCCACGGAACAAGCCTTCAAAGCACACCTCTCATTTGACAGAGGTAGAGGCAGAGGATATAGAGGCAGCAACAAGCGAGGCAGAGGTCGAGGCAATGGTAGATCTTATCATCATCATGCAACAGAGCTGTGGAGACCTCCACAAAACCGAAATCAGAGTGGAAAACTCTTGAAAGTACTCAAATCAGACAGAGGAAGAGAATACACCTCAAATGAATTAAAAAAAAATTGTCGACAACAAGGTATCGTAATGCAGTACACAACCAGATACACTCCACAGCAAAATGGAGTAGCAGAAAGAAAGAATCAGTCGATCATGAACATGGTGAGATGCATGTTACGGGAGAAGAAGTTGACAAATAACTATTGGGATGAAGCAGTGTCGATAGCAGTGTATGTTCTTAACAGATCTCCAACATCCAGCCTACAAGATAAAATACCTCAAGAAGCATGGGATGGAAACAAGGTAAATGTGTCACACTTTAGGATTTTTGGATCAGTAGATTTTTCTCATGTTCCTGAAAAACTAAGAAAAAGCTTAATGATAGAAGTGAGAAATGCATATTTGTAGGTTACAGTGAGCAGTCGAAAGCCTATAGACTTTGTAACCCCATTTCCAAAAAGTTCATTATAAGCAGATATGTGAAATTTTTCGAAAATAAATCTTGGTTTGAAAATGTAGATGAAACTTCAAATCAGCCTTTTTATCTACCACAGACTCCAAGATTCCAGGTTCAATAACACCCAGCACATTCTGAAAATGGAACATCATCAAACACTGATTCGACCAGTGATCAAACATCTTCAGAAGAGGGACAGAAAACAAGAAGTATTAGAGAGATATATGAACAGAAGCATGAATCTGAACAACAGAATATGTTTGCATTCATTTCAACTCAGCCGACTTATTTTGAAGTAGCAGTTAAAGAAAAGCATTGGGTCGAAGCAATGAACCAAGAAATTGTTGCCATAGAGAAAAATTAGACTTGGGAATTAGCTGATCTCCCAAGAGACAAAACAAAAATTGGTGTAAAATGGGTATACAAGACCAAGCTAAATGAAAAAGGAAAATTTGAGAAACATAAGGCAAGGTTGGTTGCCAAAGATTCTCACAACAGTTTGGTGTCGACTATGGTGAAACATTTTCTCCAGTAGCAAGGTTAGACACTGTCAAAACCATTTTGTCCCCAACAGCTCAACACAAATGGAAAGTCTATTAGCTGGATGTAAAATCTGCCTTCCTAAATGGTGTATTACAGGAAGAATTTTATTTAGAGCAGCCTCCAGGTTTTCAATTAAAAGGAAAAAAGCATAAAGTATATAGATTGAAGAAAGCTTTATATGGTTTGAAACAAGCTCCAAGAGCTTGGTATAGTCACATCGACACCTATCTCATCAAAAGTGGTTTTTCCAGAAGCAGCCATGAACCCACTTTGTATACCAAATCTCGTGAAGGTAAAATTCTTATCGTATGCCTTTATGTAGATGATCTTCTTTATACAGGAAATATGATGTTAGAATATTTCAAAGCAGCAATGCAAGCAGACTTTGTTATGACAGATCTAGGAGTCATGAAATATTTCCTAGGAATTGAAATTCACCAATATGATAATTGAATTTTTGTTGGTAAAAAAAAATATGCCACTGATATCATTCAAAAGTTCAGAATGACCAATTGAAAAATAGCTGATACACCAATAGCTCAAGGTACCAAACTCAACAAAGAAGATGTAGCACCATCTGTTGATCCCAAATTGTATAAAAGCCTAGTTGGTAGTTTGTTGTATCTAACTGAAACTAGACCAAATATTATGTTTGCAGCAAGTTTTGTCTCCAGGTTTATGCAGTCACCAAAGCTTACTCATTGGCAGGTTGCAAAAAGGATCTTAAGGTATATTGCAGGGACCATAGACTATGGTTTGTTTTATACACATTCTGAAAATTGTTCACTTTCAGGTTATACAGACATCGATTATGCAGGGAGTTTAGATGATCGCAAAAGTACCTCAGGGTATGTTTTTCATCTAGGAACAAATATGATTTCATGGGCATCCAAGAAACAGTCAATCGTTTCAATATCTTCTACAGAGGCAGAATATGTAGCGACAAATTCAGCAGCTTGTCAAGTAGTATGGTTGAGAAGATTATTGAAAGACATTTTAGATATTCAGAAGGAGCCAACTCCAATTTACTGTGATAATAGTTCAGCAATTTCTTTATCAAAAAATAATGTTTTTCACAAAAATAGCAAGCACATTGACACACGCTTTCATTTCATTCATGAACTTGTCAATGATGGGGACATCACACTTTCCTTTTGTGGTTCCAAAGATCAGCTTGCAGATATTTTCACGAAGCCATTGGGAAAGAATGTATTTGAATTTCAAAGAGAGAAATTAGGCATTGTTAGTGCCTCCACTTGTAACAACTAAGATTAGGAGGGGATGTTGAGATATTAATCTCACTGTCTGTTAGGTTCAGTTAGGATTCATTACATTTAATGTATTGTCTACTAGGTGTCATGGGCAGTTTAGTTTTACTTCAGTTCACTTCAGTCATCTTGGTTTGACAATGTAGATGAAACTTCAAATCAGCCTTTTGTAAATCTCCTCTAAATTTTTTTAAATCTCTTTAAAGACTTAAAAAAAAATCCCTTAAAAACCTTATTTTAAATTTTCTCTTCAAAATTAAAAAAAAAAAAAAAACCTTCACGTTCACCAAATGCTCTTTATAAAAACCTTTGAACAAATTTCAAGTTTTTTTTATAAAAAAAAACTTCTTTATAAAAAGGGCTTTCACCTTTTTAAAGTCAATACCTCAACACGTTGAATGCCATTCACTTGCTTTAAAATCGACACATCGAAAATGAGGTTTCCCTTTGAATCGATTTTAAAAATCGTTATATAAAGGATTGACCTTTTATAATTTGAATGTTTTATAGCAAAAAAATTCACATGCGTAACAAAAACTGACATTCACCTTAACACAGATGCATTAATTTTTCTACTTATAAACTGGTGCAGTCCCGAGGGGAATAGTCACACCAATTTCAAAACAATGCAAGGCATGAAACTAGCGGGGGTATGGTGTGTATTCTCGCGCCAATCCTTTATTTTGGCGCATTGGCACGAGTATGGGCTTCACAGTTGCACCAATCAACTGCTCCTCTCTTCTGCTCCTTCATGGCTCTATTGCTGCTCTCCGGGGAGGCTTATGCAAGCTCGCTATGATACCATGAAAAGAATTGAAAAACTGAAACGTAAACTGGAGCAGATAATTTCTCATCTCAATATTACCAAATAGTTAAATAGGAATACATTGGAAACATCAACAATAAATTACTGAAGTAAACTGAAGTAAAAATAAACTACCTATGACACCTAGCAGAGAATACATTAAATGTAATGAATCGTAACTGAACCTAACGGACAATGAGATTAATATCTCAACAACTGTTTAATTTATTTCTCCCAAGAGGATAGCTGGTGAATGTTAAATCTTACATGGATCACCCATTTCCTCCTGGTAGAGGCGGTTCAACTGCTATGGAGGCTAGGTAGGACCGAGAATTGTTAACTTTATGAGTTCATTTTACTGCAGTAATTATATTTTGAATTTGAAGGATTACTAGCTCTCCGTGTTCATTAGTCCGCAACCTCCAAGTGAAATCTTAAAGTTGTAAATATTGTGGTTCTTAATTGGAGGAAATAGTTCACGTTTACTAAGATTGGAAATTTATCCTCCCATGTAGTCTCCTCCTTCAGTAAGTAATTATTTCTAGCTTTGTTTGTTGGCTAAGCCCAACCCCTAGTTACACTTTATTATCATTTTATGTTGGGGTCTGTTATGTTTTTCCACCATTTATAATTTTGGGGTTTGCACCCACACATATTTTAGAGTCTATGCACATATCAAGGATACCACTGTGGAGATTCTCTTACGTAATGGTGCAGTGAAGTAACCAGGGCATCACTTGGTCAAGAGACAGAGCCATCTTCTGTTGCCTGTTTTTCTTATTTTCAAGTGAAATTCATATTTTTGTTTTAGTTATGTATTCATTCTTTTATTTTCCCCATATTTATCCATATGGATTTTTTTTTTTCTATAAGGCATTCCAACAATATTTTTTTTTCAACAACACAGTGAATTAAAATCCCTAATTGCATGGTTTAAGCTAAGGACAAGTCTAATTTTTCCTGAGTGGAAAAAAGAGCTTCAATATATCTTAAATGATGGGTTCCTTTTCTGGAAACGACCCGTAAGATCTAGAATGGGTGTGATAGATTTCCTAATTCAAATCGGCAGTTCTATTGCTCTATTTTTTTTATTATAATGGCTAGTTCCATCATTTAAGAGTTATCAATTTCCTGTAGTTTACCATATTTTATTTTTCTTTAGCAATTTTATATTGTGATCAAAGTTTTGAACTACCCTTTAGCAATCACCATGGTATCTATTTGTTTGTCGGAATGGAGCCCTATGGTCGCACTTGACAAAGCATACTTCCTGCATCAAGCAAACAAACCCGTAAAGTAAGAATTTGAAATCCTCCCTTACTTCTTCTATCATTAGTTTTATTTCTTTAATATCTCAGATGTTGGAATTTCTGAACGTTCCGAACACACTAGAGAATAGAATTTTCCTCTTTTAACACAGAGAAACAAAAAAAAAGTGTTGTCAATAGACAGAGATTGCACAAAAAATAATTCTATTCCTTTAACATAACAAGTATTACAAAATGGTGCTTTTATTTCCACAGTGCTTACAAAATCTCAAAAAAATTTAATACTCTGTCTCTCTCTGTCTTTTTTGGTGAAAAATGAAATGCATTTTGTTAGACAGCAGAGTGTGTGACTGTGTCAAAGAATCTAAAGGAAGGATTTTTTGTTGCAGCAGTTTCTCTAGCAGTGTGAAGGCTCAGCTGAAATCCAAGGTATTTCTCATAACAAAGTTTTTGTTACTGTTTGAAGACAGTTATTTTATTTAAAAAACACAGTCAAGTTATTTGAACATAGTTCAGAGTGCTAGCCATGGAAGGAGCCAGCACAAGCATGACTATCGGAAATAATCATCTCCCACAGTTTAATGGGAACAACTATGATTATTGGGAAATCACCATGAGAGCCCTGTTTGCATCTCAAGACTCATGGGAGCTTGTTGAAGATGGTTTGAAGAAACAGGAGCTGAAAATGTATTTAATGCTTTAACAGAGGCAAATAAGAATTTCTTGAAGAGCAATAGGGAGAAGGACTCAAAAGCCCTCTTCTATCTCTATCAAGCAGTACATGAGAGTGTGTTTCCAAGGATAGCAACAACTAAGAGGTCCAAGGATGCACGGGATACTCTCTAGAAAGCCTATCAAGGTATGGAGAAGGTGAAGACAACAAAGCTACAATTGTTGAGGAGAGATTTTGAAACTCTCTGCATGAAAGAGTCCGATAACATAGACTCATTCTTCACACATGTGATTGGGATAGTCACACATATAAGATCTCATGGAGAAACACTTGAAGAAAGAAGGATAGTGGAGAAAATTTTGAGGAGCTTACCCTCAAGGTTTGATGTTATAGTCACAACCATTGAAGAGAAAAAGGATATCTCAAATTTTTCAGTTGATGAGCTTCATGCATCATTGATGACACAGGAACAAAGATTGGGTAGAAATGAAAACTCATCTTTGGAGCATGCCTTCAAGACCAAAATTTCCTTTGGAAGAGGAAGAGGTCAAGGAAAAGGAAACAAAAATGGAAAATGCAGAGGCAAAAGCCAAAATAGAGGAGGAAGAAATAGCCCTGCAAATACTCAAGGAAGGGGCAACAATCAAAATCAGAACCAAGGCCAAGGCAGCAGCCAGCAAGGTGGACAAAATCAAGCACATGGACAAAGGTATGATAAATCCCAAGTCCAATGTCATTACTGTAAGAATTATGGCCATTATGCCAATGAATGTAGGAAGAAGCTGAATGACGTGGGTAATAGACCCAGTGCCAATTTTACTAGAGAAAATATCAGGCAAGATAATTTTTTTTTAGCATGTAATATGGCTGAGGAAAAGAGTGAAGATTTATGGTTTCTAGATTCAGGATGTAGCAACCATATGACTGGAAACATTGCTATGTTTTCTATGTTAGATGAAAATGTGAAGTCTCAAGTCACATTGAGGACATATAGTAAGGTTTCTGTCATAAGAAAAGACATATTAAATGTCTTGACAAAGAAAGAGGAAAATAAGAGCATATCTGATGTATATTATGTACCGGGTATGAAATGTAATTTTTTAAGCATTGGACAACTCATCCAAAAAGGCTACAATGTTTTCTTTGAAGATGATGTATGCACCATCATGAATAAACCACCAAGAAAACAATGTATTGCTGAAGTAATGATGACAATGAACAGAATGTTCCCTCTCAAAATGAGAGCAGATTTGAAGAAATGAGAAGAAATGGTAGCAGTAACACAAGAGACATTCCAAAGAGAAGCAAAGGATGAAAACTGGTTATGGCATTTGAGATTTGGACATCTCAACATTGGAGGTCTGAACTTATTGCATAGAAAAGGAATGGGAAGGGGATTACCATTGATTGAGAAACCAGACAGACTATGTGAAGGTTGTATCTTGGGTAAACAACACAGAGAAATTTTTCCATCAGGAAAAAGCATAAGGGCAAAGGAACCCTTAGAAATTGTCCATTCATATTTGTGTGGACCAATGTAAACACCATCACTTGCAAGCAGCCATTATATGCTGACTTTTATTGATGATTACACAAGAAAAACATGGGTTTATTTCTTGAAATATAAAAGTGAAGTGTTTGAGAAATTTTGCCACTTTAAAGCACTTGTTGAGAACCAAAGTGGGAAGCATATTAAAGTTCTTAGAAATGATAGAGGAGGTGAGTATATCTCCAAATAATTTCTGCCTTTATGTAGAGAAAATGGCATACGCAAGCAATTTACAACAAGGTATACACCGCAACAAAATGGAGTTCCTGAAAGGAAAAATAGAACAATCATGGATATGGTAAGAAGTATGTTGAAGGAAAAACATTTTCCAAATGATTATTGGGCTGAAGTTGTACATTTTGAAGCATACATTTTGAATAGATGCCCAACCAAAGCAGTAATGAACAGAGTTCCTGAAGAAGCATGGAGTGGCATAAAACAAGGTGTCACCCACATGAAAGTTTTTTGTTGTGTGGCTTATGCACACATTCCAGAACAACTAATAAATAAGTTGGACAACAAGGGGGAGAAGTGTATTTTTATTGGATACAGTGAGGATTCCAAAGCTTATAGCTTGTATAACCCATCCACCAGGAAATTTATTGTGAGCAGAGTTGTTCATTTTATTGAACAAGAAGCTTGGGATGGAAGCATTGAGAAAAAAGTCAATGTAAAGAGCTGATTGTCTCATGATGAAAATGAGGATGATATGGCTGAAATACATCCATCATTAGCATCAATACCTCCACCAACACAAAGAAATAAAGGGACACCACAAGCAGGAATGAGGACACCCTTGAGAAGTAATGATAGTGCTTCTCCAAACACACCACAAGAAGCAGATTCAAGTGCTTGTTCAAGCACAAGTACACCAAATGAAAGAGGAACCAGATTCAGAAATTTGAATGATATTTATGAGCAAGAGGCAGCAATTTCAGGTATGAACTCTTTATTTGCATTACATTTTCATTTTGATGATCCTGTTCATTTTGAAGAAGATATAAAAGATAAGAAATGGGTAGATGCTATGAATGAAGAAATGAATGCAATAGAAAAAAATAAAACATGGGATTTGGTTGAACTCCCAAACGGTAAGGAATTCATTGGAGTAAAATGGGTTTATAAAACAAAAATCAATGCTGAAGGTAAGATTGAAAGGAACAAGGCCAGACTTGTTGTTAAAGGCTACAAGCAGCAACATGGAAGAAATTATGAAGAAACTTTTGCATCGGTTGCAAGAACGGAAACAATGAGAGTAGTGCTATCCATAGTAGCACAAAAAAATAGAAGGTTTACCAAATGGATGTAAAATTAGCATTCCTAAATGGAGTATTGACAGAAGATGCTTATGATGAACAAACTCTAGGCTATGAGAAGAAAGGCCAAGAGCACAAAGTTTGCAGATTGAAGAAATCCCTTTATGGGCTGAAACAAGCACCAAGAACATGGTACAGTAGGATAGATTCTTATCTAATGGAGAATGGGTTTGAAAAATGTGAAGGAGAACCCACATTATACATCAAGGAGAAAGAAGATAAGATGTTGATTGTTGTCTTATATGTTGATGATGTGATCTTTATGGGTAATGATAATTACCTCATTGAACATTTTAAAATAATCATGAAAGATGAATTTGAGATGACTGATATGAGATTGCTGAAACACTTCTTAGGAATAAAAGTAGAGAAAAATGAAAACAAAATATTTATCTCTCAAGCTAAATATGTAAATGAAGTTTTGGAAAGATTTAACATTCAGGATTACAAGGCAGCAATTACTCCTACAGTAATGAGATTGAAACTCAGCAAAGAGGACAGCAGTAAGGATTTTGATCCTAGTTTCTACAAGAGCATAGTTGGCAGCCTTATGTACTTGACTGAAATTAGGCCTGAAATTATGAATGTTGTTATTTTAATTTCTATATTTATGGAGAGGGAAAAAGAATCACATTGGCAAGTAGCAAAAAGAATTATGAGGTATGTGAAAGGAACTAAGAGGTATGGTATTTTGTATACTACTTCAGAAAATTCCGAGTTAATTGGATATACTGATAGTGATTGGGCTGGAAGTATTGATGACCAGAAAAATACATCTGGTTATGTTTTTCCTACGGGTTCAGGAGCTATTTCATGGGCTTCTAAAAGCAGCTAATAGTGGCATTATCTACAGCAGAAGCAGAGTATGTGGTGGCTACAACAGCAACATGTCAAGCAGTGTGGATGAGAAGAATGTTGAGGAATTTATCCCAAGAACAGATAAAAGGTATAGTGATATACTGTGACAATAGCTCAGCTATAGCATTGTCAAATAATTATGTGTTTCATAAAAGAACGAAACACATATATTCCAAGTTTCACTACATTAGGGAGCTAGTGAGCAATGGAGAAATTAATTTGAAACATTGCAGAACAGAAGAGAAATTTGCAGACATACTGACAAAACCATTGGGGCAGAAAATTTTTGAATATTTGAGGAAATGCATGGGTATGATAGATAACACAACAGTGGAACTTAAGGGAGATTATTGAAATGTTAATTTCAACTGCAGATAGGTACACCTGCAGTAGAGGTTGTGCGGAAGTGGTTTAGCACTCTACAACAACCACCTTCTAATTTTCTTTTCATGGTTTCTAACCACAGCAACAAAATTTCCATTTTGATGAATTTTCCATTCGGGTTTAAAGCCCTTACAATTTTATTTTGGGAAACAGAGTTTTTCATTTATGCTCCAGCCTTTTGAAAGGTTTTGAATAGAGCTGACCCCATTTCCAACACACTAGCAATGTGGACCAATCGGGCTTTATCACGCAGAAATGGAGACAGGCAGCCAAACCTGAAATATGGACCCAAAACCCTTTTATCAATTGTAGTTTATAGTTATTGTGCGCACAATGCGATGACGTCACAAACCTATTTTGGTTCGTGAATTTTTTATGAAATCCAGCATATAAAATATTTGATATCCGCGGGCCCCAGCAATTGGCCAATCAAATGGCATTCGCGTGGACTTTGGGTCCGTTGACGTCATGTTATTTTGTAACACGGATTTTCAATTGCAATGTGGTTTAATGTGTTTAAAGTCTAGGTTCATCGATAGTTTAAAAAAAACTATGTTTAAAGTTTTATGCTGAGACTATGTTATAAAGTTTTCAACTTTATTGCATATTGTAATGTTTTGTTTTATAAACGTCGCGCGATAAAAGTGTCAAGACATTGGTTATATTATATGAGTTATGTTATGTTATATATATTATGAACTTGTAATTTTATAATATACATAGATATATATATATATTTTCTTATAAATTTTTTGTTTTTAACAAAAGGATATGTTTCGCTATATATATAAAAAAGGCCTATAGGCTTAATGTAATGCAATGCAATGTGTTAGAAAATAGAGTGTGTCACTGTGTGGACTTTTGTGTGCCCGAAGGAAAAACAAAAAGGCACTGTATGTGCATTTTTCACCAAAAAAGACAAAGAGAGATAGATTATTTAAAAACTCTGAGATTTTGTAAGCACTGTGCAAAGAAAAGCACCATTTTGTAATAATTGTTATGTTAAAGCAATAGAAGTATTTTTTGTACAATCTCTGTCTATTAGCACGAAAATTATTTTTGTTTCTCTCTGTTAAAAGAGGAGAATTTATATTCTCTAGTGTGTTTGGAATACTCAGAAATTCCAACATCAGAGAAACTAGAGGTTAACTGTGATGCTAACTTATAGTCTATGTTTCTTTCAGGGATTTTACAGTCCTTCAAAATACTCAATTTTACTGCCCAACTAAGAGAAGGTCGTTCGCAGCCTCTAGTTACACTATGGGATTTTAGGTTTGTTGATCCTCCATTGCTAAGATTTAAAGCGTTATGGGAAACATCTAGTAATTATTAATGGTGATTCCTAAGCATATTTCTAAAGCAAGGTATAAATCTATCGCTTTACCAAATTGTTGTGCATGTCATTCGTAGGTAATTCTTACTAGTCTATGATATTTACACTAGAAATTTATATTGTATACAAGACCAATCTCAAAACAACCTTAGGGCTTCGGAAAAATATACTTTGGCGATGTTAACCCACAAGATGCCTAGTACTTGCCTTATACATTTTCTCCACACTCAATAATAATTTGAAATGTCTAATGAACTGAGTTTTTTCGATGGCCTCTTCCAAGCTATTTGAAAAGTAATTATTATCAAAGATTAAATTGTATCAGCTTTATTATCTAGAGATTGTAACACTCTAGCCTCTGTTACCATACTTTTTATATTATTACCTATAGTGACATTTTTTTTCTAAACTCTATTAATAGGTGGTATGCTTAATTATGTAATAAAAAATATTTTTCTTCCTCTATTTAATCGTGATGAAATGCTTTACTAGCTCATTCATTACCTGTTTAAATTTTCTCAACTGAGTGTATTTCCTCTTTACCTTCTATGCATTTTGGAAAGAATGCACATAGATCAAACAAGTTAGATTCTTAAACTAAATTTAACCATTAATATGCCTACTTCTAGCCTAAACCTTCCATATAAGAAATATTAATGGTATATTGGTCCTATGATTTGTTGAATCCGTAATGTTTTCCAATTATTTCTCATGGAGTCTACTTCCTTCAACCGATGATGAGAATTTGTAATGTTATGTTGAGCATCCAATAGGGTACATGTGATGAGTGTCGTATGATATACATTATCTACGTTTTTAACAATTAAAAATTCAAAACAATTATAATATTCCCCACCTAATAGCTCCCTGGACTAATTTTCAAATTTCTCTGGAAGGTAATTATCGTAGGAAAATTTATAGATTATTCATATTACTTTAATTAAAATAGGCACATTTGTTGCAATATAATATTTTAAAATTAATGGTAAGGGAAACCCTATAGGATCCCATTCTTCTCCATAAACTGGAGAGTATATAGTTGATATAAAAGGTACTCCTCTGTTGGTGCAATAGTACTTCTCACCCCTACCTACATGGACCTTTTTACTCTTCATCTACATTCAAATATAATACGTATTTCGTATCTACATTCCTCGATTCTATAGAGAATGAAAATAACATGAAAATTAGCCTATCAATGAATGTAGAATTAACATTTTAGGCAGTAAATTAATACTCATATCAGTAAATAAGATAGTATTTATTATAATCAAAATCACACATAAGAAAATTCACTTAGGAATTCGTACACCTAGATTTACCTCCCAACCACGAACTGAATTCTTCTAGTTCGCCTCCTTGGTGAGATGATCTTATCAGGAATCAAATGCCCCCAATTTTTTCTTCAATAGGTATTTATTACCCTACCTTCATGATAAAGTTTCGATTAGCAATGTCCCACTTTTATGGATGATCTAGCTGGATATTGGTGGTCACCTACCTATTCCACTTGGGGCCCCACCATTTTTTCTTTCAATTTTTTAGTTTCCTTAATTATAACACAATTTACTATTTTTAGGATTTTTTCAGGCCATGAACTTTTAGAGTCGTTTTGAGGCCCTATACGATGTTTTTTGGGCATCAAACCTCTGGATAGTATGAGTCAAGCCCATTTCAGACTTTTTATTCGCTATCAACAGTTGTAATCCTTGAATAGATCTTTCTAACGATGTATCATGTGTGTCAAACAGAGATAGTGTGCCAAGGTTATGACCTCGGGAAATTGATGTATCAATTTATCTCGACAGGGCCCATATTCTAGAGTTTCATCTCCTAGGGTTATATTTTTGGATGTTTAGGGTTTTCCATTATTTCTGAATAATATGTATGCCTTCGAGCCTCATTGTAACAGAGAGTTAAAAGGCTTGTAGCCACCACATATCTTCTCATAGATAAGTTACCATCGCCCTAGCTAGTTTATTTCCATTCTGTTTGTAAACAAAATTCAGTTCTTGGATATTAATAAAATGAAGTGTTATTTCCACTCTATTTTTGTATTTATGGTTATATGTCTTTTCATTTGTGTTCCTGCATAAATATGTATTAGTGGTATCAGAGCAGTCTTATCTTTCTTGATCCTTCTTTGCTTGGCCCCAACAAGGTCAGGGTAGAAGGAGTTACGACTCAATCTGATTGAACCTTTGCAAGATCAGACTCACAAACCCCGATGGCCACCCATGGGGGACAGAAAGAAAGATGAAATTGCAAGAGATAATATGAAAATATTGTTCGAGGAGGCCCCCGAGAAAAATGATTAGGGGGATCCCTCTCCGTTCTCAGTTGTACCCACTTGGAATTCTTTCTGAGATGCCATCAAGGAAAAATATTATCCCGTGGGGAGCTATGAGTAAAAGTAAATACAATGAACTACACTACGACATGAAAGGGATCAAGATGTGCATGAGCTAATGAATTTGTTCCATGCCTTGCACACAAGTTTAGGTATCACAGATTTAGAGAGCATCTAGTGTTGAAGTACCACAATTGTCTTCACAGATACATTCAGGAGGAAATGGAGTTCATCGACATCTCCTCCCTTGGTACGACATACTAGTATGCTACCAAGATTGATCAGAAATTCAAATAGAAGAAGCGAGACTTTGGATCTGTGAATCGAAAGCCAGGGAGTGGCCAGGGAAAGGTGCCCCTAAACTGCAGAACAAAGGGCAAATCCAAGGCATGATGGCCCAATATAACCTACCAAACACACAAGCAAAGAACAACACCACGAAGCCAAAGAAGGACATGAGAAAGTGGTGTGAGTTCCATAAGAGCTCCACTCACAACAAAAGTGAGTGTCGGGCCAAGCAGTCACTGGTTGCCGAGATGAGGGCTTCTGAGTCACATGCATGCTCTGACTATGAATCAGAACCCAACAAGGGGAATGACATAGTGAATCATATTATTAATGCGGAGCCCAACGCCACCATTTCCACTGCAAAGGTCTAGAGGTAGGAACCATAAGATCTATAGGAGGAGCATCTCTTCCACTCCCAGATGTGGGTAAAGGGTTATCCGCTGCAGTTCATTATTGACAGTGGGAGCCAAAAGAAACTCATTTCAACATAGTTCGTGAAGCATTTGGGCTTGCCAAACAAAACACAACCATAGTAATACACCATCGGGTGGCTTCAACAAGGACGGGATCACCGCGTCAACCACCAGTGCGGACTTTCCTACATCACCAAGCCCTTCATGGATGAGGTATTATGTGGCATTGCTCTTCTTTACGTTTGTGATGTATTAATAGGCGAACCATACTTGTGGAACTGACATGGTGTGTATGAGCCCCAGTCTCGTACTGTTATTTTTACTTTGGGCGATAAGTTGTACATGATACCAGAGGTAACACCGCCCATGGCTATCTCTTTGGTTACTGCAAAACGATGTTGTAAGCTCATTTCCAAAACTAGGAAATTTGTTTTCTTGATGATCCGCCCCCAAGGCAAGAAGAAGACTGTGGCCATGACCTCCAGACAGGGCTCCTCTACACGAAAATAAAATGGACAAGGTCATGGAGGAGTACATGACATCTTCACCTAACCCACAGGGGTGCCTCTGCACTGTCCATCGATTTGACCCCAAGATCTGACCCTAGGTGCATCATTGCCCAATGGATCGATCTATCGGCGCTTTGTTCTGGAGAATGATGAAATCAAGAGGAGGATTGAGGAGCTACTGTAGAAAGGTCACATCTGGCCGATTTCATCGTCGTGTGGGAGCTTGATCATGTTGGTGCAAAAGAAGGATGGGACTTGGAGAGTCTGTATTGACTATTGAGTGCTAAATAATATCACTATCCAAAATAGGCACCCCATCCCGTGGATTGATGACCTTCTAGATCAACTCAAAGGGGTGAAATATTTCAGCAATATCAACTTGAAGTCCAGGTATCACTAGGTACCAATCAAACCCTCCGATGTGCAGAATAATTCCTTCAAAGCTGAGGAGGACCTTTTTTAATGGAAGGTCATGCCTTTCGGGTTGACGAATTATCCCACAACCTTCATGAGCCTGATGGAAAACATCCTGTAGCCATTCACCAACTCATTTTTATTATTGTACTTAGATGACATCCTGATCATCAGCCAAACTTGGGAAGAGAACCTCCACCACATCCAACAGGTCCTCCAAACACTGTGACAAGACAAGTTGTGTGCCAATATGGAGAAGTGCACTTTTGGCATGACCCAGGTTCATTATTTGGGAATTGATGAATAGGGGTACATGTGGATCCAACCAAGATCCAAGTAATTTGGGATTGGCTGGCCCCAACCACTCTAACAGAGCTTCACAATTTTCTGGGTCTTACTAATCACTACTGGTGTGTAACCAGCTCCAAAAATAGAAGAAAAGAGATATCAACGCCTTAGAAATAAGCCACTTCGAGGGGGCAACCTTCAATAAATTACATAAATTAACAATTCTTGGATGATACAATTTACAAAACCTCATTTCTATATATAGGAATCCATGTGGCCATAATGTAATCCTAGTGGGCCACAATGTAATCCTAGCCGACCTCAAAATAATAATTTAAGGGCACAATAATAAAAAAATGGGGGTTACAAGGGTACAATAATAAAAATAAGGGGGTTACACTAATAACAATAAGGGACTATACTAGTAATATAGGGACCTAACATGCCCCTCTCCTCCAAAAAAGTGTTGTCCTCAACACTTGAGTAGCTTTGGGTGCTTTTGTATAAATTTCTCATCCTCCCATGTAGAATCTTCGGTGGTTAAGTTCTTCCAATTGATGAGATACTCTGAAATTGATCGATTCCGTAGCTGTCGAGTTCTTGTTTCTGTGACCGCTTCAGGTTCCAATATGATTTTTCCTTCCTTATCAAGTTCTGGCAATATTGTTTGAACTGGAAGATTTTCACCTATAACCTTCTTTAAGCATGAAACATGGAAAACTAGATGCACTCGCAAAGAAGCAGGAAGCTCCAATTTGTATGCCATAGTACCAATCTTTTGCAACACCTTGTAAGGACCATAGTACTTTGGTGATAATTTATTATCCTTCTTAGCTTGCTTGAGGGACATTTGTTTGTATGGTTGTAGCCGTAAAAATACCCAATCTCCTACATCAAAACTTCTCTTGCTATGATGTTGATCTGCCTGTTGTTTCATTCGATTTTGTGCCAAATTCAGGTTATCCTTTAAGAGTTGGAGAACTTCTTGCTGATGCTCGATGTGATCTTCCACTACTTGAACCTTCGAATTCTCCCTTAAAGATGATGTGATGGATGGTGGATGATATCCATAAAGTGCCATAAATGGGGTCATTTTTGCTGCAGTATGGAAGGATGTGTTATACCACCATTCAGCAAGAGGTAACCACTTGACCCATTGTGTTTGTTTATCAGATACAAAACAACGAAGATATCCTTCCAAACATTTATTTACTATCTCGGTTTGACCATCGGATTGAGGATGATAAGATGAGCTATGAGCTAATTGAGTACCCAAACAAGAAAATAACTCCGTCCAAAAATTTCCAGTAAAAATGGGATCTCTGTCGCTCACAATAACCCTTGGGCTTCCATGTAACTTTTGAATTCTGTCCATAAATGTAGTAGCAACTGTACTTGCTTTAAATGGATGAGATAATGCACAAAAGTGTGCATACTTGATAAGTCTATCAACTACCACCATGATGACACTCTTTCCTTCGGACTTAGGTAAACCTGTGATAAAATCCATTGAAATCTCCTCCCAACGTTGACCTGGAATGGATAAAGGTTGTAGAAGTCCTGGGGTCTTAATTGTTTCCACTTTATTCTTTTGGCAAACCAAACATTCCGCCACAAACTTTCGAATATCAGATTTAAGGCCATCCCAAAAAAATTCTTTCTTCACCCTGTGGTAAGTTTTTAAAAATCCTGAGTGTCCTCCTAAAGGAGAAGTGTGCAATTCCAGAAGAATCTTTTGTTTTAGTTGGGAATTCTTAAAAATATATAAGCGATCTTTGTACCATAAGGAATCATTTTTCCAACTAAATGTATCAGATGTACTAGGATCTTGCTGCAACTTTTGAATGAGTGTCCATACATCTTTGTCCTTGTTCCATTCATCTCTTGCTTCGGTTATCCAATCTGGTTGGATAATAGAAATGGCACAAAGCAATGCTTCCACCTCTTCATTCTTTCTTGAGAGTGCATCTGCAACAACATTAAGCTTTCCTTTTTTGTAGATTATTTCAAATTCATAACCCAACATCTTTGTGACCCATTTTTGATGCTCTTCTGAAGATAGCCTTTGTTCCAAAAAGTGTTTAAGACTATCATGATAATTTTTTACCTTGAAGTGTCTTCCCATTAGGTAAGTTCTCCATTTCTTTAGTGCATGCAGTATTGCTAACATTTCCTTCTCATAAATAGGTTTATGTAAATACTTTCCTTTAATTGGACGACTTTCAAAAGCAATGGGTCTTCCTTCCTACATTACAATAGCACCAGTTCCATTTCCTGAGGCATCACATTCCATAATAAAGGTTTATGTGAAGTCTAGCGTAGCTAAGACCGGTGCTAGGCACATTTCCTCTTTAAGATGTTCAAAGGCCTTAGTTTCTTTAGGAGTCCATGAAAATACATCTTTCTTCAATAATTTTGTTAGAGGTGCTACTATTCTCCCATAATTCTTAACAAACTTGTGATAATACCCTGTTAACCCAAGAAATCCTCGCAACTGCTTTATTGTTGTGGGGACTTTCCATTCCTTAATGGCTTTAATTTTGTTAGGGTCTACTTTAACACCCTCGTGAGATACAATATGACCCAGATATTCCACCCCTTGTACTCCAAAGAAACATTTGGATGTTTTTGCATATAATTGTTTCTCCTGCAATAGTTTGAGCACCCTGTCAACATGTTCAACATGATCCTTCCAAGAACTACTATAGATTAGTATATCATGAAAAAATACTAGAAAAAATTCTCTAAGGAAGGGTTTGAAAATGGAATTCATCAACCCTTGAAATGTAGAAGGTGCATTGGTAAGGCCAAAAGGCATGACCAAAAATTCATAATGAACCTCATGAGTTTGAAATGCTGTTTTTGGAATACCTTCAGCCTTCATTCTAATTTGATGATATCCTGAACGAAGATCCAACTTGGTAAAATAAATTGTTCCGTGTAATTCATCCAATAATTCATCAATCACAGGAATGGGAAATTTATCTTTAATGGTGAGCTTATTGAGCTCCCTATAATCCAAACACATTCGCCATGATCCATCCTTCTTGTGTACCAATACTACAGGAGCAGAGAAATAAATTTGACTAGGTTGAATTATACCTGCCTCTAACATTTCTGCAATCATACGTTCAACTTCGCTCTTTTGGAAGTAAGGATATCTATAAGGCCTGATGTTTGGAGGAACACTTCCTGGAATCAAATGAATAGCATGATCATGATCACGAATAGGTGGGAGTCCTTTGGGAGTTTCAAGCACCTTGGAATGATTGTCCAAGACTTGTTGGAGATCTGCAGAAATAGATGATTTTGATGTTGGAACTTCTAGTGAGCATAATTGTGCAATTACACCTCGTTGTTCTTTCTTTAGAAGCTTTGTCATGATATTAGAGCTTATTATCTTTCCTGGATTCCCTGCAACACCCCGTAATTCGACTTCCTTTCCTTCTGAAAAAAAATTCAAGAAAAGTTATTGAAAATTAAAAGCTACCATCCCCAAAGATTGTAACCATTGTACTCCTAGTACAACATCAGCACCTCCCATAGGAATGGAAAGCATTGGACTAGTCAATACATATTCCCCCATGGTTAGCTTGATATTATGGCATTTTCCCGAGCAATTTATAGTTCCTCCATTTGCAACCATCACTTGACATTCTGGTGCTGGGTATAGGAAACAATTTAATTCCTTGGCTACCTTATAATGAATAAAATTATGAGTGCTACCTGAATCAATCAACACTATTACCTTTTTCTTCTTGATATGTCCTTCTATCTTGAGAGTTTGAGGAGTGGTAATTAATGCCAGTGCATTACACGATATGGTCGGATTCATTTCTTCCTCTTCTAGGGCTGGTTCCTAGTGTATATCCTCTTCTTGTTCATTTTCTTCTTTCTCTTCACAATCTATGTAAAATAATTTCTTCTCAGCACACTTATGACCTTTAGTGTATTTGCTATCACAACTGTAGCAAAGCCCTTTTGCTCTTTTTTCTTCCAATTGTTGTGGTGTCAACCTTGTAGGTTGTGGAAATGTAGGCGTAGCAACACTTCCTTCTTTATAGAATTGAGTGGTAGGCTTCCTTGTTGCCATTATTTTACATTCAACTTTTCTTGCCAACCTGAATGCCTTCTCCAATGAATCCGGTTCCAAAACACGAACTTTATGTTGGATGTTATCCTTTAGAGTGCCTATGAAGAGATCGATCCCATGTTCCTCTAGAATATCAGTTACCCTTATATTCAATTTTTGGGAGTCCTCAACGTGCTGCCCCACTAAATCCTTTTGTTTGAGATTTATCAATTGGCTAAAGAAGGTGTTGCTCTTTGTATCCTCATAATGTGCTATCATTTCCTCCGTAAAAATTGACCAAGTGACAATTTTTTTCAGGAGCAAAGCCATCGATACCATACAAATGTATTTTGTTCTAAATGTAAAGTTGCAATGCATACCTTTTGTGTGTTTTGCAAGTTATGGAGATCAAAATATTGCTCCATCTGTAGTATCCATATTACAGGATCCTTTCCATCAAACTTCCTCATATAAATTTTTGGAATATGGTGTTTCTTCTCGCCAACATTAGAGTTTATGAAATCACGATTGACATTTATTTTGTTCTCATCATGAGGTTCTTCTACTATCTTTTCACCATTAGGAAACATTTCTTATATCAACTTTGTCAAACCTTCGATGTCTGCTTTTAGATAATTCTTCATGTTTTCCATGTTGTCTTTCATGTCATCCACCTTAGCTTCCATTCCAGCTTCCATGCCATCCATCTTAGCTTCCACGCCTTTCTTCAAAACATCCATTTCATTTTTTGTTGCTCTTTGCGAGAGTGAAATTTGTTGCACTTGCTCTTGCAATTTTGATAGATCATGTTGCAATTCTTCATCTTCATGAGTCATAGTAGAGCCTTCTGAAGGCTTAATGGGTGTTGAATTATTTTTACTGGGCATCTTTTAGAACCTAATACTGATATCTATTCTACAATATTCTCTTGGAATCAATTCAAATTGATTCTTCAAACAAGACTTATGCAAAAAATACACACCTTTTTCTTGCTTTTGAGGAGCTCGATATTGAAATTGGATTATCTCTATAATTGAAGCACTTCAGTATTTGAATTTTGGTACTGATGTAGCCCTCTGAATTATCTTTCGAATGCCATAGGTCTGACTTGATTTGGATTCTCCAAGACAAAGTTGTGTCCAATCTCCCACAGCGAACTTGTACGACTTTCCACGTGTCATTGTTTCATCCTTCGGGTCTGAAATTTATATCCAAGAAACTATAGTCTATGTACTAGAAACCACTTTTTACGGCACTCCAATAAGATGCTCAGAGAGAGAGAGTTATGAATCTTTTCCCACGATCGCCTCTTTGAGATGAAATTCAGGAGCTTGAACAAGCACTATCTCCCACAGATCATATCTCCAAAGATATTGCGAACCAAGATCTGAAATTTTTTGATGATGTTGCTTAGGATTTCGGCTTCGCACCCTATGAATTTCAGTGTCTGAGACTTCGTAGAAAAATATTTATAGCGCAAATTCCACGATGACCTGTTTAGGGGCCTGAAAAAACACCTAAATTCCACAGATCATATCTCCCAAAATATTGTGAACCAAGCTCTGAAATTTTAAGACGACCTTCCTCGGGATTTTGGCTTCGCACCCTAAAAATTTCAGCTTCCGAAACTTTGTAGAAAAAATGTTATAGCGAAAATTCCACGATGACCTTTCTAGAGTAGCGAAACCCTAGAATCCAAAGCTCTGATACCAAATGCTGTGTAACCAGCTCCAAAAATAGAAGAAAAGAGATATCAACACCTTAGAAATAACCCACTTCGAGGGGGAAACCTCCAATACATTACATAAATGAAAAATTCTTGGATGATACAATTTACAAAACCTCCTTTCTATATATAGGAATCCATGTGGCCATAATGTAATCCTAGTGGGCCACAATGTAATCCGAGCCGACCTAAAAATAATAATTTAAGGGCACAATAATAACAAAATGGGGGTTACAAGGGTACAATAATAACAATAAGGAGGTTACACTAATAACAATAAGGGACTATACTAGTAATATCGGGACCTAACAACTACCACAGGTTCGTGTTGGGATTATCTCATATGACTTGGCCCTTAAGTCAAGTCACCAAGGGAGGAGCAAAAGAAAAATTATTTTGGTCGGAATTTCAAAATAAGGCGTTTTAATAATTGAAACATCGCCTCTGCTCTACCCCAGTGCTCACATTACTAGACTTGAAACAACCATTTGAGATAGAGATAGATGCCTTTAACTATGCTATTGGGGCAATTCTTACTCAGCAGGGGCATCTAGTGGCATATCAAAGTGTGACATTGTCTGACACTATCTGCAGTTATCCCACATATGACAAAGAAATGTATTCCATTGTGCAGGCATGCCACCAACGGAATCATTGCATTTTGCAGAAGGAAACGGTCATCGAAAGAAACCACCGACCCCTATAGTTCATACAAACACAAGAAAAGTTGCAGAACAATATCAAAAGTGGTCCACATATCTGCAATAATTTCATTTGAACATCACGTATAGCAAGGGTAGCACCAATAATGTTGTAGACTGCCTGAGCTAGCCACCAATCGTGGCACTAACCAACGTTCTCAACTTTTGTGGGCACGAGACTTCTGACTAGCCACCTCTCTACAAGAATGATCCAAAATTCGGCCACATATGCAAGAACTCTTGGAGGGTATGCAAGTTCCAAATTTTCACCTCCGGGATGCACTACTATGTCACCTGAGACACCTTTTTGTTCCTTCAAGCGAGTGTGCCACGATCATTTTGGAAGCACACTATAGTCAAGTCATTTGGTATTTCAGGGTCGAGAAAATAGTGGTAGTACTGCAAAAGTATTTCTATTGGCCTAACATTCTATGGGATATTGGGAAGTACATCAGGTCCTGCCGTGCTTGTGTCATTGCCAAACCGACCATCAATAAGCAAGGTCTCTATACTCCACTACCTACCCCTAGTCGACCTTGAGATCCACCTCCATAGATTACATGTTGGGCCTTCCTTCTACTAAGCATGGAAACAACTGTGTTTTCATGGTCGTCAATAGATTCTCGAAGATGGCCATTATGTCAGGCTGCAAGAAGAATATCACAGCAGAAGGCACTGCTAAACTCTTCTTTCAATGATTGTTGGTGAAATTTGGGATCTCATAGTCTATCATCTCAGATTGGGACAACAGGTTCCTCCTCACATTTTACTCCAGCCTATGGTCAATGCCGGACACCAAGCTCACTAAGTCCACATATTTCCATCCCCAAACTGATGGCCAAACAGAGGTCGTCAACAGGATGATTGTACATATTTTGTGCATGTACAATTAAAACCATCCACGCACATGGGATGAGATCCTTCCCTATGTACAACATAGTTATAATATGGATCTCCATAGCCCCTTTCAGGTGTGCCCGGGGTTCCACCCACTATTTCCCATTGACGTAACCATGCCATTTGTTGCTACTCACACTGATTCAGCTCATGTACAATCTGAAGCTAACAAAAAGAGCAACTTCATTGAGCACATTCAACACATCCACTATTAGGTTCATGAAATATTGGACAGAACCAATGCTAACTACAAGAATTGACATGATCAACTTCGGGTTCCACATAACTTCGAGGTGGGTGACAAAGTGTGGCTACATTTGCTGAAGGAGCACCTCACTCAACCCCACCACAAGCTTCGCCCACTCCGATATGGGTCGTACACCATCACCAAGGATGTAGGGAAAAATGCCTTCCAGCTCAGTATTCCACCATTCCTTGGTATGCACCCAGTATTCAATGTTGACTGCCTTTGGCCCTACTTCCCACCTCTGTTGGACACCTCTAACATTGCATAACAAATCACACCAACAAAGTTAAACCTATAATGCATGGAACAGGCCACCAGATATTGTATCATTGACATGAAAATTAAGAACAATCACCAACAGAAGATCCAAATCTATCGGGTTGTCAAAGCTAGCCAACTCCGGCACCAAGGCAAGTGGTTCACCAGGGACCAAGTTCAACTGAAGTTTCCTCATCTCATGGAGGAACTCAATGAAATGGGGCCCATTTCTTCATAAGGGGGGAGGAATGATCCAGGTGGATATTTGTGGCCACCCACGTATTCCACTTGGGGCCCCACCATTTTTTCTTTAAGTTTTTCAGTTTCCTTAATTATAGCACAGTTTACTATTTTTAGTAGTTTCTCGGGTCGTGAACTTCTGGAGCTGTTTTGAGGCCCTTAACAACAGTTTTTGGGCATCAAAGATATGGAAAAAATGAGTATGCTCCAGTCTTGGTATTTTTTGTAGTAGTGGTACTTGGATAGAACTTTCTAACGATGTATCATGCGCGTCAAACTGAGATAATATGCCAAAGTTATGACCCCGGGAAATTGATGTCCCAATTTACCTCGACACGGCCCATATTCTAGCATTTCATCTCCTAGAGTTAGATTTTTGGATGTTTAGGATTTTTTATTGTTTCTCAATAATATATAGGCCTTTGACCCTCATTTTAGCATATATTTTAGAGGCGTGTAGCCACCACACCTATTTTGAGAGATAAGCTACCAGCGCCCTAGCTAGTTTATTTCCATTCTTTCTGTAAACAAATTGTAGCTCATTGATATTAATGAAATGAAGTGTTATTTTCACAGCATTTTTGTATTTATGGTTATATGTGTATTATGTTTCGATGCTACATAAATCCAGATCAATGGACCTTTTTATCCATTTTCCTATGCTTTTCCATAAAAGTTGACATTTCTCTCTCGCAGAGCTTTTATGTTTTTTCTAAGTTTAGCATCTTTCTCCAGCTAAGGAACTTAATGGATATTTATCTCCCATCCATTAAGCTTATCTAGAGTTATATCTAGAATTATTATCATGAAATAATGGATATTTATCTCCCATCCATTAAGCTTATCCAGAATTCTATCTAGAATTATTATCATGAAATAATGGAAAACATCTCATTTCTTGGCGTCTTATTCCATGTACACAAACTATTTATTGATTAACTAACAATGTTTTAGTTACATAATATTTCCAATACATTTCACGATTTTTTTACCAATCTAATCAAAACATGATAGAGTAGGAGAGGGGTATTACATTCTCCTCCACCCTTTTTTTAACATTGTCCTTGGTGTTTTTGGTCCAGTTTCTTCTTTCCTAAAATCTCACTGGATGACTTTTATTATTTCTATTTCTTTTTCTGCCATGCATCACTGCACCTTTTTCATGAGAAGCAACTTGCTTCCAATATCTAATTTCATTCCATTTTAAAATGCCACTGGTTTTTCAAGAAGATTTCCCATGGCGTTATTTGTAGCAGTTTGCAATCAATTATATAGAAGTTATCATGTACTTGTTTTATAAGTAAATATATATGTGAAAACATTAAAATTTTAAGTAGGAATAGCATAGACTAATTGGTATGCTACAATTTCCAAGCATGTTGGTTTTTTGCAGTTTTAGTATTTTGTGAAACCCTTGGTATTTTTAGAGAAATTTCATTTGCTCTTATCCAAAAGTTCGTTGCTTCTTGTGTGTCACTCCCTTTCACATTTTTTATTTTATTTGGGGTGACGACTCAACTTAGATGCTCCCATATTTTTGCATTCATTTCAAGTTCTCTTTTTTTCGCAACATATATGTTGAATATTTGTTTTATAACTTCTACCTCCATTCAACATAATATTCACATGTAGCCTATAAAGGTCAACACCAGTAATATATATTACTCTAATATATTTGAGACCTTGCACATTATCATAAACATAGCTTATGTATAAAATTGAAGATACATAATGGTATCTTTCTTTGCACATTGCTAATAATAAAATATCAATTTGCACAAAATTCTTTATAGCCGGTTATACTTTAGATATGATTTTATCACTTGTGCAAATAATATTTTAACTATTTTTTATTTTCTTTATAATTATTATGCTATTCATAACCTGCAAGTGGATTCAACTATGCCTCTTCTTACTTGTTTCCCGTTACCAATGCTGGTAATCAACTAGTAATTTTTTTGTTCGCCCATTATCAACATAATGTATTTCGCATTGTATGACACCTTGTTCTCTTTCCTCATTCACATTGCAAGTTTCTAATTAAAATTTTAAGGTGATTCCATTCTTATCTTTACCACCAATTTAGAGTTTCTTATATTTCGTTAGGAGCTAATGTAATTTGATATCATTATTTTCATACTCTATTATCACTTCATAGAGATCTTGTATATTTAGAAGTAGAGCATTCTACACGTGGATATCTTGTTGATATCATTCCAAGACTATTTCCAGTCTCTTCTTATAGTATTTCCACTTATTTTCTTGAGTAGACTTGATATATTTCTATAATGGTGGATATTTTTCCTTCAAATACCTACATCGGGGAGATCACTCCTCTCAACTATCTGTTTTCTAGGTAGTGAATCCCATTTCTCATAGATTTTATCATTTGTTCCAATAATTACATTCAGACATTCATGGTAATTATATTCTCGACCCAAAATTTGTAGTAATGAGAATACCAATATTATAAGAAATTTTTTTCCTAATAGTTATATTTCAGTTGTATCACCATGAATGCTAACAATTCTCAAGAAAATTTCATTTACCATTCCCGTTGTGTGTTCTTAATTTTCTTTTGAATATCCATATCCTATCAATATTATATATATGATAATGGCTTGTATTTGATCACCATACTCTATGCTCCTCTCTTACTTAACATGTTTAGCAAAATATTGAGTATTTTCATTTTCTAACTTACATTCTCACTATATCTTATTATAGTGGATTATGTGTTATCCAAAACCATGTAATATTTACTATATATTTCCCATTTCCCATTACCATTTATTATTTTTTCATACATATCATATATTTATTATGCATTCCCAACATATTCCAACTTCATTTCCCCTACAGAGATGTGTCCAATACACTTATCTCATTAAGGTACACATTTTTCGCAACATATCTTAATGACTTGAGTGACTTTCTTCAACCTTTAGCAACTGGTGCCTTGTATCTTTTAATTTTTTAGCATTCCTTGAGACTATAGGTCTTAATATACTTAACATGGAACATCGCATTTTTGGTCAATTTAGACCAAAATCTAGAAATTTTAGAGTTGTATATATATCTATGTATGTGTATCAAACAAAGACACCCACCTGTTAGCCTTAGTTTTTGGAAATACTGTCTCACTACCCTTCAAATCACATTATTTCCATAAAGGTAGATTATGTCATCAGATTTAGCCTGTTTAGAATGACTAGAGATTATCACATTTATGTTTATACCAGAAAATAAGTTGTACTCCGATAACTGGACATATGCATGAATCAACTTCCTATTATGTCTAGCATATATCTCCCTTCCGATTGAAATCAAGTTCATATATTTTGGAACTTATTTTTGTGATCCTCTCAAAATATTCCATGTGTAGGTTTTCATTAAAAAATTTTGAGCTAAGCCAAATTTATTGCTTATGACATCTCCTTAACCTTAGTTACCTTTTTTTTTAATCATAACAAATATTTTAGAAAATTTGGACTAGTACTTTGTACCCGATTATATTTTAGGTGTCCATGTTAGTATAAAATCGATGTAGATGATTCTTCTCAAATAAAAAGGAGTGGTTTTTAGATCACTCTGATATTTTATCCATAAAATATACATACTTATGGACAATTTTCATTTTCAACTCCACTCTCCCTATAAACTCTAAACACTAATAATAGAGAGTAGTAACCTTCAAAGTTCCATATCCATATCTACAATTGGTTCAACAGTGCGATAGAAATATATATTTTTTCCTTTTCAAAATGAGTGTTATATTTACTTCAACATACATATTCATCAAGAGTTATATAAGAAACATTGTATAACGAACATAGGGGTTCCTCCACATTGCAGATGTCTATATATTTATGTAAAAAATAAAATATAGTAATTATGACTCCAAGACACAAAGCACATTATTTTTCACTAATCTTAGCCTATTGATTAATATTGTGCAAATATTGAGAACCAATACTATGCATGTGCACAATTTAATCTATTAAATATTCAAACATACATGCTTACTTCATTAGCCTTTTATTCGTGCAAATATAATTTTTTCTCCATCGCATTAGAAACGTCTGCGTAAGCTTCTCAATGATAATTCTCCTTACTACTAGTGTCCATTTTGATTGGTAACATATGTCTACAAAAATAAGGTTTGAGGTTTATCTATTCTCTCATCTGACATTGGTATACTTGCTTGTTCGAGCACTGTCTCCACACCTCCCTAAATAATATGCATTCCTTCCTAGGTATGGGTTTGCAATAAAAAAAGTTGATTTTTTTTTTTTTCCTTTCTACTTCCAACCATCACTCATGAAACTATTATAAATGGTCTTCTTACGGGTTGATTTTCACTTCATATTGCTCGGTGTATTTTTATATCAATAGATGGTTTAGAATGACAGGTTATTGTATTACTTTCTATTCTTATTTATGTTAGGTTCATGAAATTTTTTCTTTGAAGGGTATCTTCAAATGCCACCATGAAGTAAGCAACAAAAAAAAAATTTCAACAATTGCACAAGAGTTAGGCCTAGGCTCTAATACCATTTGTCACATCTCCCTTGTATCACAATTATTATTATTGTTATTAATTTTTTTTATACAATAGTCATACATTTTTCTACCCATATTTTAAGGACTTACTACCATGAAATTACACTATGCTTATGAACTTCTTCGAATAGCCTATATATATAATTTACTTGGTATATCCATGAATGTATTCCTATTCCTGATATAGTTATAGTTCCATAATCTATTGGGAATTTCTAATTTCCACTTTGCACCTCGAATAGGCATCTTATCTTTCTAATTTTCATATGCCATGCATAATTAATGGGATATGGATGAAAATTTGAATTTGGGTTACACTTTTGTGAGAATCGGGGACAGAAAACATTTTTCCAAAATAGTTCGGCTGAACTTTCTCAAAATTTCGGCCGAACGTGTTCTGCTATTTAGGTTGACGGCATACTGATGGCATGGGAAAATAGATTTTTGGCCAGAGATGGGAAAACTAGAAACAATAGTTCGGCCGAACTTTTAAAATAGTTGGGCCGAAGTCATATTTCATAAATATATCACCCACAAACTTTCATCATTTTCGCGCGTCTTTATTCGCATATTCTATTTTTCACGGGAGTCTGCTCTAATTTTCATTTTTGTTCATTTCTGTGGTGTTTTTGCTACTTTGTTACTGATTTAGCACCCACAAATTTCTGCTAAGGAGTTATGCCGAGTGAATTTCCAGGTAATCTAAAACCATGAAATGAATTAGTTGAGGTGTTTTCCAATACAATTAAGAGAGATTGCTTTGATTGATTTGATTGCCTTGATGAGATATTCTTGATTCATGATTTAATGTTGGATATGATATTGTGAATGTTGAGCTCAACAGATTTCCTAAATCATGACTAAATATTTTCCCCTTGTTTAATTAGGGTATCATCTTAATGGACATATTCTAGACACGTGTTCTTTTTATTCAGTTTTTTATATTTTTTTAAGCATCGACGCATAGTATATTTTACCCTGTATGAACTTCTCGTTCCATTCTTCATACATATAACTATTTGGGACTATGATCTTCAAATCACTTCAAAAGTTCTTTGAATCTTTTCCCTTTATGAAATTAATACCTACTATTAGCAAGTAAGATCATGATTTCCAGATGGATCTGTTTTGGTTTTGAAATTCCAACTCTCATCCAAGATAAAGAAATAGTCCAACAAAGATACATGAATCAAGAGTTTTGGGAACTGGGCATGGGTTTAGCCTAGAGGAAATGTATGTTGATTTAGGTGTTTTTTTTACTGATGTACATGGTCTTTTATTCACCAATAGAGAATGGAGAATGAGAGATAGGGAGAGACATGAGTAAGAATGGACTTACTTATCACAACCAGCTATTAAGGTCAGAGTGTGATACCAAATATTTTTGATGATTTTGGTTATTAGAAATCATATTAACATAATATTGTAATTCTTAGTTTAATATTCTAAAAGGTTTATTCATGTCTATTTTTCACATTTCTTTATTTTGATTTAGGTGATATTTAGGCGAGTTTTAGAACTAGGAGTGGGTTTAGCACAGAGAAAAAGTATGTGGATTTAGGCTTTTTATATTTATTTATGAGGCACAATGAGCATAGGCATTGAGAATGATAGATATGTAGGGAGAGACATGTATAATTAAGAATGGACTGGTCACAATCACCTATTTACTCTAAATCTATTTTTTTTATATCTTTTATTATTTAAAATTATTCATTATTCTTTCATATTTCTTTTACTATTTACAAGTTAACACAATGTGCATTCAAACCTTTTTTTACTTATTTTAGTTCACTGGGAACTAGCTAGGTAGTAACACTAGTATTTTCAAATATAAACAATATCCTTAATTCAAAAGCATCACAACAATAAATAACCTTTCTTGGCTTGTGCAAATCCCAAGATCCCCTGATAAAATTTTGTGAGATAAACATGGGAAGGATCAACAAGAATGTTCCATAGGGTTACTGCAATGTGGCCTATCAAGCAGACGATTGAACACAATATAGTTGTTTGGTTGCTATGTGAGAGGGTGTGAATGCCATGACGTGTGCAATAGTTACTTACTTTCATTCATAGATTGATACCAGTGTTCCAATCTGTTCTGTTTTTTCATTCATAGGTTGATACCAATGTTCCAATCTGTTATGTTTTTAGATTGATACCAGTTTTCCAATCTATTCTATTTGTTTTTAGATTGATACTAGATTTCCAATCTGTTATGTTTTTAGATTGATACCAGTTTTCCAATCTATTCTATTTTCTATAAACATGACTCGAGCCCCAATCAATCATCAATGGATTGATTATTTTTCCTTTCCAACTAATTGAAATTTAGATTGAATACGATATAGTTGTTTCGTTGCTGCATGAGAGGGTGTGAATGTCGTGACGTGTGCAGAAGTTACTTAATCCCATTCATAGATTGATACCAATGCTCCAATTTTTTCTGTTTTTTCATTCATAGATTGATACCAATGTTCCAATATGTTATGTTTTTAGATTGATACAAGTTTTCCACTCTGCTCTATTTGTTTTTAGATTGATACCAATTTTCGAATCTGTTTTGTTTTCTATAAACATGCCCTGAGCCCCAATCAATCGTCCATGGATTGATTGTTTTTCCTTTCCAACTAATTACAATTTAGATTGAATATGATATAGTTGTTTGGTTTTTGCATGAGAGGGTGTGAATGCCATGATGTGTGTTGCAGTTACTTACTTTCATTCATAGATTGATACCAGTCTTCCAATATGTTCTCTTTTTTCATTCATAGATTGATACCAGTGTTCCAATCTATTTTGTTTTTAGATTGATACCAACTTTCCAATATGTTCTGTTTTTTTTTAGATTGATACCAGTTTTCCAATCTGTTATGTTTTTAGATTGATACCAGTTTTTGAATCTATTCTATTTTCCATAAACACGACCCGAGCCCCAATCAATCATCAATGTATTGATTGTTTGTCCTTTCCAACTAATTATAATTTAGAGGTAAAAAGTACAATATAACTTGGTACACTTCAGTTTCACCCAATTATGTGTACCCTCTCCCAAGGCTTCTTTGGAACAATTTCCTCTCCCAAGGCTTCTTTGGAACAATTTCTTGTTAACTTTCCTCCCAATATAAAACTCCTCTTACCCCAACTTAGTGTATCTTGATCCCTTTTATTTTGTGTTTTTTATTAATGTGTCCTTCTCCCTTTATTTTTTTTTGTTTCTGAACCCTTCTATGTAGATACATGGATTTTTGCAGATATATACATATTTGTTGGTTCTTTCTTTCTCTTTAGAACATAAATTTTTTTTTATTGTTTCTGGATGTATGTGAAAACTTCATTGTAGGGCATTAGTCTTAGTCTTAGAGGGTTATGTCAAAAAAATAATTGTATGAAAGGCCATTTAGATTCTATTGATGTTTGTTTCTTCATTTCCATTTGTAGTATTTCAATGTATGAAGTTATTAAATATATCAGTACTAGTGGTGTCTCTTTCAATGATATTTGATTGTGAAATTTTTTGTTTCCCTCTTTTTTTGGTTTTTTTATTTCATGTATGAAATTCCCCTGCAATATTAGTATTTCTTTGAGCTTTGTTTCATTGTTTTCTTGAATTCATGCACTACCTTATTGACTGTCATATGCATTTAGATCTTTAGTTTCCTTTTCCAAATGTCTTTTATTTATTTATGATCTACTCAAAACATTGTGATAAATATCATCCTCTTGGAGAGATATGAAGAATGTGATGTTAATTCTTCTTCTGCAAATGAAGTTTATCTTTTATAAGACCTACAACCAATTTCTACTTTTATACTTTAACCATTCACCATTTGCATACATTTAAATCTAGTATTCAAATATAGTAGAGCATATATAAATTTTCTTTCATAATACAAAGCTAAAGGATTTAAAGGAATAGTAGTGATGGAATGAAATCTAACATTGTAGTTTGATCCCATGTTGGCCTTTATATCATAGAACTGTTTTCATATTTACAAAAAAATCATAACTGATTAGTTATTAGACTACATATCTTCATATAGAACTTGCAAATAGTCTGGTGGAGAATGTGGATCTCATTACTCTTCATAATGTACAATGATTCATTCCATATTATTAACATATCAAATGTCATTTAAATAAAATATTTATCCTAATGTACAATGATTCATTCCATATTCATTTTTAGATTTAGGAGGAGCTTTTTAGAAAGTAATGATAATGCAAATAAAGAATGAGCTAGAATCATCTTCAACATCTATTAATTAGATATGAAAATTTATATTACTACTGTGTACATTTGAGAATATTTATTTACATGTTTTTATAATTTATATATACATGTGTACTTTTTTTTTCATAAATATTTTCATTAAAAAATGAACCTTTAAATGATGAGCCTAGTTAATGTTGCTTCTTCATGAAGAAGAATACTTGATCTTGCAATTTGATGAGGGCCCTTTGTTATGCTTCTTGAGTACTTCAAATTATTGACACAAACATATGCTTCTTTGATGATGGTCCTTTGTTATGCTTCTTGACTACTTCAAATTATTAAGACAATCATATGCTTCTTGTTACTCTTTTTAATTCTTCCTTATATTGTATTCTCCCCCTTAGATATTGTGTACTCTCCCACATAGATATTTCACTCAATTTCATATTCTCTGTAATATTCCAGGCTCTTCTTTTGAAGTCAAATAAGTGACAGTAATTTACAAGAACTATCCTTTATTTGTTTCTCACATATATGAAGAGATCCCATTTTATTTTTTATTAATAGATCAAATTTCATTTAAATATAATATTTATCATAATGTACAATGGTTCATTCCATATTCATTTTTATATTCAAGAGGAGATTTTGAGAAAGTTATGATAATGCCAATAAAGAATGAGCTAGACTCATCTCCAACATCTATTAATTAGATATGAAAATTTATAATACTATTGTGTACATTTGAAAATATTTATTTACATGTTTTTATAATTTATATATACATATGTACTTTTTTTTTCATAAATATTTTCATTAGAAAATGAACCTTTAAATGATGAACCTAGTTAATGTTGCTTCTTCATGAAGAAGACTACTTGATCTTCCAATTTGAAGAGGGTCCTTTGTTATGCTTCTTGACTACTTCAAATTATTGACAAAATCATATGCTTCTTTGATGATGGTCCTTTGTTATGCTTCTTGAATACTTCAAATTATTGACACAATCATATGCTTCTTGTTACTCTTTTTAATCCTTCCTTATATTGTACTCTCCCCCTTAGATATTGCATACTCTCCCACATACATATTGCACTCAATTTCATATTATCTGTAATATTCTAGGATCTTCTTTTGAAGTCAAATAAGTGACAATAATTTACGAGAAATATCCCTAATTTGTTTCTCACATATTCAAATGGTTCTCTAACAAGAGGCTTTGTGGGTATGAATTCCATATTCACTATTTTCTCAAATACTTGTTGTGTGAGGAAGTGGTACTTTATGATGATATGTTTAGTTATTGAAGGAAGTAGAATATTTTATTTTTGAAATTATTATTACACTTGTATTGAAACACTTAATAGGTATAGGTTCACTAAAATTTACCTCAATATCTTGTAGATCCCATTTCATCCAAAACACTTGCTTGAAAAAAGAAGTAACTACTATGTATTCCACTTCTAATCTAGATAGAGAAAGTAATGACTCTTTCTTGCTTCACCACGCAACCAAAGACTCTTCAAAGTAGAATTATACATTGTCCAAGTACTAACTCTTTCTTTCTTAAACATGCAACCAAAGACTCTTCTAAGTAGAATTATACATTGTCCACTTGTACTTTTCATGTCATACACACAAGCCTAGTTGAATATCTCTATGTCGTCAATGTAAATTTCTCACCTTTTGGGTACTATAGTCCATTTTTTGTAGTCTCTTTCAAGTATCTTAATATCAAGCTTCATATCATATAGATTTAAAGGTTATGATCAACATCACCTCATTCTTCATCCATCATCTACACATAGCTTTCATCCAATTGATTTGATAAAAACACATTAGCCAATAAACAAACCATTGAAACCAAAAGTGATTTGATAGTTCTATAGGAAGAGTTTGTAAGGGGCCAGGTAGCCTTTGGATATCATATTTTATGAAAGTTGAGATATCCAGTAAATGCCCCTACAGTCAATCTCTAGAATAGATATAAATAGAAGTTTTTCATTTTCATATCCATGGTCTCAAACAATGAAAGAGAAAAAACCTTTTATATTCAACATGTAAAACAGAAATTAGGCATAAAAGTTTCCCATTGGAACCAAAAGTGATTTGATACAAAACATAGGTTTTAACCTAAGAGTAAATGACACTACAGTAAATCTTTGGAATAGATCTAAATAGAAGTTTTTAATTTTCATATCCATGGTTCCAAACAATGAGAGAGAGAAAAAACCTTTTGTATTCAACATGTAAAACACAAATTAGTCATATCTCTGGAATAGATCTTAATAGAAGTTTTTCATTTTCATATCCATGGTCTCAAATAATGAGAGAGAAAAAACCTTTTATATTCAACATGTAAAACAAAAATTAGCCATAAAATTTTCCCATTGAAACCAAAAGTGATTTGATACAAAACATAGGTTTTGACCTTATATAGTTTAATTGTTTCAAATATATTTTTAATAAAATGAAAAATATTCAATGTAAAAAACATAGTATTTAGAGACAAAAAGTATTTTTATACAAAACATATAGGTTTTACCCAAGTATATAGTTAATTGTTCTAAAAATAGATACTTAAGAAAATGAAAAATATTCAATGTAAAACGCATGCATTCTTATGCATTCTTATACACCCTTATGTCTATGTAAAGTAGTTTGAGTGACTCCACTCATCTTCTACACCCTTGATAGGGTATAGTTGGGACAAGTAGTGTTAATGTATACAAGTTCTATAGGAATATTCTGTTAAGGGCCAGGTAGCCTCTGGATCTCATCTTTTATGAAAGGTGACATATCTAGTAAATGCCCCTACATTCAATCTCTGGAATAGATCTAAATATAAGTTTTTCATTTTCTTATCCATGGTCTCAAACAACGAGAGGGAGAAGAAACCTTTTATATTCAACATATAAAACACAAATTAGCCATATAGGTTTCCCATTGAAACCAAAAGCGATTTGATACAAAACATATGTTTTAACCTTAGTAAATGCCCCTACAGTCAATCTCTAGAATAGTTTTATATAGAATTTTTTCATCTTCATATCCATGATCTCAAACAATCACATAAAAAACCTTTTATATTCAATGTATGTACAACACAAATTAGCCACATCTCTAGAATATATCTAAATATAAGTTCTTCATTTTCATATCCATGGTCTCAAACAATGAGAGAGAAAAAAACCTTTTATATTCAACATGTAAAACACAAATTAGCCATAAAAGTTTCCCATTGAAACCAAAAGTGATTTGATACAAAACATAGGTTTTAACCTAAGAGTAAATGCCCCTATAGTCAATATTTGGAATAGTTTAAAATATAGAAATTTTTCATTTTCATATCCATGGTCTCAAACAATGAGAGAAATAACCTTTTATATTCAATGAATGTAAAAAAAAAATTAGCCATATCTCTAGAATAGATCTAAATATAAGCTTTTCATTTTCATATCCATGGTCTCAAACAATGAGAGAGAGAAAAAAAGCTTTTATATTCAACATGTAAAACAAAAATTAACCATATCTCTAGAATAGATCTAAATATAAGTTTTTAATTTTCATATCCATGGTCTCAAACAATGAGAGAGAGAAAAAAACTTTTATATTCAACATGTAAAACAAAAATTAGCCATAAAATTTTCCCATTGAAACCAAAAGTGATTTGATACAAAACATAGGTTTTAACCTAAGAGTAAATGTCCCTACAGTCAATATTTGTAATAGTTTTAAATATAAGTTTTTCATTTTCATATCCTTGGTCTCAAACAATGAGAGAAAAAACATTTTATAATCAATGTATGAAATTTAACACAAATTAGTCATATCTCTAGAATATATCTAAATAGAAGTTTTTCATTTTCATATCCATGGTCTCATACAATGAGAGAGAGAAAAAAATTCTTATATTCAACATTTAAAACAAAATTTATCCATAAAATTTTCCCATTGAAACCAAAAGTGATTCAAGATACAAAACATAGGTTTTAACCTAAGAGTAAACGCCCGTACAGTCAATCTCTGGAATAGTTTTAAATAGAAGTTTTTAATTTACATATCCATGACCTCTCAAACAATGAGAGAGAAAAAATCTCTTATATTCAACATGTAAAACACAAATTAGCCATATCTCTAGAATATATCTAAATAGAAGTTTTTCATTTTCATATCCATGGTGTCAAGCAATGAGAGAGAGAAATAAACTTTTATATTCAATGTGTAAAAAAAAAAATAGCCATAAAAGTTTATCATTGAAACCAAAAGTGATTTGATACAAAACATAGGTTTTAACCTAAGAGTAAATGCCCCTACAGTCAATCTCTAGAATATATCTAATTAGAAGTTTTTCATTTTCATATCCATGGTCTCAAACAATGAGAGAGAAAAATACTTTTATATTCAACATGTATATAGTATTTAGAAACAAAATTAATTTGATACAAAACATAGGTTTTAACCAAGTATAGAGTTTTTCATTTTCATATCCATGATCTAAAACAATGAGAGAGAATAAACCTTTTATATTCAACATATAACAAACAAATTAGCCATAAAAGTTTCCCATTGAAACCAAAAGTGTTTTGATACAAAACATAGGTTTTAACCTAAGAGTAAATTCCCTTACAGACAATCTCTAGAATATATCTAATTAGAATTTTTTCATTTTCATATCCATGGTCCCAAACAATGACAGAGAAAAAACCTTTTATATTCAACATGTATAGTATTTAGAAACAAAAAGTAATTTGATACAAAACATAGGTTTTAACCAAGTATATGGTTTTAAATATTTTGAAAATATATTCTTAACAAAATTAGAAATATTCAATGTAAAACACATGCACATTAACATATAATTGTGATATTTTGCCTAACATATAATTGTGATATTTTCCCTTCATAGGGTATAATTGGGATTGGTAACTAGTGCTAACTTCTACAAGTTCTATAGGCAGAATCTGTAAAGGGCTAGGTAGCTTCCAGATCTCGTCTTTTATGAAAGGTGAGATATCTAGTAAATGCCCCTACAGTGAATCCTTGGAATATATCTAAATTGAAGTTTTTCATTTCTCCCATGCATTTTCAATAAATGTCAATTTAATATATATATTTTTATTGAATTTGTTTTTTTTATTTTAGGGATAACAAAATCATTAAATATGGTTGAAAAATGGAAATTGTGCATAGAAGTTTCTTTCTATCCCAGTCCAGGGAAAGCAGTGATTACATATGTGCTTCCCAATATTGCGACTAGCAAAGTCATCCAAAGGAAAATGAATATACCGGGAAGAACAACAAATAATGAGGCATATTATATTAGATTGATAGAAGGCTTGGGAACAACGATTGAGTATGGATCAAATGGAATTGTAGTTTTCACCAATTCTGAACTTATGTGCAACCAGATGAATGACGTGTACCAAGTTAAGAAGGAGAGAGTAAAAGAACTGCATGGAATAGTAAACAATATTGTTAGCCAATTTCAATTTTTTAGTATAAGGCATTTTAAAAATGTGAATAAGATGTTTGCTGATCTATTTCATGGGGCAATGAAAATTCAGGATTCATCTATAAAAGATGAATTAATAGATGAATTATAATTATACGGGGCAATGCCAATGCAAGATTCATCTCTCAAAGATGCATTAGTTTTGATACACTCTTATCCAAAAATTCAAGATTCATCTCTCAAAGATGAATTAGGTTTGAGACGCTCTACTTCAAAAAGTCAAGATTGATATCTCAAAGATGAATTAGTGTTGAGACGCTCTCCTTCAAAATTTATTGATCGACATTGTAACATATCTTGGATATGTGTGTGTTGTGTACTTATAAATGTGTCATTTTTAATGACCATGTGATTTTTTCAATTATATACCAAGTGTGCTCCCACCACACCATGTAAAGCGCAACTTGGTGAACTTCACATTTGCAACAAGTGGTGAACTTCAAATTTTTATGAAATTAAAATATGGGGACTTCAACAAATTTTTGTTTAATTGGAGTTTCACTTATTTTTTAATGACATTGTGTTTTTTTCAATTTTATACCAAGCGTGCTCCCACCATGTAAAAAAAAATTTGGTGAACTGACCATTTTTATAACTTTTTTTTTCTTAAATGGAGTTTCATACATCAATTAGTGATTTGAAAGTTGTTTTTTACATAATTTGTTTACACTAAATTATGTTAATTTTTTGAAATTCATTTCGAATTTATTTTAAATTATTTATTTAAAAAAATAATTGTAAATGTCCACCGTAGATATATATATTATGGAGGATGAAAGACGAAGATCAAAAAAATCCCATATCTCTATGAGAGAGGGGATCCGGGATCAAGAGTTGTTCATGGTATTTAAATATAATCTTAAATCTCCATACGTGTGTGTACATATGGAATTAATTTTTTATCAACTTTGTGAGTTTAATTAGTTGTTAATAAATTTCATTTTTTATTTTTTAGGAACTAATAAGAAAATAAGGGTCTCTACTCCATCGATGGATGCCCATGGTTCACCCAGTCGTGGTATGGTTTGAACATAGTTTAATCAATGAATATGTACATGTATTTATATGTATGCATGTATTTTTCAATTAATTATAAATTCGTATTTGTTTATGAAGCTTCTCTCTCCTCTCGAGAGGTTGGTGGTGGTTCAAATCCCCTTAGAGGGCCATCAATAAGTGGTAGCAAGTTGCGTGAAGGTGGTGATATTTATTCCCCCGGAGGCCAATCAACAGCTGGTGGTGCTGGTTCTCAGCAGGGTCATTCTGGTTCTCAACATTTTCAGGGTGGAGAAGATGCTAGCCAACCACGTCAAGGTTGCCATCAAATTCAATATTTTTTTCATTCAATTTGTACAAATTTGTTTACATGTGTTTTTCCTGATATAAAATTATATATATATATATATATATGCAGAAGATGAAAATGCTCCAAATATTGGTCAAAATCGACGCAAGGTAGAACGCTACATTCAAGAATAAGTTTGTCTATCCACCACAACTTATCCGAACGACATTTATGATATACCATGGGAAAGAAACATGGTGCAATGCACCTTAGAAAGGTGTCAACAACTTCATGAAAAATTGTGGAAAGATCGCGTGGCTTTGACTCTACCTGCTGAGAGTCAACAAAGCCTCGAAATAGTTACACATTCATTAGGCGAACTAGTAAAGGTGTACAAAAATCTTGGGCCAACGACTGATACATTTGTAGAAGTCATGAGAAAGATAAAGGAAACAGTAATGAGTCCCGATAAATGGGAGGATGTAAAACAAAGAGTTACAAAATAAATGGTGAAGTCAATGCTTAATTTCAAGGAATGGCCAAAAAGAAAGCTGCTGAAAGTGCAATATTTCAAGCACACCAATATAGCTCACTATTTGTATGATAGGCACCTTGTGGCCTATGGAAGACGTCCATGGAACAACGAGGTTCCTGTTTATTTTGAAAAATTGATTATGAAGAATTTTTTTTGGAAATGAAACCCAATTACATTGACCTTCCGTCATAATTTTTTGGTCCTAGGAAAGGTCGATTGTGTGACCGTAGGGGTACTAGGCGAGATGTGGAGTTCCCTCGCCCTGAGCCACCATTAGTGAGTCAACATATTCGGGTCGAAAATTTGCGATCAGAGATGGATGCGACTTCTCAAATAAGTCAAGAAGGAAGGGATGCCATCATTGACAGTGTTCACAGTGGATTAGGTTGAGTCGATGTTTTTCTAAATCAACAAAGAGCACATGAGAATGCACGTGCCAATTTTGTGTATTGTACAGATGAAGAGATTGACAACATGAGTGTTGAAGATCTCAGAATATATGCAAAGAATTGTCGCAATGGTTCACAATAATGAATTCTTTATGAGGAATAGGGCACGACAACGGTATGTCTTAATGACCTTAGGGTTCAATTATTGTAACACATACATGTGTGCAATTTGTAATAAATACATGTGTATGTATATATATACATATATTTGTAAGTATGTATTAATCTAAAAAAAATGTATCATTATATGTTAAAACAACATTTGCAGTTGTCACGCATGAAGAATGATGAAAATGTTAATATCACGTTCAGGGCCTCTAGTTCAAACAATGAAGATGGATCTCACCATCAAGATATGTTGACAAATGTTAGTTTTTTTTTAATGATATTTTAAAATATATAATTGTGCACACATGTACATGTACATGTATAAAAATATAATGTTTTAACAGATTCTAATTCTGTCCGATGTTTTTGGGATGGCGGTACCTTCTTCTTCCTTGGGAGATGTACCTTCTACTTCCTCAGGAGATGTGCCAGATCAACAACAAGTATGGATAATTTTTCACTTTTAAAATTTATGTTTAGGTTATATATATATATTCCACCTCAAAAATTTCCATTAAAAATTGAGATATATATATATATATATATATATCTTGAGTTATTTTAATTTTTTTTGAATTTTAGGTTTTTGGAGATTTTCCTTTGGAGCCTTTCTTAGGAGATGTCCCAAATTCACCTCTAGAAGTATTCAATTTTTCACTTTTAAATATATATATTTTTTAGAAAAGTTTTAATTTATAAATTGAAGTTTATTTAAGTTTTATTATAAATTGAGATCTTGATCTTGGGTTATTTTATACTTTTGAAATTTTGACTTTTAGGTTTCTATAGAGGATTTCTTTAATACACAGACTCTAGTGACGGAGGTAGGAACATCCACACCATTTCAACCATTTGAAGAAGTTTTCTAACTTTTTTTTTAATATTATTGAAAATAAGTTTATATATGTACACGTGCATTTTCATATTTTATATATATATATATATATATATATATATATATATATAATTGTACATGTATATTGTACAATTTACTGTTGGAAATGTTCCCATGGGGGAAGTTGTAGTAGGCGAAAAAATGGAGAGGAAACCTCATGAGGTATTGCATGATTTTTTTAAATTTTTTTTTACATGAAGTTCTATATATTCTCACTCATTTTTAAAAAATCAAATTTTAATGTTTGTACAGGCATTGTGTACAGGTTCCCCATGCTTCACAAGATAGCACATGGATTGAGGCTCTGCTAGGAAAGACACTACATCCATCTGTATTTGATGGACATGATTTGTAGATTTGATTGATATTTCTAGTCTTAAATTTACATTTTTATATATTATCTAGATGCACACTCATATATATATATATATACTTGATACTTGTGACATCTACAATTTTTGCACATATTTTATTGCGTTAATATAATTTGTTTGTTTTTTTGAAAGTTAAGTTTTGGATGGTTGAAGTACTTTTGACATGTGAATGTGAAGTAATGTTGTTATATAATTTGTTTGGTTTTTAAAACTTAATTTTTGGATAATTGAACTACTAGTAATGTTGTCATATATAAATTAATGCTTTTCTTTTGAACTACATTTGGCATGTTATGTAAGGATGTGTTATAATTTGTTTTATTTTTAAAACTTAAGTTTTTGATGGTTGAAGTACATTTGGCATGTGAAGTAACGTTAAATGTTTTTATTGGATAGTTTAACTATAATTAGCATGGCATGTGAAGCAATGTTGTGATATAATCAAAAGAATTTTAAAACTCAAGTTTTGGATGGTTTCAATCTACATTTGGCATATGATATAATGTTTAATGTTTAATGTTTTTATTGGATCTAGTTGAACTACAATTGACATGGCATGTGAAGTAATGTTGTGATATGATAAAAAAGTTTTTAAAGCTCATGTTTTGGATGGTTGAAGTACATTTGGCATGTGAAGTAATGTTGTGATCTATAATTTTTTGTTAAATTAAAGGTTAAATTTTCGATGGCTTCAATTTACATTTGGCATGTGATATAATGTTAAATGTTTTTATTGGATAGTTGAACTATAATTAGCATGGCATGTGAAGTAATGTTGTGATATATAATCAAAAATATTTTAAAACTTAAGTTTTGGATGGTTGCAATCTACATTTGGCATGTGATACAATGTTAAATGTTTTTATTCGATAGTTGAACTGCAATTGGCATGGCATGTGAAGTAACGTTGTGATATAATAAAAAAAAAATTAAAACTCAAGTTTTGGATGGTTGAAGGACATTAGGCATGTGAAGTAATGTTGTGATATAATAAAAAAGTTTTTAAAACTAAGTTTTGGATGGTATCAACCTACATTCGGAATATGATATAATTTTAAATGTTTAATGTTTTTATTAGATAGTTGAACTACAATTGGCATGACATGTTAAGTAATTTGTTTTGATAAAATCAAAATGTTTGTAAAATTCACGTTTTGGATGGTTGAAGTACATTTGGAATCTTAAGATTGCTTTTGATCTATACATACTCTTCTCTTGTTTGAGTGAAAAAATTTCCAATGGGAAGAACATAGCTTTTCAATGGAAGTAACCATATGAATTGAGCTCTAATTGAAAAAAGAGTAAAGAAACATTAACATGCCACAAAACATGTCAACAAAATAACATGCATGGTTGTCATTTTTGTTGGAATAGCTAAATCATATTTTAAGGATTCTCCATCGAAAAACAATTTCAATGAAGAGAACCCTTACTATGATTTAGTTATTCCAATAAAAATAACAACTAAGGAAGTTATTTTGTTGGTTTTTTGGTTTTTTTTACTTTTTTTTGAAATAGAGCTCAATTGATATGGTTAGTTGTATTGAAAAGCTATGTTATTTTCATTGGAAATTTTGTTCACTCAAACAATAGTATGTATTATGTAGAGATCAAAAACAATCTTAAGATTACTTTTAAGTACGATCAAGTGTTCTTGAAACATTTTCCCACATGATGATACTTTCATTGACCTCTAAAATGTAGCTCATGGGCTATATGTTTTGCCTCATTCCCATATAAATCCCTTTAATTTTGATTGGAAATATAAGAAGTAGATATGTGCTTGTTGAACTCGGGTCAATGTCATTAATGCACTCAAATATGTAGCCTTGTTGATTTATAAATTGGTAAATTGATGATATTCAGTTAATTGCATTCTAGAACATATATATTCAGTACGTGAAACATTTTTCATCAATGCACATGGGAAAACTACTTGAACAATTAATTGCATTCTAGAATATATCTATATATCCAATACGTGCACAACATTTTTCATCAATGCACATCGAATATGTCCGACCATTGAACAAACAATTTTTGTACTAGATTTTCAATCAGGAATAGAGATGTGGGTCAAATCCCACCAAAAGTCGGAGAAGTGCTCCAAGTGTCTTGTCTGAAATGATACTTTTTACCAAAAATTATACAAAGGATGATTTATTTACATTGTGGATACTTTTTACCAAAAAATCCCAAAATAAAAACTAGGCGTGCATTCAGTTCATGTATATATCTAGTACGTGCAACATTTTTTATCAATGCACATAGAAAAACTACTTTTAGTTAATTTAATTCTAGAACATATATACTGAGTACGTGAAACATTTTTCATCAATGAACATATTAAAACTACTTGAAAAGTTAATTGCATTCTAGAACATATATATATATATATATATATATATATATATATATATATATTGTTACACCATTTTTTGGTCATCTAACCTACTATCATTAGATGGACCCAAGTACACCATGTAAGACCAATTTTACCCTAAGTAAAGTTGCCTTCACTATGTAAAATAACTTAATAAAACACATTTATTAGGTTGTTTATGGTCTAAACAGGAAACCCCAAAAGGAAATATTAAACAAACATATATTTGTTTGATTTTCCTGGTCATGTTTAACCCAAAACAAAGAAATTAATTACATAAATCTTTATTTATCTTATTATTTTCTAGGAATAATTATTTAAATCTTATTTAAATAATATTCCTTGTTAAATATGACTAAATCACCCATAAATAATTAAATAAATCATTATTTATTTGATTATCTTTTAACCACCTCCTTAAAATGATAAATAAATCATTTATTTATTTATTATTCACAAATAAATGGATTTGACCCAAGTCAAATACCTTTTCCCTCCAACAAATATAATAAAATATTCCATAAAAGATGGATCTAGATTTGGTTAATGTTATTTTAATCATGCACCAAGATCTAGAATGACCCAATATTTTGTTATAAATAGGAGGGCTTTTCCTACCATTCTTCACCTTTTGTTGCCTATGAGATCACTCTGGATCTAAACTCTTGGTCTGACTTTGAGCCATTATCATTGTCATATTTTCCATTATTTGTTGTGTGAGCTCCCTTTGAGTTCTATCTTTGTCTGGGTTTTCTACACCAACAGAAGAGAGAAATGCTAGATCTGAAGTGCTGAGGACTTCCAAGAACCCATCCCATTGAGGAGAATTGGAAACATCTTCTTGTTTTCCTCCTAGGTGCCCTTAATACAATTTTTTTTTTCAAAAATTGTTCTTGTCTTGTCTATTGGATATATGGAGCAAACCCTTCTTTTTACTGCTTAATGTCTTTCTATGCATAGATCTGGTTTTTTGCAGCTCTTGTCTTGATCAACTAACTGCAGATCTGAAGATATTGGCAGCCACTTTTGTTGTTAGGGCTATTAGTTATGCGTAGCTAAAGTGGTCTTTTTTCATACACTTCGACAAAGGATTCATACTAACAAATGGCGACTCCACACGGGTTTTAAATTACGACCGCTGTCGTTTTTCATATTCCTGCATATCCAGCTACTTCAGACCCTAGGGTTTCTTTTCAGCCTTTTTTTTTCCCTATTTTCATGTTGTTTTTCTCCTATAAAACCCTAAAACATTAAAATTTCTAACTTCCGTGTGTTTCTGGCCCTATTGCTCAGGTAAGCGACATCAGCCGCAATCGAGATCATCGCAACCGTCACGGACAACTTAGCTGGAGGTCGCACTCTTCAGCCCAAAACCGCAACCCGGACTCTGTGTTGCACTTTAGCTCCCTTTTTCGCGAGCATCATTCATCAGAAAATGCAGTCACAACCCGCGACTTGTGCTTTTTCTACTCGTTTTTTCTCGCAAATGTTTTGCTTCATGCTTTCTCGTCGTTGTTTTCCACCGCTCCCACCGTTTGGACTCGAAGCCGATCTCGTTTTGCTCATATAAGTGGGAACCTAGTCCCCTAGGGCTTCATTACCCTCCACTTTTGGTGGAAGAGTTTTAGCTGTTTCAGGTGTCTGATTTTTCAAAGTTTCAGCCTTCCCTTTTTCAGATCTGATACCTCATTCTCAGATCCCTTTAAATTAGCTCTTCTTCCTTTCAAACCACCTCTTCTAGTTTTGTTTGGACCTCCTTTTAGGACCTCCTCCCTGTCCTTTCTGCTTTTTGCTGATTTCCTCCTTTTTTCCAGCGACCTTGCCTCTGCCTCTTGGTTGTGATCTGCACCTCTTTTCAGCAACTTTCTCCTTTAGATCCCTGTCCCTTTCGACCCTAGATCTATTGACATATTTTAGTCTATTTTGACTAGATTTTTCCCTCTTTTAGATTAGTTTTGAGAGACCCGCCCTTTTGGGTTGAATCGATGCACTAGTAGCTGTTAATTTTCTTTTATTTCAGCATTATATAATGTTTTTGCAGCATTATTTTCAGTTATGCAACACACTGTCTCTCTTGCTCTCGAAAAAAAAAGGGTTTAAAAATTAAAATTAACGCACGACACACACTCACCCTAAGCGAAGAAGAGCCTGGTTTACACCGCTAGGCAAAGACTTTAAAATCAATTGACACTGCACCTATCTGCCCTTGTTTCGACATTGTAATCTCTTGGTTTGCACCTCTCTGCCTTTGTTTGTCATTATTCTTCCCCTTGTGCCATGTTTGTGTTGTCATCATTGCACCCCAAAGGCGCAAATCCCAGAGAATTCTTGGCCTTCACCCTCAGTTTCTGGTCGGTCGACCTACTCCTTCCTGCCGTCGTCGAGTTAGTCCTCCTCTGAGTCTGCACTCCGACTCCTCTTTTGGTTTATTGGGTTCTCCTTTTACTTCCGGTTCTCCCCCTGTCACCTTCACTATGTCTAGTCCAGGGCCTAACGCTAGCGGTAATCCCAGCCCTAATGCCGGGACTGCTACTAGTGGAGCCGCCATAGGAACTACCTTGGCTGCGCCCTTGCTCCCCTTCATGGTAGGCCTCAGCCTCCCCGATTTGGACCAGTTGACAAATGACCCTATACACCATGACGCTAGTTGGCCTGCCATGCCGACAAAGCTCCCTTCTCACATCCCAAAGTTTGAAGGCCTTGCTGGAGAAGATCCTTCATATCATTTTCGATCTCTCCACATGTGGTGTTCATCTACCTCCATTACCAATGACTCTGACTGTCTTTGGTTGTTCCAACGAACGCTTACAGGCGCGGCTTCTAAGTGGTATGTTGATCAACCCACTTCCTCTCATACCACCTTTGTGACTCTTTCCCGGGCTTTTTTATCTTACTTCCATCTCCCCCTTCATTATGACACTGGTATCGAACTTTTGACTTCTTTCTGTCAATCATCTGCGACCCGCCTATCCGATCATGTCCAGGAATGGCGGAGAAGAAAGAGCCTATGTCAATCCCCTACTTTCGAAGACCATGTCTACATGGAATGGTTCCTTAGATCTCTCTTGCCTCCTATCGGGAAAGATGTCACATCGCATTTTCCCCAAACCGAAGAAGCCGCCCTCCAACTGGCGTTAAAATATGACTTGATCTACGCTCAGACAGGTTATGTTTATACCGTTCTACCTGATCTCCCCAGACCCGGTGGTGTCAATGCACAGGGGGCACCTCATGCCGCCGACAGTATCATTGGAGCTCTCTCTCATCCATATGCCCAACCTCCCATGGGTTATGGTTTTCTTGGGGGAGGGGGCAACACCTACCACACTTGTTCCCCTCCCGGTAGCACGTATCCAGGATACAGCATGCCTCCTCTTTTGGCCCAACCTCCTGTTCACCATACTGTTACCCAACCCCCTTATTATTCGTATCTGCAGTTAGGTGCTCCAGCTCCTCCAGCATCAGCACCTCCACCTCCCTTGCCTTCTCAACTCCTGCAACAACAATCACCGCCCCCTCAAGCACATGTGAATGCACCGCAGGGATTCATGGCTACCCAACCACCTGACGGACAAGTGACCACTCAACTTTCCCCTTCTGGTTCCTCCAATTACCAGATCCTCATGATGAACTCTGATCCACCTCTAACCGTCGACCTTAACCTTCAAACTCTATCTCGCTAGTACCCCACGCCTTCCACTCAGTTTGCCCCTGATTCCCCTCCTTCAGGTTCTACAGAGCCTCTTTCGACATCCAATGGTCCCTTGCATATCCCTCAACCCAAAGTTGAGGTTTATACCAAGATTCCTAAGGTACCATTACGCCGAAATGCTGCTTCTAGTCGAGCTACTCATTCGTATAGCATAGTAGATGATTTGGCGTAGTCTCCTGCTGCCATTTCCACATTGGAACTCCTCCAGTCGTGCCCTTCCCAAAAGAAGGCTCTGCTATCTTCGATGGGTGCTGTAAATCCTGCTGATGACCAAATAATTGTTTTTGACGCCCATCAATCAGAACATCCTCCTCTTCCTACTTCTGTCGCCTTCCAAATCCCAGTCAAAATCTGGAACGCTAACGTTTCCCAGTGTATAATTGATGAGGGGGCATCCACCTGCGTGATGTCCGCTTTAGTTTGGAAGCAAATCGGATCTCCTGAGTTGGCCCCTTCCACGATCACCGTTCGAGTGTGGGATGGTCATGCCTCCTATCCCATTGGCTTATTCTGTAATTGTCCTATCACTCTTGCGGACAAGACTGTTTGCGTTGATGTTGAAGTCATCGATGCCCCTCTTGATTATAACATTCTTTTGGGGCGTAGCTACACTTATGCTATGTCTTTTGTCCCATCCGTGGTCCACCGCAAGATGTTTTTCCCTCATAATGGAAAGATATTCACCATTGACCAGTTGACATATCATGAGCCGAAATCTCAGGCCTCCCCTGAGTCGTCCATCTCTTTTGTAGCCAATCAACCAACTGTCGAGTCTTTGACCAGTGTCTCTCCTGGCATCTACAAAGACTCCTCTTTGCTTGGAACCTTCCCTGGTCGTCCTCCTCCTCCTATCTCTGACCCCGGCTCATCGAATGTTTGCATGATGCAATCGTCTCGGGATGCTCTCAAGCAACCTGCTTCGGCTAGTCAGCAACTGCGCTCTCCACAACCTGCTCCTAGCCCTTCACCTAAAGTTGGTATTCATGAGCCTCTTTACCCTCCTAGAACAGTTCCTCCAAGCCTTAGCCATTTAGGAGCCGTCCCACCTGGCCATTACCCCTCTGGTCAGATACCATTCCTAGCTCCCCCACCAGGAGTGTACACGGTACCTGTCATGGCCACCCTTTCTCTTCCTAACCTGACCCTCGGGATTCCTGTCTGGTACCATGATCCTCTAGCCGCAACCTTGCTTGGTCAACCCAAACCTTATATTGCTTTGACCCCGGTTCAACTGGTCGCCATGACTTCTCTCGTTGCAACAGTGCCTCAATCACCTCAACAGGAACCACCTCCTGTTGCGACCGCTTCGGGTAAGAAGGGCAAAGCTCGCAAGGGGGCATCAAAGGACAAGGCTGCCCCGACAAAACCTGCCCCTCCTCGACCTCCAAAGCATACCATCCAGTGTGCTTTGTGTGATGTTTTCGGTCATGCCACCCATACCTGTCTTGAATTACTTCATCTCAAGCCCATGGTTAATGTCGCGTTCCCTGAGTCCATGGTCCCGAAAGCCTCTATCCCTTTCGCGACCGCGACCAAGAACCCCAAGAATATTCACACCAAACACTCCTGTGCTTTGTGTGATCTCCATGGCCATTACACCCAGCTTTGTCCCCACCTCGAGGACTTCTGCACCCCTCTAGCCGCGGTCCGCCAATTCGAGGCCAAGCGCAATGAGTCCACCTCTCCCCTATTTGCGCATTTTTCTTTGGCAGAGCTACCAGACATGACTGCTCCCATTGACATTCCCCCTCCTGATGTCGAGATGACGGAGCCTTCGTGCAGCATTTTCTACCTATCATAATCCATGAGACCCTCGGGGAAAATTCCCTCTGAATCCTCCCCTGTTGTTTCGCTTGACCTTTCTTCAGCGATCACCCTAGGCTCAACATCGGTAGATCCTTTATCTGCTTACTCTTCTCTCACCTCTTGTGACGATGCGCATGTGAATCCCTCTTCTCATGATGATGAGTCAGGTAGCTTCGCCGCATCAAGTGGTTTTTCTTCCACCAGTCACCCCATCTTCTACCATGATGATGACCTATGGATGAAATCCCCATACCTGACTTTATCTATTCCCCCTTACATCAAACCCATGCGTTCAAACCACATGCACCTTGTGGTCATTACATTGAAACCCAATATTTGGGTAAGGGGGCACCCATATTCGAGAGACCAGGAGAAGAAATTCTCCAAAATTCTCCTAGTGTATCTGGTCGTGCCGAATTTAGTACCATTATTCTTCCACATTTAGAAGAACCTCTAGAGTCCCATATCACTTCAGATCACTCTAGGGACGATACCCCTTATCGTTCTTCATCTTACATCAGCAACTCCGTCTCTTACACATTGTTGTTGACCAACCTATCGTTTTTCCATGAGAGCATCAGTTCATTATCTCCAAATCCTCTCTTTGGGATAGTGACACCAGGTATGCCAACCCGGAAACTTAAAGTCCATTTGATTCCTATATTCAGTACCAAAAGGGATTGGTAATCCTCCATTCCCTTTCTCAAACTGCATAACCATAACGAAAACAAATGGCACACCACATCATTAAAATGTGTTTAGATTCCCCTTTTTCTAAATACATTTTGGCATGACCACACCATGCTTGGGGGCACCTATGCCCCTCAACCATAATCCTCCTCAAAATCGAATTTCTCACTTACAATATCACTTAAATATCAATGCAGGCATTTTCCTTGTTCGTGTTGGATTTTCATGAGTTAACCATCTGAATACATGTGTCCCCACATCCTGGCTGACAACACCAGCCCCTTTGCTTTCAGAGAGAAATCCCGTGGCTGGCCCACACCGTGAGCTCCATCCGAGTCCCTTTTGTACCCCCGGCTATGTCCTCATCCTTTCATTAAGCTGTCCCTTATCCCCGATGATATCAGCGGCCGGGCCGTCGCCATGCTGCCTGCGGCCTAGGTACCGGTGTAGCAAGGGAAGTCGTCCATTCGTTACTCGGGCCCCTCCATTCCACCTTCATCATCGGTACCGCCTCATCCGTCGCTCTGCTTTCTCAGCTCTTGCTGAGGATCTCTCATTGCCTCACTCATGGCGGACCTCCTTCTGTCGACATCAGCTCATTCTTTCCAGAAGCCGGGTCTAGAGGGCGGTGTACCTTGGTTCCAGCTTCCACTCTTGTTCGGTGCCTCGGATCAGGCAAAGGGATCTCTCATTTCCCTTTGACTTGATTGTTTCTCCACTCCAGCTCCTTTCAACATGACCGAGATCCGTATACTTGATGGTTCAGTGATACAGCAGCAGCTCTTGATGATTCCCGGGTGTGTGTGAGATGTCTCAACCCTCATGAGGGGGTGGCCCTGCAGGTAGCCCCCCACATGCCCGGATGACCTCCTCCTTGTAGCCTTCGATGCAGCTCCAGATATTTGATGATGTTGGCCTTAGCCACTTGCAGCGCCTCTTTGATTTGCATGTATCAGTCAGATTTTGTGAGCCCTTCCCCATTTACAGGGGGCATTTGGGTTGTATTTGTATCTCATATACTCAGATATTATTGTATCAGTCCTGGCTGTTATCCCAGGCACAGCATGTATGTGGGATTCCTCATTGTATTTTTATCTGGCTCATGATTATGCCGGTTGTACTTTATGGTTCGGTCCCTTGTTTACTGGACACACTATTCTTTTTTACTTTGTCTCGGCGGGCATAGGTATGCCTCCCCCGCCGCCTTTAGCACAGGTACCCTCTCATAAAAAGAGACTTGTTGCACCTGTAAGTCTCGTCTCCTTAGGGTCTAGTTCTTCAGCACATTAGTCTACCTCACATTTCTCTCTCTGACTTCCCTTTTGATGTCTGGTGATTGAGTTCTTACAACGTACTTCGGTCATACGATTTGCTCCTAACACTCGCACGCTGGGGGGCAATCTGTTACACCATTTTTTGGTCATCTAACCTACTATCATTAGATAGACCCAAGTACACCATGTAAGACCAATTTTACCCTAAGTAAAATTGCTTTCACTATGTAAAATAACTTAATAAAACACATTTATTAGGTTGTTTATGGTCTAAACAGAAAACCCCAAAAGGAAATATTAAACAAACCTATATTTGTTTGATTTTCCTGGTCATGTTTAACCCAAAACAAAGAAATTAATTAGATAAATCTTTATTTATCTTATTATTTTCTAGGAATAATTATTTAAATCTTATTTAAATAATATTCCTCGTTAAATATGACTAAATCACCCATAAATAATTAAATAAATCATTATTTATTTGATTATCTTTCAACCACTTCCTTAAAATGATAAATAAATCATTTATTTATTTATTATTCATAAATAAAGGGATTTGACCCAAGTCAAATACTTTTTCCCTCCAACAAATATAATAAAATATTCCATAAAAGGTGGATCTAGATTTGGTTAATGTTATTTTAATCATGCACAAAGATCTAGAATGACCCAATATTTTGTTATAAATAGGAGGGTTTTTCCTACCATTCTTCACCTTTTGTTGCCTATTAGATCACTCTGGATCTAAACTCTTGGTCTGACTTTGAGCCATTATCATTGTCATATTTTCCATTATTTGCTGTGTGAGCTCCCTTTGAGTTCTATCTTTATCTGGGTTTTCTACACCAACAGGAGAGAGAAATGCTAGATCTGAAGTGCTGAGGACTTCCAAGAACCCATCCCATTGAGGAGAATTGGAAACATCTTCTTGTTTTCCTCCCAGGTGCCCTTAATACAAAAATTCTTTCAAAAATTGTTATTGTCTTGTCTATTGGATATATGGAGCAAACCCTTCTTTTTACTGCTTAATGTCTTTCTATGCATAGATCTGGTTTTTTGCAGCTCTTGTCTTGATCAACTAACTGCAGATCTGAAGATATTGGCAGACATATTTGATGTTAGGGCTATTAGTTATGCGTAGCTAAAGTGGTCTTTTTTCGTACACTTTGAGAAAGGATTCATACTAACATATATATATATATATCTAATACATGCAACATTTTTCATCAATGCATGTATAGAAAAGATACTTTCAGTTGATACTAGAGTGTGCATGTACCAAAACAATTTGTACATGTGAAAACACTTGCACAGATAACATAACAAGGCAGCTCAATTTTTAATTGAGTACTGGAAGTTCTAGAACATATAATCCAAAGAGAATAAATTTTTGGGAAGTTCAATAAAAAAAATTTCAATGGAATGCCATCTTCAATATTCTGTTCATGATAGGATTTTGACATTTTCCATTTCTTATTTTTCGTATTTTTCTTTGATTGAACTTCTATCAACTTTATGCATGCTGCACACACCAAGTGACTATATTCACAACTTATGAAATCATGTTCATAGTCTTCAAAGTAAACAAAATCCCCACTTTGATTAGTTTGTCTGAAAAAATAACCTTTCAGTATAATAGATCCTCTTTCATATCGAGATCCATGATCATTATAGTCTTCTAATAATTTCATTTTTCGTTTAGTTCAACGCATCAAATAATACTTCACATTTTCATCGTTGTCAGTAGGTGCAATTACAACAAAAAAATCTCTTACACAATAAAACAAACTTAACAAAATTATACATATTCAAATTTATTTATAGATGTTTATCATTAAAAATCAATTCAAATGTTACTTTCTCTAACAAGATCAGAAACATGATCACCATCAGATGATATTGTAGTCTCCTCTCATTTCATTTCTTCAAACATTGCAATAGACATTTTGCGCTTTGTATTTAGCTCTGTATGTTTCAAATCTTTTACATACATTTTGTTTTCACAAACATCATTGTATTTTGTGTTGTCTATGCAAACATGACAAAAACAAGAATATTTTCTTTTATCCAAAGCAAACACATTTATGGATGACTTTGTTTTAATTGAATGCAATTTTCGAGTCATTTTTATTGTTTCAATGTCATTTCCAATTGATCTATATACGTCTTCGATCCCAATATGCCAAAAAAACATTTATATGGAGAATTTAAAGAAGAATGTAAATATGATATCAAAATACAATCAAAGATAATCTTTGTGATAAATGTACACTGTTTAAAATTAGATATCCAATAAAAACTAAATTGAATGTACCTTCACACTTCCCTTCATCGGTTAGTCTCATGGCTTAGAGCAGTGATGCACATTGAACAACTTCTTTCATATCCACGAGTCAGCTTGTAGAGGGGTTCATTTGATATCTTCAAAGTTCTTGTTTTATGCATGCCCCTGCACCTCATTCCATGGCCAGTCTCAAAGAAATTCCAACAATGTTTAATGCAGTTTTCTTATGAATAAAACACAACCGAAAGAATGATCGTGCAAATTTTAATTGACATGTGCATCCATCTGACCATATCTAATGTTCATTGAATGTTATTCCACAAATTTTCAAGGAATCATAAATTTTTACAAAACAATGTTGTGCAAAATATGTATCATGTCTATGATCGTCACTGATATAAAAGTGATATTCTTTAATAATATGTCGATTTTCACTGGTGCTTTCTATATCATCGACATTTTTTTCAGCATGTCTATATAGAATATGGACGAGCATGGAGACTTGGTCAAAATGATAGTATTCACTCTGAATTTCTTCTTGTGGAACAAATGTATAGTTTTCTGCAAAATCAATTACTAAAAAAATAGTCCCTGGTGGAAAAACGTCATGGGATTTTTTGAATTGCAAGTCTTGCCATCAATCTCTTTATGAATGCTTGGTGTATTTGTAAATTTCTGCCTCAAACTTTCTCAAAAAGTCTATCACAAAAATATCTTCTTCTCGTAATTCAATTCTTTTAACACTACTTGAAACTTGAATCGATGTATGGATATATTCATATCTCTTCCATTTCACTTTCATGTTGGACAATGATTAATCATTTATATCAATATGATATTTGTTTTGAAATTTAGTCAAATTTCCACAATCATCGCATTGTTTACTACCAACACATTTCTTTTTGTAAAATAGTTCATCTCTTTCTCTTTCACATAGAATTTGAGATATGAAGTCACGAATAGTGGAAGGAGGACGTGAATCCTTCCAAAATTTTCTACCAAAATCAAGGACTGTGTGATAATATAACTCAAATTCCATATGATAATAACAACAACGAGTGTCGCGTACAGTGATAGGTTTTACATACCATGGTTTTTGTTGAAAAAAAGCACTAATTGAAACAAGAATTCCACGATTCTCTTCTTTGGAATTGTTGAACAACTCTATCTGAGTGCTTTCCAAGAAATGTTTTTCATGTTCTTCGTACTAATTTTGTACTATTCTTCTTCGCATCACATGCCTTGCACTTGGCGAAACATGCGAATTTTTCTTCCAATATTCATATATTATTTTTTTAACATTTTATCCAAGTGTATTTTTGTATGGTTTCCTACAAATAGCTCTCCAACAAGCGAGTTCATCATTTACATCTATTAGTAACCGATATTTCTAATGTTTGTGCAAATTTTTTCATGAAGTTCCTAATACTCGTGCCATAGATTCTACCAAGCGATTCTCTTTAGTATTCGATGAAACCATTGCCATATGTATTGCTCTACATACAAATGAAACATTTTTCTTTCTAAATCTTCTAATTGAATTTATAGCACTATTTATATTTTGTATCACATTTTCCTTCATTTTTTTATCTTTGGTTGATTTTCGAATACCCAATAAAGTCGTAGCTTCTTTTAATTTCCTTAATGATAGGAGACCTTTCAACATTTGGGCTTGAACTGTCACCTTTTCCTTTATGAAATACTTCTCAAAAATGCGGTTAACACGATATCGTATATAATGGTCAGCTTTTTTATCTCCATATGTGTGAGTGTCAACATTTTCTAACATCTCATCATCGACATTGATTTCATCTGTACATATTCGAATGAATAGTACATAATAAGTTTACATATTCAATAAATAACTAAACTAATAAATATATGTATAATTTCAATAATATGTGCATGTGTTCAACATATATATATGTGTGTACATACCTTGTGATTCAATTTCTTCACTTGAATTTCTTTCAACATTTTCACCATCTTCAATCATTGGTTCAATATCTCTTTCACTTTCTCTTTCAAAATTTTGTATCTCATCATCAATTTTTTGAGGAATATCTCTCTCTGTTTACATTGCAAAATATTTTTCAAATTAGTTCATCAAATAAAAATTAAGCTTCACATTTTACACTAGGAAAATTTTGAATATATCAAAATCATAATATTTGCATTTACATACCTTTTTCAACTTCTAGTTGAGGTTGATTTTCCCCTTCAATATTTGAGAGTGCTTCTATTTTTCTTTTGCGAGATTGTCTCGTCTCTTCTCTACGTTCCTCAGGGTCTCTTTTTCAATCATATTTTCTCGTACAATTTCTTCGATTTCCCATGATAATAGAGTATGAAGTTCAAAAAATTTCCTTCAAAATTTTAGACAAAAACTCAATTAAAAAAAACATCACAAAAGATTTAATTTAAAAAAAAACTCATTTTAAAAATTTTGCAAAAAATACATACTCCAATCCAAAACACTTACTTTAAAAAATTCAAGAAAAAAATGTCTTATAAAAATGAAACGAAGTTCAAAATATTTCCTTCCAAGTCCTACAAAAAAATTTCATTTAAAAAGTTACACAAAAACTCATTTTAAAAAATCATTATAAAAGATTTACTTCAACCCAAAACCAAAAAATGTCCTTTCGAAATTAAGCCCAAATCCACACCCTCAAAAATAATGAAAATTATGCCCAAATCCATACTTTAAAAAAAATGAAGCCCAAAAACTATCCAAAACACTGTATCACATACCTCCAATAAATGTCTTTTGAATGTACCTCCAAGAAAGTCTTCAAAAATTTTCTTTAAATGTACCTTTAAGAAAATTCTTTAAACCCAAAACAATTCTTTGCAAAATCAGACCAAATATAAAAAAATAATGTGCTTCATTTTATTAATTGAAGTTTTCCATAGAAAATTAATTATAAAAGGAATCGAAACCAAAATCAATTCAATAGTCAATGGTTTTAAGATTATTATTAAAGAAAAGAAAAAAAGGCGATAGTGGTAATACGTGGAGCATATGATAAAGGGTAAAGTAAGTACTAACTAATACGTTTACGATAAGGTTAAGAAGGAAATAACGTTAAACTCCAATAAAATGAGTAGTAGTCACAAACACAAGGAAGTTACCTTTGTAGACATTGAAATAACGATAAGTAACTCATATGACGACAAATCTCATAATTGAAGACATTAAATCACCAATGATCTTTAGTATATGATAATTGGGTTAGAACCAAGTATATATTTACGTTTTACTCCTCGAGGTATGCTTTCGGGTCGGTAAAACATTGCTCGGACCTTTATAAATCATTAAGTTTACCATTATAGACAACAAAATACATATGCTGGAATGGTTGTAAATTCCCAACATTTTAAATGTTACACAACACAATTTAATTTTTTTTGGCGTGATGTATTAAATTATTATTTATGTTTCCAATCTGAGACAGGCGTACCACTGTATTGAGTTATTAGGAAGCATCAAACCGATAGCATTATGCCACGACAACCCAACCATGTGACCATCATATGGGCTGTGATTATCACTTATACGAACAATCTTGGAACCATAACCTTGATTTGACTCCCTCTGGGAACTTACCAAAACCTAGCATTTCATTCGGTTTGGCGATTACCCATTTCGTTTTGTTCCGTTTCCTTTCGGCTCTCTCCACAGGTTCATCAAGCACGCTAGCTGGTGTGCACCCATTTATTTCCTATAACGACATTATGGCAGTTGTATGATAGGTGTGTGCCTCCATTTTCTATGTTTCCCCACGGTATATTTTTCTATTCTAGCATAATTTGTTTTCGGTTATGTATTTTTTTTCTTTTTGAAGTGAATTCTAATTTCTACACGTATGTGTTTCCCCACGTAGTTACATGCTCATTAGGTTTCCACACCAGCACAACCCTGCCTGAAAATTTCTTTTGTGCTCTGTTGCCAATACTATTTCCCCTGCTTAGTTTCTTTCTTCCAAGCGGATAGATGGTGGAGCTTAAATCTTACAGGGATCACCCATTTCCTCATTCCAGAGGCGGTTCGACCCCTATGGAACCGAGGTAGGACCGACAATTGTTAACTTATACGTTAATTTTACCGCAGTAGTTATGTTTTGAATTTGAAGGATTATTAGCTCTCTGTATTGTATTTCACAACCTCCAGGTGAAATCTTAAAGCTGTAAATATTGTGGCTGATACTTAGAAGAATTCTAGCTTTGTTTGTTGGCTAAGCCCAACCCCTAGTTACGCTTTATTAACATTTTATGTTGGGGTCTGTTATTTTTTTTCACCATTTCTAATTTTTGTGTTTGCAGCCACAAATATTTTAGAGTCTATTCAAACATCAAGGATACCACCATGGAGACTCTCGTATGGGGTGTTGCAGTAACCAGTGCTACCTGGTTAAGAGACAGATCCATCATTTGCTGCCTCTTTCTCCTATATTTTCAGGTGAAATTGATATTCTCTTTTTAATTATGTATTCATTCTTTTCTTTGCTCCATATTTCTGCATATGGGTTTTTTTTCCTGTATGACATTTCAACACTGTTTTGTGTTTAATAACAAAGAATGAGAGCGAAAAACTGGAGCGGAGATTACCCTTCTAAATATTCAAAGATTGTTAAATAGAGTAGATTGTAAACATCAATAATAAATGACAGGAATAGAACTGAAGTAAACTCAAGTAAAACTGAAGTAAACTAAACTATCTATGACACCTAGCAGACAATAGAATTAAATGTAACTACACCTAGCTGACAGTGAGATTTACTGGAAGCACTAATAACGCTTAATTTCTCTCTTTGAAATTCAAATACATTCTTTCCCATTGGCTTTGTGAAAATATTTTCACGTTGATCTTTGGAACCACAAAAAGAAAGTGCTATGTCCCCATCATTGACAAGTTCACGAATGAAATGAAAACATGTGTCAATGTGCTTGCTCTTTCTGTGAAAAACATGATTTTTTGATAAAGAAATTGCTGAACTGTTATCACAGTAAATTAGAGTTGCTCCTTCTAAATATTTGAATTATCTTTCAATAATCTTCTCAACCATATTGCTTGACAAGCTGTTGTATTTGCTACCACATATTCAACCTCTGCAGAAGATATTGAAACGATTGACTATTTCTTGGATGCCCATGAAATCAGATTGGTTCCAAGATGAAAAACCATACCTTGAGGGAATTTTTCGATCATCTAAACTCCCTGCATAATCGCTGTCTGTATAACCTGAAAGTGAACAATTTTCAGAATGTGTATAAAACAAACCATAGTCTATGGTCCCTGCAATATACCTTAAGATCATTTTTGCAACCTTCCAATGAGTAATCTTCGGTGACTGCATAAACCTGGGGACAAAAGTTGGTGCAAACATAATATGTGGTCGAGTTGTAGTTAGATACTACAAACTACCAACTAGACTTTTATACAATGTGGAATCAACAAATGGTGCTACATCTTCTTTGTTGAGTTTGGAACCTTGAAAAATTGGTGTATCAGCTGATTTGTAATTGGTAATTCTGAACTTTTGAATGATATCAGTGGCATACTTTTGTTGACCAACAAAAATTCCATGAGCAGATTGGTGAATTTCAATGCTTAAGAAATATTTCATGACACCTGGATCTGTCATATCAAACTCTGCTTGCATCTCTGCTTTGAAATCTTATAACATCGTATTTCCTTTTTAAAGAAGATCATCTACATAAAGACATACAATAAGAATTTTACCTTCATGAGATTTGGTATACAAAGTGGGTTCATGGATGCTTCTAGAAAAACCACTTTTGATGAGATAGGTGTAAATGCCACTGTACCAAGCTCTTGGAACTTGTTTCAAACCATATAAAGCTTTCTTCAATATATATACTTTATGTTCCTATCCTGGCACTAAAAAACCAAGAGGATGCTCTACATAAACTTCTTCGTATAATATACCATTAAGGAAGGAAAATTTTACATCAAGCTGATAGAATTTCCATTTGTGTTGAGTTGTTGTTGACAAAATGGTTTTGACAGTGTCTACCCTTGCTACTGGAGCAAATTTTTCACCATAGTCGATGCCAAACTGTTGTGAGAATCCTTTGGCAACCAACCTTGCCTTATGTTTCTCAATCTTTCATTTTTCATTTAGCTTGGTCTTATATACCCACTTTACGCCAATTCTGGTTTTGTCTCTAGGGAGATCAGCTAATTCCCAAATCTGATTCTTCTCTATGGCAGCAATTTCTTGGTTGATTGCATCAACCCAATGATTCTCTTTAACTCCTTCAAAATGAGTTGGTTTATATGAAAGAAATGCTAACATATTCTGTTGTTCAAATTCATGCTCCTGTTCATATATCTCTCTGATACTTCTTGTTTTCTATCCTTCTTTTGAAGATGATTGATCACTCGCTGATCACTGCTTGATGATGTACCATTTTCATAATGGTCTAGTTGTTCTTGAACTTGCAATCTTGGAGACTGCGGTGGATAAAAAGGTTGATTTGAAGTTTCATCTACATGATCAAACCAAGATTTATTTTCGAAAAATTTCACATATCTGCTTAGAATGGACTTTTTGGTAATTGGGTTATAAAGTCTGTAGGCTTTCGGCTACTCACTGTATTCTACAAATATGCATCTTTCACTCCTATCATCAAGATTTTTTCTTAGTTTTTCAGGAACACGAAAAAAAGATACTGATCCAAAAATTCTAAAGTGTGACACATTTACCTTGTTTCCATCCAATGCTTCTTGAGGTATTTTATCTTGTATATTGGATGTTGGTGATCTGTTGAGAACATACATTGTCGTCGGCACTGCTTCAGCCCAATAGTTATTTGATAACTTCTTCTCTCGTACCATGCATCTCGCCATGTTCATGATCGACTGATTCTTTCTTTCTGCTACTCCATTTTGTTGTGGAGTGTATCTGGCTGTGTACTGCATTATGATACCTTGTTGTCAACAAAATGTTTTGAATTCATTCAAGTTGTATTCTCCTCCTCTATCCGATCTGAGTACTTTCAAGAGTTTTCCAATCTTCTTCTCTGGTTCTACCTTGAACTCTAGAAATCCAGAGAAGGTATCTGATTTATTTTTTAAAAAGTACACCCATATCTTCCTGCTAAAGTCATCAATAAATGTCAAAAAGTAGAAACTACCACCAATGGACAATTTTTGCATTGGGACACATATTTTTGTATGTACAAGTGCTAAAGGCTCTTTCTCTCTAGAGGATGATATGGGAAAGCTAACTCTTTTATGCTTGGATAGGACAACAAATTTCACAATTACAGACTTTTTACCTGATAGTAGGTAGATCAATGACTATAGATTTCTTTTGAAGCAGACTTAGACTCTTGATTGGGATGTGGCCATACCTAGAATGCCATATATGAGTGTCATATATTCTTGATATATTGTGGACTAAATATTTTCTAGTATTTTGGCTTCTAGGAGTTAATGGAAACATCATATTTTTGATCTTTTCAACTTTTGCTATCAATATTTTATGCCAATCTTTGTCATATATATAACAGGTATTATTTTTAAATAATACATCATAGCCATGTTCCATTAGTTGTCCTACACTAATGAGATTATGTTTTAGCTGAGGAACATAATAAACATCAGGGATGTATGTGTTCTGATTCTGCTTAGTTAGAATAGGAACAATACCTTTTCCTTCAGCTTTAATACTTGTACGGTCTCCAAGCATTATCTTTGATGTTATGAAAGCATCAAGAGAAGAAAGAAGATTATTGTTGCCTGTCATGTGATTGTTGCATCCACTGTCCAATAACCAAAGATCTTTACTGTGTTTGTCTTCTG